>JACVVK020000470.1:110000-175000 GCA_018292915.2 Batillaria attramentaria | reverse complement strand
ATCACAAACAATAGTGCTGAAACGTCTTAACTTACAGCAAAATAGTATGACGAGGACCATGAAGGGGAGAACACCCGCGAAGACAATGACGCAAACGAAACCAGTCTTATCACAGTGATCACGGTAGTCCACGTTAGTGCATCCCTCTTCATTTTCAGTCGTTACCACAGGGCCAGCTGGATAGAGAAAATTAAACTGTGTCGACAGGGAATCTGCATATGTGAGATTTCATTCAGAACAGAAACATACGAACAGAATCAGGAAAAAATAACAAAAAAAGTTCTACCAGCTTTCAGCCTGTCTACTATTGGTGGATTTGTCAGTGTGATGTCAACAATCGACTGTGAACGATAAGGCACCGACAGCAAAGAACGGTCGCCAGGTTTATTTTAGAGTCCTTTTTGTTTGTTTGTTTGTTTGTTTGTTTGTTTGTTTGTTTGTTTGTTTGTTTGTTTGTCATGGATCATTCATGGCGGGGAGAAATCCTAAGGGTGAGAATATTCATTAGCAAAAGTCCTTCCAAATAATTTGGCATTACTCGTTGGCATTCCAGAAAAGTCAGGTTTTATAGCTTGAATGAAAGGAGCAAACGTACCAAATACCACCGGTGAACAACCGACAGATCCTTGATAACCCAAGACATCTCTCAGGGACTGGTCTTTACAAATGGTGGAGCAGTCCCAGGATCCCCCACGGTGTGTGTCTTTCTTCGCCGTCAGGGTAAACGTAAAGACATAGTCTCCTCTGGCTGATTTCTGACATTTGCATCCACCAGCGTTAGTCACGCCGGAACACTGGCTTTGGTAATCTCGAACTTGGCACTGGGAGTATCCTGTTGCCTGTCCAGCAAGCTTGAAGTTGAAATCCAGAGTGTAGGTCAGTTGCCCCGAACACACGGTTGTTGTCAGTCTGGTGGCATTTACGGTACACACGAGAGTGGTCATTTCATTCTCTGACCATTCATCTGGGCACTGAAGTTTCACGTCTGCGCAGTGACCTGAAGATATACAGGGTGTCCCAGGATATTATGCAACATTTGTGCAACAGGCAGTGGGCCTGTATTGTTGAGACCGGTGCAACACGATAACTTTACACACACACACACACACACACACACACACACACACACACACACACACACACACACACACACACACACACACACACACACACACACACACACACATGCGGGAGTGAGCTTATGAGTTTCTTCTCTTTCAAAAGGGGAGTAAGTCTGTCGTAGCGGGAGCACTTTTTTTCTCTTCTTAAACTGAGTAAGAATTACGGGAGTTTTACTCGGGAGTAAATCCGTCATGGGAGTAAGTGTTACACCGGTCCGGAATGAAAGGGAAAAAAGTTTTTTGTTTCAAACATAACCTGTATTCCGCTCTTTGTTTAGGGTGTAAGATTACGGCAACAGGAACCTAATCGTTAATAGGCAATGAGTGTGCAGAAACAGGAAAATGCGACAAACCTATACAGTGTTCGGCCAAAGAGAGGACAGGGTGTGTAGAGATGGTTTAGAACTGACTTAAATTGCTCTGAAAATTTAGAGAGGGTTGAAAACCGACTCAGGGTGTTGTTAAAAATGTAGTTTAAGTGAGTGTCTGCACAAACGGAGGATATCAAGTCAGTCGTATCAACCGTTTGGAATGATGCATATTTTATTAGACAATATGAATAGATACTGTCGCGTGTGGTTTATGGTCTTTAATATCAGAGCGGTTCGCTTAACAGGTTTTACAGCTTTCACGTTTTGCAATTGTCTGTTACATAGAATTGTTCCGGGGTTTAAGGAGATCGACACACCGTCAAGCGCGTATTGATTACATTGACCGTTCTGTGAGTAGAACGGCACAACGTTTACTTTCGAACGCACGAATGCTAAGCGTATTGATTTAAAAAAAAATAATAAAGACCGTATCAGTTGAAGCACAGTTGTCGTCCTACACCATTCTCATTTACCATTACACAGTCATGTGGTGGAAGAGGACGTTAACCCCCCCCCCCACCACCCTCTTAACCAACCACCCACCTTACATCTCAACTTACCAGCAGGCGCAAAGGCGAGAAAAACACAGCTGATCCGGACAAAAGTCCAATATGGCGACATAGCTCTGCCGTTATTCACCTGTTCTACTCACGACACCATGGGTCAGGCAGAATATCAACCCTGTTCCAGGGACAGCAACCATCCAACCATCCCTCCCCTGCAACAACGCCAAATCGGGCTGACCGAGACCGGGCTGAGCTTAGTAATGCCTAAGAAGGAAAAAATCAAAATACTCGGTGACAAGGAAAGTGGGGAGTTGGTTAGAGATTATTGCCTGCATGAGTTGTCTCCCTTGCCGCAACAAGCACGCATTTTTCGTGGTAGAGCACAAAGTTGTTCGCAACTGTTCACTTTCCTTGTCACCGAGTATTTTTGTTATTTCCTTCTTATCACTTAGCTCGGCTCGGTCTCGGTTAGCCCGACTTGGCCGACAGCACAAAAGCTGCCACGAAAAATGCATGCATGCTGCGGGTCTGTTTATGCAGGGGGGACAACTCATGCAGGTAATAATCTCTAAACGGACTGAAAATGTACTGTGCTGGTGAATGCGACAGTTTCCACCGCTTCTGTGCACACTCACTGTGAAATGACACAGGGACCTCAAAGTTGTTCGCAACTGTCCACTTTCCTTGTCACCAAGTATTTTGATTGTTATCCTTCTTAGCCATTACTAAGCTCAGCCCGGTCTCGGTTAGCCCGATTTGGCGTTGTTGCAGGGGCAAGAAGATCGCCGCCCCTGTGACAGGGTTGGCAGAATATTAGCTGTGTCCAAAATTAGACTCTTACTCAGCAATGCAGGGCAAGTCACAACATTCACGGCATCACGCGTCACCGAGATTCAACAGCACAGCACAGAGACACGACACACTGAACTTAATATATGCTGTTACCGGCTCAAGGTCAGGTTGCGTGTAATGGTGGGTTCTGACTAGACCGTTTTCACGCATGCGTATGCGTCTCATTTTATACTCCCCCGGCTGCATTCTTTGTCCCCGCGAACGTCTGTAAACCCAGGAATGTGACAAAAAGTGTAACTTCTTTGTTGATGTGACCTTGGCTTTGTCAGTGTGCGCGTGGAGAATGATGAAGTTTTTACTGTATGCTTTCATCGCACTGGACTTTTCAATCACCTGCAGCTTTGGTAAGTAAACATTTCTGGTTTCCGTGCAGCATTGTGACTGATTCTTTCTCCAAACAATGTATTGAAAGAGTTATGCCCTCTATATTATCATATACAGACAATGCATAGTTACCGATGTACAGTGTTGAAATACTGCTGTCAGAAGACGCTCCTCCGCTTGAGATCCGAAATATCCAAATGGTTTTTAACCGCCGACTTGGTTTAATTGGCTGTTGTTTCATCGTATACATGACACTTTTGACACATGTGTGTGTGTGTGTGTGTGTGTGTGTGTGTGTGAGTGTGTGTGTGTGTGTGAGTGTGTGTGTGTGTGTGTGTGTGTGTGTGTGTGTGTGTGTGTGTGTGTGTGTGTGTGTGTGTTGTACCTGACGGTCCCAGTTACAGCATGGAAGAATGTCTGAATGCGTGTAGAACCCAGTTCTTCTCTCGCCTTTTCATTGCGGCGCATACGACTCTTTTGCAACACAACTCACACAATAGATAACCTCGCTTTTCAAAACAGCCACACTTTCTGCTGTGCAGGTGCGCTGAATATAAAGCTGTCTTGTCGTAGGCAATCTTTAATCCTGTGATCTAGAAGTGAACAACACAACAGAATTTGATTAAAAATAGCAGCTGTAGCAACAGCAGGAGCAGCAGCAGTAGAAGCATCAGCAGTAGTAATAATAGCAGTAGTAGTGTATTGCAGTAGTACTAGTAGTAATAGCAGTGTGCTGCGATATAAAGAGAATAGCAAAGCATAGGGTTTACCACTGAGTACGTCCCCATCCATTTTGTCACAAGGCTTATAAACGTACTTTGCAGCAAGTGTAACCATCAAAGACTGTCCCCTAGTGGTCCAGGAGAACACAGAGGACTTTATGGTCACGTGTGACGGAATCAGGGCCACTGAAAAGGTCACGTGGTCGCACAAGACAAACGACGCAGGGTCATGCGACCCGCTGCCCGGAAGGTGTCAGTCTAAGCTCGCGGAGTTCATGGTCTTGTCTCGTCCAACGGATACAGTCAGCACACTGACCATCAGGAACGCGACGAGGAGTCTGTACGGTGGAGCCACTCTCAAATGTACAACACTGTCAGGGGTCACGCCCACAGACACGGACAGCTGCTCCGTGGACGTCGTGTGTAAGTTGAATAGTTTGAATTGCGTTTAACTATTCAACCAGCCTCCCATGTCCCTCCCCTCCCCGCTCTCTATCTCTGCATGCCACCTGCAAAAAATAAGTGTGTGTGTGTGTGTGTGTGTGTGTGTGTGTGTGTGTGTGTGTGTGTGTGTGTGTGTGTGTGTGTGTGTGTGTGTTGTACGTTATATACGTTGTTTTTATGTTATATGTAGTTTATGTACGCGCCCTGAGCTCTTGTGAGATGGGGCGCCACAAATACCCTTTATTATTATTATTATTATTATTATTGTTGTTGTTGTATTAGTATGGGCGCTTTATCACAAATATTTGGCTGAAAGCCCCGCGAGCTTAACCCAACACGCACGCTCATGTGAATCACACACATTCTCTCACACAGTGGACGTGAACGCATTACAATCACGTAGCGCGAAGGAGTATTGTATAGGCGCTTTACCCAGTCTCTTGAATCAAGAGACGCGAACTGAACCCAGCGCGCACGCTCACGCGAATCACACGCATTCTCTCACACACTGGACACGAACACATTACATGTACAATCATATGGTGCAAAGGGTCAGCTCAGCTACTTTAAGTTTCGGAACTTAGAATTGCATGTATTTTCAAATTTTGTGGGCTGAACATTTCCAAAGCAGAGGGAGAGGAAGCCGGAGTACTCGTAAAGAACGATCGGCCCGAATAAACGGTGTCACATAGAAGACGGAAAAATTCTTTGACCCGAGTGGGACTTGATCTTGACCTCTCGCATTGGTGACAGAGCCTTAACCACTAGACCACCGACAGCCGTATATATTGGTATTTTTAACTATGAACTTTTATCAATAATATCTACAGACACTCTTCTTCTTCTACTTCTTGTGGGGGAGCCTGGGTGGCCGAACGGTAGAGCGTTGGACTTTCAATGCTCGGGTCGTGAGTTCGAATCCCAGCTGGGGCCAAATATTTGCGCTGGCCTTTTTCTTGTTGCCCCGTCTTTGATATCACGTGGTGGAAAAGGACGTTAAACTCCCAACCACCCACCCCACTCACCCTCCTGCTTCTTGTGGTGTTGTTATTACGTGTTTATAATTGCATTTTGAAGTACTCCATCAACAATTTCGTTTGCTTAATGTGCTGACCGAACTGTTTCTCTTGGCCGACATTAGATGGGGCGGATGTGACGTCATGCAACATTCAGCGAATCAAGACAGACTCGTCATGGATTGTGGAGGGACAGTGTGTCATCAGCAAAGTCTACTCGACTTTTGGTCGATATACGTGTGATCTCAGACACTCTGACGGGGTATGACAGTAGATATCTTTGTCAACGTTGAGATAATCAGTTGCCTTTGATCCAACAGTCTACTCACCAGTTAAAGACGTTAACTCTTTGACGACGGAGCGCAATTTCTGACACACGATTTCCTATAGGAAATCGTGTGTCAGAAATTGCGCTCCGTCGTCAAAGAGTTAAATGGAATTCCACGACGATTTAATAAGTGATTCCCGAATTTAAAGCGCATTTATGTTCTGCCGATGGTCACTTTCAATTTCTGTATGGTTCCAGGATTCTGTTGAGACAAGTGTGAATGTAACAGAGTATAGCCCCGTCCTTGACCATGGCACGCCTCCGTACGCCAGCGGAACTTGTTTCTTTAGCACCCCTCTACCATCCACACTTGGGGTCCACACCTACGCTGTGGTTGTGAGTCCCGGCGCCACGAGAAAAGAGGCCGGTCATGTTGAAGTTGGTGAGTAATGTCTAGCCTGTCTCGGAAGTGTTCCATTTTTACCTTCTCCTACTTGCCCCACACATACGCTGTGGTTGTGAGTAATCTCTAGCCTGTCTCGTAAGTGTTCCACATTTACCTTCTCTTACTTGCTCCAGACATACACTGTGGTTGTGAGTCCCATCGCCACGAGAAAAGTGGCTGGTCTCGTTCGAGTTGTGAGTAATGTCTAGCCTGTCTCGGAAGTGTTCCACATTTGCCTTCTCTTACTTGCTCCACACATACGCTGTGGTTGTGAGTCCCTGGCGCCACGAGAAAAGAGGCTGGTCACGTTCGAGTTGGTGAGTAATCTCTAGCCTGTCTCGTAAGTGTTCCACATTTACCTTCTCTCACTTGCTCCACGCATACTCGGCTGTGGTTGTGGGTCCTTGGCGCCACGACAAGAGAGACTGGTCACTTTGAAGTTGGTGAGTAATCTCTAGCCCGTCTCTTAAGTGTTCCACATTTACCTTCTCTCACTTGCTCCACACATACACTGTGGTTGTGGGTCCTTGGCGCCACGACAAGAGAGACTGGTCACTTTGAAGTTGGTGAGTAATCTCTAGCCCGTCTCTTAAGTGTTCCACATTTACCTTCTCTCACTTGCTCCACACATACACTGTGGTTGTGGGTCCCTGGCGCCACGACAAAAGAGACTGGTCACGTTGAAGTTGGTGAGTAATCTCTAGCCCGTCTCGTAAGTGTTCCACATTTACCTTCTCTTACTTGCTCCACACATACACTGTGGTTGTGGGTCCCTGGCGCCACGACAAAAGAGACTGGTCACGTTGAAGTTGGTGAGTAATCTCTAGCCCGTCTCGTAAGTGTTCCACATTTACCTTCTCTTACTTGCTCCACACATACACTGTGGTTGTGAGTCCCTGGCGCCACGAGAAAAGAGGCTGGTCACGTTGACGTTGGTGAGTAATCTCTAGCCTGTGTTCCATATTTACCTTCTCTTATTTGCTCATAGGAGTGCAGGGACAATCGGTCAGACTGTGGAAGAGGTTAGGTAAGACAGAATCTGAGTGGACCATGGAGTGTTTTAGTGTTCTACTAAGTGTTTGATAGTAGTTTTGAATTTTGACGTAAGCGCTTTTTTGTGGATTGAATCTGACATACGTGCAGCGAAGTGTTTTCCGATATTGTAAAACTTCAATAGTAAACTAGACTGGACAAGTGTTTATTTATATTGGTCCTCGAGGTGCGTCTAATGCGTACCTCGTGGATTCGTATGAATACATACTTGAACATCTTACTTCAGGCAAAATAATAATCTTGCTCAATATTTCCGTTTCAGCGCTCTCTTCTGCTTCACCTAACATCAGCTGTACTTCGAGCACTGGACAATTCATCAAAGTAAACAGTGACATCAGCTGCACGTGCAGCGCGTCTGACCTTGGAAAACCACCAGGTCGGCTTCTCGGTTACCTTGGAGACGACCTAGTTGTGTCGGGTGACCATGGCAACTCGATCTTGACCTATCCTCGCAAGAAGATAGACCAGCAGGATGACGGGGTCTTTCTGAGGTGCACGCTGATTACAGGAATACCTGGACACGAGGACAAAGACACAACAGCGATCTACAGAATTTCTCTGTCTTGTAGGTTATTCTTTTCTACATTTACAGTTCGACTTTTCACGTTTATCGGTCAGATTTGATTTAAAACTGTTATTTTTTGTCTGCAAATGTGTGAACGTCTTTCCAACAGTTTTTCTAATTTTTTTTTAAAGATGAAGCCGAAGTGTCAGCATTGACGCTAAATGACTCCAGCAGCATGCTGACGGTCCAGGAGGCGGACTCCGTGCAGCTCTTATGTCTCGCTCGCGGTGTTCCTACTCCAACTATACGTCTTTTTCAGGTTTGTGATGACAGAACACGTGTACACACCTTTGTTCTACTCTTGTTATGCATTTCGTGCCGTCAGTTTGGCTCGTCGAAAGGATTCAGTTTCAAGTCAGGTGTTTTGTTTTGTATTGTTTTGTTTTGCTTTATTTTATTTGTATTTGTTGTTGTTTCTTGTGGTTTGGGGTCGCTTGTTTGTATGTTTGTTTGTTGCAGAGAGGTTTAGCTCTCATTTAGCCTTTTTTGTGTGCATAATTTGTTAAGATCCAAAATATCTTCTTTTAGTTGATTTTTTTTTCAGAGCCGGAAAGACACAACTCACATATTAGCAGAATCAAAGGGCACCTCCCTGACCTACAAGCTAACTGCCGTTTGCGAGGATTCTGGAAACTACAGCTGCATGGCAGAAAACACCTTGGGAATATCTTCCAGCACTGTTCCACTGAGTGTGAGGTGTAGGTAAACCCTTCTTGGACCATAAATGAGTGTATTCGCTGTGTAAATACTAAAACGACACGAATAATAATAATAATAATATAGGCGCTTTATCCCAAATATATGGCTCAAAGAATCAATTTGAGAGAAGCAATGGAAATACTGTTTTCGGTTTGCAGAAATCATTTTGTTTAATTTTATTTTATATTAACTGTTGTTGGACGAAGTAATGGACGATCCACGTGTGGTAGTCTTGACGAAAGGAATGAAATTAAGTATGACGTCACAACACATTACGTACTATTCTTTTGTCCGGCTGTTTTATTACCCCTTCACTGCAAGTTTAATTTGTAACGTATGAAAATGCTACATGTCAAATTGAAGCGTTCATCACAAAAAAATAGCGATTAATTGTTCTGTATTTGGAATAGGTGCACCTCGACTAACACCAGCGAATCAAGACTTCAAAACCATAACGTATGAAGGCAATACGTCGACCTTGGTCTTTCGCATGTTGGCCTACCCTCCACCAGACCGCCAAGATATCGTCTACCTTGGCCAGCGTGGTGTGGGCGCCACTATGATTCCCAGGGAAAACACTGTGGCCGTTCTCTGCTCACCCGGTGCTACATCGTGGATACACACCTGTGACGTAACCGTGGACCGAATGGTGCCAGATGACGGTGGTTTCTACAGGGTTAGCGTTGCCAATCCCGTCGGTCAAATGACGTTCACTTTTTACGTCTTTGTCAAAGGTAATGTCATTGACGAACGGTCATGCAGTGGGTTCAGCTATATAATTCGGGTCTGTGTTCATTGAAGGCGCCCTGAGCTCTTGCGGGAGGGAGGGCGTCCCTTAAATACCCAGATGATGATGATTATTATCATTATTATTATTATTATTTCGTTTTGATGTTGTATTTTGTGTTGTAACGCATCTGCAGTGTATGATACAGTCTTTTTACATTCTTCCCATCGACTGTCCCTTGCGTACATAACGTGGTTTGAATTGAATTGAATTGGATTGGATTGAATTTGTCGTAGGCGAGAATTCTTCGGCTGCAGCAGACGTTGAATCACTGGAGCTGAACGGTGGAAACAGTTCACTGACGATCACAGAATCAGAGACAGATTTCGTCAAAATTACGTGCATTACTCGAGGGAACCCCACACCTCGCGTACAGTTACGCAAGGTAATATGCTTCCCATTTTGAGCTGTAGGTTACTTCCTCAGTAGGTTACTTCCTCTACAGGTTACTTGCTCTGCAGGTTATACTTCTTCTGTAGGTTACTTCCTCTACAGGTTACTTCCTCTACAGGTTATACTTCTTCTGTAGGTTACTTCCTCTACAGGTTACTTGCTCTGCAGGTTATACTTCTTCTGTAGGTTACTTCTTCTGTAGGTTACTTCCTCTACAGGTTACTTGCTCTACAGGTTATACTTCTTCTGTAGGTTACTTCCTCTACAGGTTACTTGCTCTGCAGGTTATACTTCTTCTGTAGGTTACTTCCTCTACAGGTTACTTGCTCTGCAGGTTATACTTCTTCTGTAGGTTACTTCTTCTGTAGGTTACTTCCTGTACAGGTTACTTCCTCTGCAGGTTATACTTTTTCTGTAGGTTACTTCTTCTGTAGGTTACTTCCTCTGTAGGTTACTTCCTCTGAGGGTTACTTACTCCGAAGATTACGTTCTCTTGTTTAGTGTTTTTGTTTAGTCCTTATAAATCACGCGGGGAGCCGGGGTTGTCGAATGGTAGAGCGTTGGACTTCTAATGCTCGGGTCGTGAGTTCGATCCCGGCTGGGGCCAAATATTTGTGCTGGCTTTTTCATCGTTGCCCCGTCTTTGATATCACCCTATGTGGTGGAAAAGGACGTTAAACCCCCAAACACCCACCCACTCACCCTTATAAATCACGCTGGGCGCAAAGGTATTGAGAGAATTAGCAACAAAACGACAATCGGCAACCGTATTGTAGGTATGACATGTGGCAAATGAAACTGGCTGTGATTTGAATCACTCTCGTAAGAGTACATGTTAGGGCCTCATTACGGTGCATAAAAAAATGTTATTTCAAAAACTTAAACTAGCTGTCATAGACTGACAACGTGTGTGGAAATCTGTTTAGCAACAAGACACGTCTGACTCCGACAGCGATGTTTTAGCCCAAGGAACAACGGAGGTGTTGATGTCTGCGATACCCACTCGCTGTGATAGTACTGGCAACTACACGTGTGAGGCTGATAACAGCTTGGGGCAGTCACAGCAGACCATCGAACTGACTGTATTATGTAAGTGGCGTCAAGGTTTAATTGTAACACAGGCAGTATTATGTGTTATTTGTTCACCAGGAAGCCAGTTATTTTCAGCGAAACATGAAACATTTTATGTAAAGGGGGACCCTGACTGGCTGATAGAGGCTTGTCGTCTGCTAGGGCTACTGGGAGGTCCAAACGTTCAGACGCGTAATTTTTTTTTATTACTGTTGTCCTGGAAGCCTGTCTTGTCTTGTCTTGTTCTTTTTCAATGATTTCTAAATAAAGTATTCTTTAAAAAATGTGGTGCAAAGCCATCCAATACCTATCCTAATTTTCAATTTTTGCTGGGGGAGGAGAGCCGGATAACCCAGAGAGAAACCCCCGATGAGCAGCCCGGTAGCCAGGAAAAACACACATCACATATCACGTATCACGAGCTCGACCTGGGCTCCGAACCCACGCTTCATCGCCGTGACAGAGGTGACGGCCGTCCAGTATCGCAGAGGCTAAGTCCGACGCACTACCTATTAGACCACTGATCACACCGCTTTACGGACTTTTGCTGAGAGCCCCTCACAACCCGCACACATTCTGTCTGTATGTATGTGTTGTGAGCAAGAACATGTAATCATCCATACTTCTTGACACTAATATCCTTGAAATTATTTCCATACAGGCCCGCCTCGAATCACGACAGAATCAACGAACATCCCCACGCTAAACTTCAGCGGAACTCCACTGACCTTTACCTTGAACGTCGTTGCCTTCCCGCGCCCGAATTTGACCAGCCTTGTGTCTCTTGGCGCGGATCTCATCCACGTGAAAGAGCAGCTTTTGGTGAACGAGACGATGACGATGGACTGTTCAGAAACGTCCGTCCCTTGGCGAGTGGCGTGCGTCATCACTGTACAGGATACTATGACGAAGGAGGACGAGGGTTTCTACAGAGCTGTCGTCATGAACGCATTGGGGCGGGTTGATTTTACATTTGTCGTTCTGTTTCGGGGTAAGTGGCTCAGTACATGTATATAGGTGTATGCAGCAGATGTACCGGTTTTAAAGCTGCACAGCTGATTAATCATAACGTTTTAAGCGAAGGCCAGTTTCTGGTTCATTGTCTTTTTTTTTGTGCATATCAAAGGCTAAAAGAACCCGTATGAACCGTGAGTAGTGAGGTACAAGTTTTAGTTTTGTGGGCAACGCTAACGCTACAAATGATGAACAGGAACAAGCAGAGCTTATGCCATGGTCAATTCTCATGATGGAACTAATACATTGTGACAATACTGCTGGGCTTCGCTAGACTCTGTGAAGAGAATATTCTGTAGCTAAATACTGTCTGTGTGTCCTTAAAGATCTAAGTTCCCAACAAAACGCTTTCCGAAATGTGAAAAAAAGTTACAGAGTCGACCGTGCAAGCACAGTCAACTCTGTCACAGTTGCAGAGTTTTCAAGGTCCCTGAAATCTCAATAAAAGCCAAGGGCAGCCTGATTCCACAGCTCAGTTTGCCTTTTGAGACTGAGCGAGAAAGATCGTGCAGCACTCAACATCCGCTAGACACTGTAGCGAGGTGTCTCGCTCACTGACCAAAAGCCAAATAATGTCACGGCAAACGCGTGCTCTGGTTTTATAAGGGTCCCCGAACCGCTAAAAACTCTGCAACGTGACAGAGTTGCCTGGATTATGCACAGTCGAAGACCCTCAACCTAATTTTCAGTTTTGCTAGTGGCTTCCTAGTGAACTTTTGCTTCTTAGTGGTTTGCTAGTGAACATCCATAACCATCATTAGGAAAAGTCGTGGGACATAAAGCAGCTGCTTCCGTGACCTCTCTCATTAATATAATGATTCAAATAAAAATGATTCAAATAAAAATTCGTGTGTGTTTGTAGACCAGGAAGAAAACCAGACCCCACGGACTGGTGCTGTAAGGGGAGGCGTTGAGTCTGACGCCGACAGCCGTTATGCTGCCGTGGTTCTCGGAGTTCTGCTGGCAGTCTTTGCCATCGCCGTTGTCGTTCTCCTTATCGTCGTGATTAGAATGTGGCGACGACAGCAAAACGCTTCTAAAGAAGGTGGGAAAATTGACGTTTGCACCGGAAAATTTCTCTAAATAAGCAGTCATTGTCGATTTTTTTTGTTTATGATAATAATAATGATAATTGATAATTAGATAGCGCTTATACCCTGCGAGCTCTGGGCGCTTACAAAGTTATGAAAAATAAGATAAAATAAAATAATAATAAAATTAATATACACATGAATGTATACGTAATTAAGTGTTTAGAAAACGATGAAGTGAAAATGCTGAATGTAATGTTTTGTTCCGTTTTCTGACAGCTGGACGACACTTTGACGAAGTTGACACTAGACAGTAAGTATTATTCGCAAATCCCTTACTGACAACCAAAAATATAACTGACAGCTGAATGAGTATTTATCCAAAAACCTTATACCCCTTGAAGATTTCTTGAATTTGATGAAATTTCGTTTCCCTTAATTTGAACTGTTTTCATGTGTAATATGAAATTATAAACTACTGAAATACTGAATACATATGAATAATACGTAATAGTACACAGTCTCAAGCACAACACGAGGCGATTTCTGAGAGACAGGCGATCAGCACATACAAATGAACATTTCAAAGCGCAGAAATACCCTCCTGAACTGAGCTCATACTGAGCAACACCAGCTGAAACATGCCGTATGGGAGATAACTCCTGTTGTACCTTTTTCCCTGTTTTCCTCCCCAGTTATCCTTACCGTGAGAGTCACTACGATGAGATCCCACCCGGTGGCATTTACTCCCTGAACTTCCCTGCGAGACAGAAGCCGAGACAAGCTCCTCCCCCGGTGCCGACAGAACCTCACTACACGCCTCCACCTCACAGAAAGCAATCAGAGGAATCCGTGACAAGCTTTGGATTCACGCCAGAGATCGTGGACGCTGACGGTACAAAACTCAAAGACCTGGACATAGAGAGCGGTACTACAGCTGGCCAGATACAGCGGCGAAGGAAAGCTCCGAAAAGAGGACCCGTTGATTCCTCTGGCTACCTCCTCCCCCACAAGGCTGAAACGTTGCTAAAGGAACCCCCACAGAGGAGGAGCACGTACTTAACGCCTGTTTTGCCAGATCGCGACCTTGGCCCTAGCAAATGGAAAACGGATGAAGCAGCAACAGATCTGGATACGCTACCTGAGGCGAGTCTTCCGTTAGAATTTATCAACCCGTCGTCACCGGCAAACGGCACAGAACTGTCGTGCGTTAGTCTGGACACTCGTTCAGATGAACAATTTGCAGACGATCGTGAGTCCCCAAAATCTCGAGACAGGGCTAGGGACCCAGAACAGCTCGAGAGTTGGATCTAACGAACTTTTTAGGAGGAGGGTACATGATGTGAAGCCGAACTGCATGCTTACGGTGTATGGTTACGAAAGCACCAGAAGCCTTACACACAAATAAGAATTAGTGCAGTTAATTGATTTTGTGCCACAACCCCTTTGTTGATCTCTGGTAGCGACTGGTCAGCGCCGTGGCACACGACGCCTCATGTTTATGCATAAATAGAGGGACGCTGGGATAGCGTGGGTCAGCCATTTTCTCTCTCTGCCCTGCACCAGACATTTTATGCTTTTTTCTTATTTTTTAATTCTGAAACTGTCCATGACATTCTGCATGCATGTTTTAAGGTTTGAAACTATAATTTTGTCTTATTTTTTAATTCTGAAACTGTCCATGACATTCTGCATGCATGTTTCGAGATTTCAAACTATTTTTGGTATTTGAAATTCGCCACTTAGTAAAATGAACATTTACGCCTTACATTTGTCGTCGTTCATTTTGTTGTAGTTATAAAAGGGCCTGCCCCTCGAAAATGAACCATGACTGATTCAAGGTTGGTTAGGTAGCACAATATTTAGAAAGCAGTGATTCATCTGCATGGCGACGCGCGGAACCCAAACACACACAATTTAAAAGCGCATATTAGCACGCCAAATACACTTGACAATTCAGTGAATGTTGTTTGGAACTGTTATATTCTATATCAAGATCTTTAATCTTGTTTAATAACAAATTGCCCAAATTGGGATAATAAATGAAACTGAATTGAATTGAATTGAACTGAATTGAAGTACTAGCGCGTCCTCGGTTCTACAGTTCCTGTTCAGTTACAACTTACGTAAATGGGTTGCCGTGAGACAAATTATATTCAGTGTGAACGGCACCTTATTGTATGCAGCTTCGTAATTTGATGTTCGGTCCACTAAAACTGACAAGGCCTAAAATGACAGAAAAGGTCTCTCGCACACTTCACACATGTACAGTACATGTATGACAAAACAGGCAAGTCTAGATACTAGCTTTATTCAACACATGTTTATGCAAGGTAACAGTTACAGTTGTAAAACAGTTATAAAATGTACAGAAAAATATAACAAAGTATGGCACAGAAATAAAAGCAGACCGTGGAACTGCTGTTCATGATGAATGTGTCCTCTGTAATATATATATATAGTTTATGGCGACGCATGCATGTTTACAGTTTAATTAAACATAGCTTATTAGGGCGCTTGACTATAAAATGTCCTTAACAATCTGTACAAAGAAAGCCAATCAAAACAGCACGAGTTCGTGCTACATGTGACTCTGAAAACAATATATAATTTCAGCACACACACACACACACACACACACACACACACACACACACACACACACACACACACACACAGACACGCGCGCGCGCCCGCGCGCAAAGCAATAGCGAGGCCGAGATTATCAACTTGGCCAATTTCCTGGGGTTTTTTGTTTTTTGTTTTGCTTCGAACGCCGCGCCTCGCTGTTGCAAGTGTGATATAGATCATTAAGACTATTCATCTGCATTTGCTGAAAAATATCTTTGACGTTCATGTTCATGTATGTGCGTTCTTTTGATTGTTGCTGTTTTTGTTCACCCTTCGTGATAACGGTCCATGGCCGGAATCTCTCTCTCTCTCTCTCTCTCTCTCTCTCTCTCTCTCTCTCTAACCCTTTTACGTAGAATAGCAGGACAGCTTGTAAGACAGGCAAAAACGTTTCATCATCATCATCATAATCATCATCATCTCTCTCTCTCTCTCTCTCTCTCTCTCTCTCTCTCTCTCTCTCTCTCACACACACACACACACACACACACACACACACACACACACACACACACACACACACACACACACACACACCATGATCATCAACACCAATTTAGAACATTCCTTAATCAGGGCCGCTTGTGAGGGAATTACCACGCATCAAGTTGTTTGCAGCGGGAAACTGGCTGAAAGACAGAGGCCCGTCCGTTGGCATTGCATCTGGCGTCACAACCACAGCCCTCTCATAGTTGTGGTAGTTCTGGATGTGGTAATGCTTATGAACCTCTTGCACTGCTCGCGCTGGCTTCGGATCCTGAGGCACTACTGACGATGGCGTCGGATTTTGCTGCGCTACTGGTGCTGCCGCGGAATCCTCCGCCGTCCAGTTAGCGGCTTGTGGATCTGGCGCTGATGGTAGTGCGCTAAAACACATGATGTCATATTTAAGAGACACGGACTTAACGGGCTGATTCCATCTTTGCTAGGCTAACTTATGTTTTGGACCAGTTTCGCTCGTGAGTGCGCCTGTACGCTCGAAATACTCTATCTTGATGATTAGTACAGTTCTTAATGCGCTACAATGTTGTTGTTTACACTTTGCTGTCAAATTCTACGACTGTTGTTCCACTGGTACTGGAGCGCTCAGTGTGGTCGGCGCCTCATCTGAGTACGCTTCTGTTGGCCCAGCGCCAGCATCACAGACGCTGTCACTGTCCAGGTGTCTAAGCGGTGTGATGATAGATACCACGAAGACAGCTCAGAACGAACTGTGAGCATAAAATATGGTAATCCCCCCCCTCCCCTAAAAGTGTTCCAAGGCCACAGATCGATTTTTGGCTGTTTACTGACTATGATGACAAAAACACGGCACTGTTAGGACAGGTGATAAATTATTGATTGAGAACAGCAGATCGTCGTTGCGAAGAGAGGTGCCAGAATGTTTGTTAATTGATCAGTCATGCCATGGGCGCCGAGCGTTTGGCGGTTTCAGTTCACGGGAAACACACGTACTGACCACGTGGGTTTGATGGTAACACTCGTCTAGCACGTTTACAGAGTCCGAAGTGTCGGGGGGAGGGGGGGGAATTTAACATCCTTTTCCACTACGTAAGGGTGATACCAAAGACGGGACAACCAGAAAAAGGCCAGCACAAATATCTGGCCCCAGCCGGGACTCGAACTCACGACCCGGGCACTGAGAGTGCAACGCTCTACCATTCGGCTATCCCGGCTTCCCCCGAAGTGTCTGGGGAACTCAATGACGCAAGTATTAGTGCTTAGAATTGTTCATTTTTTTTTACGCTTTGGGCATTGCTCATCAAACCAAGAAAAAATTTCCAGCGCTCTTTTTCTTTCTTTCTTTACATCATTTTGTCTTTCCAAAAAAAAAAACTTTCCATAACGTTCGATTCCCGTCTGGGGCCAAATATTTGTGCTGGCCTTTTTCTCGTTGCCCCGTCTTTGATATCACCCATTCGTGGTGGAAAAGGACGTTAAACTCCTGACCACTCACCCACCCGTTCCATAAAGCCACACAATTGTGATCTAGTGAGTGCAACTGGGGGGGGGGGGGGGGGGGGGGCGGGAGGGGGGTAGCAAAACGCCTAAAATTACTGGTTACCTCAGTGATGTTTCTTCATCCTTGCTTTTCCGGCTTTTTTGTCTTCTCCCTGCAATTTAAAAAAAAGTAACTATGCACACAATTCACAATTTCAATGAACAAAATAATCAAAGTAAAGAATCAAAGTGTCTGCTCATATGTAGTATACAGTAAAACGGTCTGGTATTGCAAAAAATTTCCATACTGATTCAGTCGTTGATTTGTTAATATTGGTTGCAAAATTTTTTATTTACAAGTGTAGACTAAAAGAGTTACGGCCAGTTTTTACTGCTTTTACAAAGCTAGTCCGCCATTGGTATACTATAGAAAGATATAGATATGGTGTTGCTGGGCAATATTCTAAGTTTTGTAGAATCTGGCTTCCATATGAGGCATTAATCCAATGAAACCTAATCTTATCTGTGGTGCATGGCACCCTAAGGTGTGGATTTCTCTCTCTCTCTCTCTCCTGTTATGTGCGTACACTGTAGTTGTTAGCCAGCAAGCTATGTGTGAGGGTATATGTATATGTGTACTTTGCCGGATATCAAATTTCCTTGTATCTTGCCCTCCTGTTTGTATGTTTGTATGTATATAATATATGAAAAATGTCAACAACAAAAAAAGAATAATAAAAAAATATTTAAAAAACGGTCTCTATGAATTGATTTATTGCATCAGGTTTCTTTCTGAGGATCCCTGTGTCTCATTCATTAGTAGTTTTTTTTCGGATACTGAATGTATATACATGTATCTGCCACATGGGTGTTTTGCACGAGAAATAGCCAATATTGAGTTGTTGGATATTTTATTCTTGTTTTGGGGTTTGGGTTTTTTTTTGTTCTTGCTGTTGTTTGTTTTTGTTTGCAGTTGTTGTTTTGTTTTGTTTTGTTTTGTTTTTGTTTGTTGTTGTTTTTTTGGGAGGGGGGGTGGTTGGGGGGGAGGGGGGGGGTGGTTGGGGGGAGGGGGGAGGGGGGTGGTGGTACGGTGTTGTTGTTGTTGTTCATAGAGTTCCGTATTTTTCCTAGCCGCTCTCATCCCAATTTTAAAATATCAAAATTATGGATTATCACAACTAAATCACCTGTCAACAATGTAATCTTAAAAAAAACAACGTATAGGCTGGCTTTGGTTTTGAGATCGGTTTCCCGAAAGGAAAGCTAGAGCTCCAAGTAACAATGAACTCACAACAATAAACTGCAATTGCAGCAGCAGCACTGACAGGTACTATTCCCAGGAAGACGATGATGCAAGCGCAGGCTGCATTGTTACAGTGCTCACGGCAGTCCACTGGCTGGCAGTCGTCTTCGAGTGCCGCCGGGCATACGTCTGATGGAGGAAAGAATAAACGCTTGCTGACACGTCACGTCTCTCTCATTGTGTGTGTTATAAATGCGTGTTACATTTCAATTTACCTGTACCGTGGACCTCTGCGATGATTACGACTAAAATTTGTAACTACTCATACTTTTGGAAGCTATGAATAAAGTATTTGTCATCGTCATTTGGAAGACTAGCTGAGGGGGGGGGGGGGCGAATTGTAGAGCGTTGGACTTTCAATGCTCGGGTCGTGAGTTCGTATCCTGGCTAGGGCCAAATGTTTGTGCTGGCTTTTTCATCGTTGCCCTGTCTTTGATATCACTCGTATGTGGTGGAAAAGCCCCAAACCCCCAGCCACACCCACCCTAGCTGCGGAGGTATGGGGGGGGGAGGGGGAGATGGGGCACAAATACGAATATATTACGAGCACAGTTACTTGCAGGTCTCCACACAGCTACTTGTTAACTCATTCTCGTACAATACAACAAATAAGAATTACTCCACGACAGTAGCCATGCGAAGCAGGGGACACTACTCTTGGTCTTATTGGCAAATAACTAGATGGTCTCTCCTGTCAGGTGAACCTATGCTCAGGGTCTAGAAGGTTCAGTTCATCTACACTGAATACCCGTGCTGGGCCTAGTAACATTCCAAAGGCGTTAAACCGTACCGAATGCAACAGGTGAACAGCCAGTTGAAACCGTGTAGGTGAGAGGATCCTTCAGCGAACTATCTCTGCAAGTTGTTGAGCAGTTCCATGAGCCTCCAGCATGCACTGTTTTGTCGCCCAGTAAGGCAAACGTAAACACGATCCCTCCATCAGCTGGTGTGTGGCATTTGCATTGTCCATTATTGATCAGGCCAGGTTCTGACGCGGTGCACTGTGTCAAGTAATCTGTGACCTGACACTGAGAAGTTGTCACAGAAGTTCCTGACAATGTAAAAGTGAAGTCCATGGTATCAGTCAGTGTTGTGCACTGTGTTGGGGTTAGTTTTGTGTCGTCGATGGTACAGGACAGAACAGTTCTCGCACCGTCTGTCCAGGTTTTTGGGCACTGAAGTTCTACATCAGCGGACTGAACTGCACAGAAAACGGTAGAGGTGGCATGTTCGTTAGTCTGACGACTGAAATTGTGCAATGCTCGAGGAAGTTTCTGTGTCACAGTTTTTAAAGACTTTAATTGACTTTATTGATTGGTGGTACAGGTTTTAGCAAGCACACCGGCAAGGATTTGATTGGTGAGTAGCTGTGACGGACATAGAAATGTCGATAGTACACACACACACACACACACACACACACACACACACACACACACACACACAACAACAGCTCACCCACACCGCACACACACACACACACACACACACACACACACACACACACAACAGCTCACCCACACCAAACAACACACACACACACACACACACACACACACACACACACACACACACACACACACACACACACAACAACAACAACAACAACAACACCAACAACAACAACAACAGCTCACCCACACCAAACAACACCCACACACACACACACACACACACACACACACACACACTAAACAACAGCTCACCCACACCAAACAACACACACACACACACACACACACACACACACACACACACACACACACACACACAACAACAACAACAACAACAACAACAACAACAACAACAACAGCTCACCCACACCAAACAACACACACACACACACACACACACACACACACACACACACACACAGAGGGACATGGGAAGAGAGAGAGAGAGACAGACAGACAGACAGACAGAGAGAGAGAGAGAGAGACAGACAGACAGACAGACAGAGGAAGTCACAATCCATCTTGAAAGAATCAACGAAGTCAGTTCTGATCAAATTTTGCCAGCAAAATAATCTTGATTCAATACTGTAAATCGACGGAATGGTCTCCTTTCACACCCCAACTTACCCCAGACAGAAGAGAACATCATCAAAACACCAATACCCAGGACACGAACCACGAAGGACGCCGCCATGGCTGACAGCTATTTTCATCCAGACCGGGAAATCACAACAGTACTGCAGCAAAACACGATAGCTCCCAAAATAGCACGGTACAGTTATGCGCATATACCGATGCTTTCAGCATGACGGGTGTGAATCCTGTAAGCGGCCATGCTGTGTTTTCTGCGCATGCCTGGTCATGTTATTGAAATACGAGGCTAGGAGAGCTGTATGACTAGACATGGTTTTGTGTCATTGCTTCACAGGCACTGCGTGCACAGTTGAACTGCTTGTTGACATGAAGAGATCACACAAAACGCATGGGCAGACACGATGACAGTCCTTTCAACGCCATAACGCTTCACCCCCCTCCCCCCCCCCCTGCTTGTAAACATGACTAGATCACACAAAACGCATGGGCAGTCACGATGACAGTCCTTTCGAACGCCATAAATTCTTTCCGCATATCGCCCCCCACGTTCCTGTGGGACGTAAACAGGCTGATTTCATATTTGCTAAGACAGTTTATGATTTGGGCTGTTTCGCTCGCTTGTGCGTCTGTACGCTCGAAATACTCTATCTTGACGATTAGTACAGCTCCTAATGCGTGGTTTCTGTTTAAAAGTTTCCAGATTGGGGGGGGGGGGACTTTTTCAACTACATGTATAAATGTATACGTGTGTTGCTCCCTCCAGGAACTGAGGTGGGTTTTGTGCACAGTCAGCTTTCTGAGCTTTTTGTGCTTAACTTCCGTATTCAGTGGTTTTACTGACGAACATGGTTTCCTTTTCTCGCAATGGTTTCTCGCATGTTTTTGATGATTTGTTAAATTAAATGATGTAACATTTTTGTATCATTTCATCCATGTCTGCTCTGTAAAAGCCATGTATTATTATTATTATTATTATTATTATTATTATTATAACAACTTGTGAGACATGTTGATACAGGCCAAGGCCTAAAAAAAACAATATACTCTGAGTCTCAGTCTGTCTGAGTCTGACACAATATCGCTTACACTTTGCGCCTGCGGTAGCGAACATTGAAATTTTATGACCGGTGACTTGTTAGTCACCACCATTATAGACGCTTACACTGTCCAGGTGTCTAAGTGGTGTGATGATAGATACCACAAAACCAGCTAGGGACTATCACATTCTGTGAACATAAAAACGGTAGCATTAACTCTTTTAAGTGACAAAACGTTTGGAACATGAGATCGGAACGTCGTGGCTGATTAAATTACCCTCGCGGTGTACAGCGGACATTAAAGATCTAAGCTCCTAACAAAAAGCTTTCCGAAGTGTGAAAAACAAAAAGTACAGAGTCGACCGTGCAAGCACAGTCAACTCTGTCACAGTTGCAGAGTTCACACAGTGTCCAGAAACCGCGACAAAACCGTGCCGAAAAACTGCCCCCACTTTCTTTCGGGGTCCGTCCACGCTACTGTGCACATCCCCGTGCAACCCGGCTCGTTGTGTGACCACGCCGCGGATACGTCAGTTTAGACGACTGAGCGATGTCGGACATGGCGCAAGCTATGCCACTACCGGTGAGTAAACGTATTTGAAAGCAGTTTTGTTTCTTACGTAAATATTTCAGCTCGCATACGAGCGACACTGACCAAACTCAAAAGTGACACGACTTGTATGGGGATCACTGCGGACGGTACTGACTCGGTCACGGTTGCTGTGATGACCACTGCACGGACGGATGACCACTGCACGGAGATGTGCACAGTAGCGTGGACGGACCCCGACTGGAAGTGGGGGCAGTTTTTCGGCACGGTTTTGTTGCGGTTTCTGGACACTTTGTGAACTCTGCAACCGTGACAGAGTTGACTGTGCTTGCAATTTTTTCACACTTCGGAAAGCTTCTTGTGGAGAGCTTAGATCTTTAACAATTCGAAATGCAGCAGCACTGGATACACTACCTGAGGCGGGTCTTAATTCCGTTAGAATTTATTAACCCATCGTCCCCCGGTAAACGGTAAAGAACTGTCGTGCGTTGGTCTGGACACTCGTTCAGACGAACAACTTGCAGACGATCGTGAACCCCAAAACTCTGAAGACAGGGCGAGGGACTCGGAACTGGCTGAGAGTTAGATCTAAAAGACGTCTTTGATAGTCAAAGACAGACCAAATGTATTGTCCCAAGGCAGGAGAAACTGGTTTGCAACACGCTTGTTACTACAAATATTAAAGTCGAATTGTATGCTTATTAGGTAGTTACGAACGCACCGGTACCCCCTACATACAACATTTTACAGGCCGTCTATACACAGTCACGGAAAATACACAAGACAATTGAAGTTTGAGTGGACTCGATTTAGTGCGGTCGTAGGTTTGGAATAAGCACACGGTGCGGCCTCGTTTAGTAGGCTACAACTTACATAAAATGCTCGCTGCAAGAATACCTGGAGTCGGTTTTTTGTTGTTGTTGTTGTTTTTTTGGAACGGTACTGAAAGTCAGCGTAAATAGCTACGCAGCTACCTAAGCATATATGCTTGTCAGCCATGACTCGACACTGCCTACAGCGACAGCAAAAGTGTGTGCATCTGTTCTGTACAGAAACTACAGTAAAACTGTACAGTTGCAAAACAGACAAATCTGAGTCCTGATATTAATGAACTGTTTAATTCTCCAAGATGCGTTTAAGTACATTCTGATGTAACTAATGAATATATGGGAATTCACATTTAAAACATAACAAACATTGGTAAATAAGTATGAGCAGACCGCTAAGCTTGGCGAGGAAAGAAATGTACGAAGAAACTGACTCACTCTCTGTTTTTGTCAGTAAAGGATATTGTCGGTACACGTAAAAGAAAGAGAAAGTAATGTGGTCTTCTTGTGAAAGTATGTATTCAGTTGTATATAAAATACAGTTGTAATACATGTTACACTTTGAGTATGTACAGCATACATCACAAAATACGTAGCGGTAATAATACTAAACCATACACAAGTACAGTACATTGTGGACAGTTATTTAAAGCTTTTTGTCTGAAAAAAATGAAAACTTTTCATCAGACTCGTCTAAACTGGCAGCTGATACAAGTGAACAAAATGCCTGTGAATGCAGTAGAATTCAAACAAGTGCTTTGCGTGCATACGTGTGTATGTGCTGTGAAGCAGTAAACGAAGTGCATCCTCAATTGCTTTCTCGCCTGAACAGACTTCCGTGTTTATAGATCATATCGAAGGACAGAAATGTCTTTGGGACGTCTCAGATAAGCACTACAGAGACCGGACGGCTCGCATCCGAGCTCGGCTTGCCATTGCGGACGCAACCCTGTTCAGGGACCGTCGCTTCTCTAGGCCCCTTCGACGACGCCCAAATCGGACTAACGGAGATCGAGCCGAGCTCAATGATACCTAAGAAGGAAACAAACAAAACTACTCGGTGACAAGGAAAGTGGACAGTTGCGAACCACTTTGATGTCCCAGTGTTATTTCACAGTGTGCACAGAAGCGGTGAAAACTGTCGCATTTTACCAGCACACTACATTTTCAGCCTGTTTAGAGAGCATTTCCTGCATGAGTTGTCCCTCGTGCATACACAGACCCGCAGCAAGCATGCATTTTTCGTGGGAGCTTTGTGCTCTGCCACGAAGAAATGCATGTTTGTTGCGGCAAGGGAGACAACACATGCAGGCAATACTCTCTAACCAGGCTGAAAATGTACTGTGCTGGTGAATGCGACAGTTTTCATCGCTTCTGTGCACACTATGAAATAACACTGGGACCTCAAAGTTGTTCGCAACTGTCCACTTTCCTTGTCACCGAGTAGTTTTGTTTTTTCCTTCTTATGTGCCACTTAGCTCGGTTCGATCTCGGTTTGCCCGATTTGGACGTCGTCGCAGGGACCTAGAGAAGCGACGGTCCCGGAACAGGGTTGTTGGGACGCTATGGGCGTCGGATGGTATCTTACAGTGACCGTGTGATCGCACGTCACCGTGCACAGCTGCCTTTGTTCCGTTTTGCAGTAAGCAGACACACCGAGTGCAATGACTGTGATGTGGCGCATGTGTGTTTCGCGCGCTGTGCCCAGTTGAGAGCAACTTCTGTGCACACTGTGAAATAACACGGGGACCTCAAAGTTGTTCGCAACTGTCCACTTTCCTTGTCACAGAGTAGTTTGATTTCTTTCCTTCTTATACATTACTAAGCTCAGCCCGGTTTCGGTTGCCCCGAGGTGGCGTCGTCGCGGGGATCAAGAGTAGCGTTAGGCCCCCCAGAACGGGAATGGGCCTGCTCTGCCAAGAGTAGCGTTAGCCCCAGGAACGGGAATGGAGCAGGCTCGGTAAGTCTGTGGACGGCAGAGCATCGCATTTAGAGCTCTACTAACCAATACGATTGACTATTTCGAGTGTACAGGAACGCCAACAAGCACCGCAACTTTTCCAGTTAGAGCTGACTTCTGTGGAGCCCAGTAAACATGGATTATTGGGCGTTTAAGAAAGTCTACCCTTCGATAGAATTGTCACGCATCAAGCGTGATGGTCCCCCTGGTGGCAGCCCATCCGGGGAAACAAATACTGCCTTTTCGATGTTATACGTGTTGTAGTTATATGTGATTGGCTGGTCTCCTTGATTTCCCGCTGGTGTGTGTCTCACGCTTACTTCTCTGTTGGGCGCCGTTTCTTCTGCTGATGCACTGTTCACACACACACACACACACACACACACACACACACACACACACACACACACACACACACACACACACACACACACACACACACACACACACACATCAGATTAAGCATACTATTACCAGACAAGGAAGTCGCACTTTTAAGCTCTAGGACAACATGATGTCATTTTTCCTTTATTTATTTATTCATTGTTTGTATTAATTGTTTATGACCAAGAAATAAATGTATTCACTTCTTATTTATTTATTCACTTCTTCATTAAGAGGTTGCCTCTTAAATAAGAAGTGCTCTAGGTAAACGCTCGTGACTGCTTATATCACCTATACGTGGTGGGAAGGGCCGTTAATCTCTCTCTCTCTCTCTCTCTCTCTCTCTCTCACACACACACACACACACACACACACACACACACACACACACACACACACACACACACACACACAAGACACCTATGGAGGGGGGGGGGGGGGGGGGTTAGGTCATTTTCAACGGAGGGTAGGGTAAAACCATTTCTGCAGAATCGGGGCACACCGACTAGACATGCTGTGAAATGAAAATCTTGCCTGCTTTTGACTATAAAATGCATGTGTCTGAAGACAATTGTCTGTTTTAAAATGTATTTTTAGAACAGACAATGAAGTATTTTTTTCTAAATTTGAATTGAATTTGAATTTGAATGAACATGCTTATGACATTAACAAATGCATGTGTCTGAAGACAATCGTCTGTTTTTAAACGTATTTTTAGAACAGACAATAAAGTATTTTTGAATTTGAATGGAATTTGAATTTGAATGAACTTCCTTATGACATAAGGGGAGCCGGGATGGCCGAATGGTAGAGCGTTGGACTTCTAATGCTCGGGTCGTGAGTTCGTATCCCGGCTGGGGCCAAATATTTGTGCTGGCTTTTGCATTGTTGCCCCGTCTTTGATATCACCCGTATGTGGTGGAAAAGGACGTTAAACCCCCAAGCCCCCACCCACCCACCCACCCTCCTTATGACATAAACACATGTATTGTCAGTGTCCATACAAAAAGTACTAGGTGTCCGTTTATAAGCAGCGTGAAGGATGTTACAACAGATGGACACTTCACAGCTCGGTTATATTTCAAGGGGTGTGCAGGGAAGAGAGAAGCCGGGCAGGTTTGAGGTCAGTGATTGGACAATAAAACTTTACCTTATAGGATTATAAAATTTAGAAGAAAGCTTTAAATACATTACCTTGATACACCTGGCGCCCTTCTTCGTTTCTTTAATATCCCTGACAAAAACAAAATGGAAAACAAAATTAATGGTGCAAACCAGGAAGGAAATACACAACACAACAACTACATGACTGTCAAATAAATAATAATAATAATAATAACTGAGTATTGTTTAGGCGCTTTACCCAATTTCTTGAATCGGCTCAAAGCGCCGCAAACTGACCCCAACACGCACGCTCATGTGAATCACACGCATTCTCTCACACATTGGACATGAACACATAACAATCACGTGGTAGGAAGGGTCAGCTCGGCTATTTAAGTCTGGGAATTTAGAATTTCATTTATTTCAAATTTTGTGGGCTGAACATTTCCAAAGCAGAGGGGGAGGAAGCCGGAGTACCCGGAGAGAACCCCCGACGATCGGCCCGAATGAACGGTGCCACTTTCGAGAAGGAAAAATTCTTTGCCCCGAGTGGCATCGCTCGAACTTGAACTCTCGCATTGGTGGCAAAGTCTCTTAACCACTAGACCACCGACCGCCCCCGGTGCTCTTCACCATACTCTAGTAGTCCACAAAGGCGTGCTTGAAGTTTGCATGTTCCATGCAAACAACCTGCAGCATATCCCGAGTTTCTGAACTAATTCCGCTTAACCGTATCCTGAAAACATGCAACAGCCTTGCAGAAAATGGCAAAATATATACTCACAGCAATAGATTACCAGGGCAATCGTAGCTATTAACGGCACGATTCCCAGGAAGACGATGATGCACGCGCACCCGGCATTGTTACAGTGCTCACGGCAGTCAACAGGCTGGCAGTCTGATGAGGACTGGATGGAAGAGGATTGGGGCGGATTCGCACTCGTGGGCGGAGGAGCAACAGCTGGAAAATAATTTGGGTCGCAATTACCTGTCCTATTTAATTCAATTCAATTCAATTCAAAATACTTTATTTGTCCCTTTCGGGCAATTGATTCGTGCTAAAAAGGTAGCCGGTAACCGGACGAGCAAGGACTGATGATAAACATCAACATAAAAAATTTACCCAACTTAAGATTTCTAACACACGTAAGACATCTCATCACATCATATCATTAACAAATCACATATACTGTATATATCACCATCATCTCAATACAACCAACCAGCAGCACTGACAAATAAAAACATACCTACTAAAATATAAGATATAACACACACACACACACACACACACACACACACACACACACACACACACACACACACACACACACACACACATGGCACAGTATATACTGTGACTAGATTGATTATAATTATATATCAGGTTAATTTCCTGATATATTTGAAAAATGAGACTAAAATCTGTGCAATCTGCTCCATCCCAGAAAAGTTTTACTCTCAAAATGGACCAGATTGCAAAGACCTTTTCATTTAGCGGAAACCTTTTTCAGGAACTGTGGTATGTGTAGACTGTGACAATATTATCAGCACAACGAATAGTTAGGACGGGGGGAAAGGGGGAGGGGAGAGAGGCGTGGGAAGTGAACAGATCCTCTGCTCCCCCTCCTCTTCCCCCCGTTTTTGTACTCCAGTGTATAATGTCATTGCAAAGTGGTTCAACGCTTCAACAACAAACATTTGATAATATTTTAATTTTCATGTAAATACTATCTAGTAGGTTGTTTGTTTGTTTTGCTCATAGAAAAGCCTGCATCGAATCTGTTCGGCATCTTAATCATTGTGACACGAATTGTAATGAGTTCGTACCAAACTGAACAGGCGAGCAACCTGAAGCAACATTATATGTCAGAAGGTCCTTCAGGTCATCTAGGCACGTTGTTGAGCAGTTCCATGAGCCTCCAGCGTGTACGGCTTTGTTGGCCAGCAAGGCAAACTTAAACACTACCCTGCCCTCCGCAGGTCTGTAACATCTGCACTGACCAGTGTTAATCAAGCCAGGCTCTGTCGCGCTGCACTGCGTCAGGTAATCTGTGACTTTGCACTGAGAAGCTGTCACAGAATTGCCTGACTGTCTAAAGTTGAACTCCATTGTATCGGTGAGTACTGGGCACAGTGCACTGGTTACTCTATTGTCGTCGATGCTGCAGGTCAGAATTGTTCTTGCACCGTCTGTCCAGAGATCGGGACATGCGAGGTCCACATCAGCACAATCAACTGAAAGGAAAGGAGTAGAAAAGGCACATGATTATTTCATTACTATACTGAGAATAGAAACTGTCCAGTGTTCGTCGATGAGGCTTTTTTTTTTAACTTGAGGACTTGCTTTCTTGATTACTGGGTATAGTTTTCACCAAGCACATTTTCGACTGTCATATTATCACAATTGTCGTGACGGACATGAGAGAGAGAGAGAGAGAGAGAGAGAGAGATGATGATGATGATGATGATGATGAAACCTTTATTTCAGGATAGAGTTGTTAGGCACTGGAAGGCCTCTCTTACACACTGTCCTGCTAACACTACAATAGACTATTCAACTAAGTATTAGGACCACATTAAACCAGAATCTATGTGGCAAATCAAGGAGATTAGTACAAAACAAGCAAGTACAACAAACCATTTAACAAAAGGTGTATAGGAATCCAGCATCAGTAAGGGGTTACTAAACACGCTGCTAACGTAAAACAATGCATCAGTCATGCATTTATTATTTACAGCCTGCCGTAAAGACGAAAGGGACTGAGGACTTTATTAGATAGGAATGCATTGCTCTGCGAAATTTCGAGCTACTTGAAATGGATTTAAGACTAGGTGGCAGGGAGTTCCACAACAGTATCCCAGAGAATGACAGACTAGTCTTGTACAGGTCAATTCTGGGAAGAGGCAGACGGTACAAGCCATTCCTCGATGAGGACTCTTGTCGTGGGCTGACTGCGAACAATCTTTGCAGATATTGTGGGGAATTACCATTGAGAATTTTATGCATCATTAGACTTTTATTCAGGACGAGCTGTTTACTGAGCGGAAGAAAATTAATTATGTTAAACTTTTCATCAGTAGAAAGAGGTCCAGGAGTAATGAGTTTCACAGCCCGACGATAGAGAGAGTTGACTTTTTTCATATGTATATCACTGCATCGTCCCAGATAGTTGACACATAATCCTAGTGGCTCTTGACGTGAGCAAGAAAGAAGAGTTTTAGACTGCGTGCATCCACAATGTGGCGTAATTTGGAAAGAAGAAATAGGTTCTTTGATAATGTCTTGCACAAGCTGTCAATATGCGGCTCCCACTTCAACTGATCATCCACCAGGACACCTAACAAACGATGTTTGGACACCTGTTCAATGGGTTCTGACCCAAGGGATAACCGAAGAGGAGAAAGATTACGCTGGTGTTTCTGGCGCGTTGTTATTAACATGCTCTTCGTTTTCGCTGTACTGATCACCATGTGATTTTGTGAACACCAATTTGAGACTTCATTTAGGCTTTCCTGGAGTGCGCTAAACACTTCAGAATGATTTTTATTGGAAGCATGCAGAGTTGAGTCATCAGCGAAAAGTTCACAAGAAACATTGGGGTTTGAAATGGAGAGTGGCATATCATTTATGAATAGACAGAATAAAAGAGGGCCAAGAATTGATCCTTGGGGCACCCCGTGGCTTACCATCCCCTCGCGGGAATATTTACAATTCAGGTATACTTTTCGTTTCCTGTCCTTTAGGTAGGAGGATAAAAGGGATATAACTTTTGCATCAAGATGATATAAGCTGAGTTTCTTGAGAAGTATCGTATGGTTCACCAGATCAAAGAGAGAGAGAGAGACTGAATGACTTTACTTTATTTTCCAAGGATGAGATCATAGACGCACATGTCTCTCTGACTGTCCCCACACACACACATACAGAGCACACATAACATTACGTACATAGCATAAGACATACATTATTACCCACAGTATCACACATACAGCACGCAACTACAGCATGTGACGAGAGAGAGAGAGAGAGAAAGAGAGAGAGAGAGACTGACTGACTGACTGACTGCCCACAATCACACATACAGCAAGCAACTACAGCACGTGACGAGAGAGAGAGAGAGAGAGAGAGCGAGAGAGAATGTTATGCGCGATACAGAAATAACATTCTACTGTAACCAGTCCATCGAAGTTCACCCTGCAATAACAGCCGGTAAAATCGCGTCAGAGCAGAATCTGATGTCAGTAGTGTACACCGACTGGTAATATAAGGGTCTAAACTCAGCTTCCAACTTACCCAAAACTGAAGGGAATGCCAAAAGAACACAAATATCCAAAAAACATCTCAGAATGGACGCCATCGTACCACATTCACCCAGATCGCACACGAGGAAAACCGCACAGATTGGATGACAAGCCCCAAAATAGCACCTCACAAACAACGTCTAGCGTGCGCAAGGCGGATGCGTATTCCACTGGCGGTCATACCGTGTTTGAGACGCAAGTCTAGTAATGTTATGGGACTATTAAACAAAGGCTACACAGCACAGATACCGATTTTAAAGAAACTGCTATACATTCCTATGAAACATAGCGCTGCGCATGACATCCTAGCAATGCTGTAAAATTCACTAAAATGTCACAAAAATCCAGCAGCCAAAGACGCATGTGTAGAGTAAATTTCAACAGAGATTCCAATATTCCACTTTTATGCAATGTAAACAGCGACCATCTACCCCCCTCATTCCTCTGTCGTCTCAGTGCTAGCTCTTGTGCAATCCGCGTATGAATACAAATAGTCCACATGCCAGGCTCATTTTTCTCAGTTTTATACACAATTACCAAAGATATTTCCAATAAACAGCCTCAGTTTGCCTTTTCTTTTTTACTCTGCACACAAATTTAAATGAGGAGCAAAAATTCTATATTTAGCGGTCACTATGTACGCCAGAAACTATTAGTGGTGTGTAACCAAACCCCACATGGACAATGGGTCTTCACTGTGTCATTCCCCTTCCGGAGGCCTAACGCTATTCTTCGCCCCCACGACGATGCCAACTCGGGCTAACCGAAACCGGGCTGAGCTTAGTAATGCCAAAGAAGGAAAAATCACACTAGTACTCGGTGACATGGAAAGTGTACAGCTGCTGTTGTTCGCAGTGTGCACAGAAGCGGTGAAAACTCTCGCATTCACCAGCACCAGTACATTCTCGGCCTGTTTCGAGATTATTACCTCCATGAATAATCTCCCTTGCCACAACAAGCACGCATTTTTCGCGGCGGAGCATAAAGCTGCCACGAAAAATGATTGATTGCTGCGGGTCTATGTATGCACGGGGGACTACTCATGCAGGTAAAAATCTCGAAACAGGCCGAGCTTGTACTGGTGCTGGTGAATATGACAGTTTTCACCGCTTCTGTGCACACTGTGAAATAACACTTGTACCTCAAAGTTGTTCGCAACTGTCCACTTTCCTTGTCACCGAGTAGTTTTGTTTTTGTCTTCTTAGGTATCACTTAGCTCGGCTCGGTCTCGGTTATGGCCATGTCACACGAGAGGGCAAAAACACTTGAAAACATTGTTTTCAGATGTTTCGCTGCGAAACAACGTGTTTTGTCGTGTGACATACTTCACAACAATGTTTTCAAAACATGTTTTGATCGTGTTTTCAGTTTTAGAGCCTGCCCTAAAATCCGAAAACATGTTTTGTGTTTCAACCAATGAAAGCCGCCGTGCGGAGTGTCAAGTGACACCTTCCCGTATCCGCTCAGTCAACATGTCCGTAGCGGGACCCTATCTCTCTCTCTCTCTCGCCTTAGACGCGCGCTTGCTTGTTTTCACGTGTGTCATGTATTGTTTCGGAAAGCATGTTTCGGGCGTTTTGCCTTTCAAAACATGTTTCATAAAACATGTTTTAGGAAAACATGTTTTCAGTGTGACATCGCCTTTAGCCCCACTTGGCTGTCTTCGCAGGGGCAAAGAGAAGCGAGGACCCGGGTACAGGGTTGTCACTGTGTTAGGGAGACGAGCTTCGTGTTCCTGCTCGGCTGGGCGACTTGTTGACGCGACTACAATGGAAAAAAAAAAGTGCAAGGATAACTACGATGAATTGCCTTATCTCTTCGCGCATAGCGTTTATCTCCCACGTTCGCCACTTGTGTCCGGGTACGAACGACAGTGTTGTTTGGTTTGTTTTTTTAGCATAAGGTCGACAGATTTCAGAGCACCCCGCGGCTTTTCTTAGTACCCAGGAGGTGTACAGAGGACATAACAAGTCAACAGACCACGGGCTCCTTCCCCCGCCTTCTTTTGCCCCTGAAGCTTCCACTCAACCCACCCCCGGCCCCCTCCCTATCCCCGCCTTTTCTACCCCCCCCCTCCCCCTCCCCCCCCCCAACACATCCTTTTCGCCGGCATGTTTGTATATCACTTTTGATACACAGTCGACAGAGGTGTCTGGTGGGAAGTTGGTCCCTCCTTGCGTGATGACAGCAAAAGACAAGTAAACTTTGTTTGTTTGGCTGTTTGTTTGTATGTTTGTTTGTTTTTTGTCTTTTTTTTACATTTAGGAATTTAAATGCACAAGCTTACTGAATTTTAGTGTGACGGCGGGTGGTCCACCACCCACAGGTCAAGGGATAGTTAGGGAGAGGGAGGATCTTAAATACCTCAATGTCATAGTAATCGATGGCGAGCTCTCTCTCACACACACACACACACACACACACACACACACACACACACACACACACACACACACATATAAAACTGTCTTTTTAAGGTCCATATTAAGTCGCAATTACCTGTCCCAATCTTACATAACCCCTCCTTGCATTGCCTTAGAATCTCGCAGGGACAATGTTTCCGAGGATGTCATTTTTGCACTTACACCGGTAAATTGCGCGAACGCTGCTTTGTGAACAAAAAGCCAAGGTAAGCTGTACACTCACGTGGGTTGAAATATCACTCCTCAGCTCGTAAACGCACTGAATGTGAGCCCGATTTTCTTCCTTGTTGCTTTCCCAGTCGGCTTCAGGTGTTTATTGTCCAGCCTATGCATAGACTTGTAAACAAACAGACTGTGAAACTGGATTTTCTTCCTTGTTAAAGTGTTGTTCCAATTTCGGTTTCATTTTCGTGGGATGAACGTCGCGGCTGAAAACATGAGAACACCACTGTGTCTGTTTTTCACGCTGGACATTTTCACGACATTTGTCTTAGGTGAGTTATATTTCAAAAGTCTTTTTATACATGTATATGTTTCCAGTTGGCTTAATGGTCTAGACATAAAAAAGGTTTGATAAGTATGTAAATGATACACGGGTAACCTGCGGAGCATGTGTCGAATTCCTGGATAGGTCCTAGGTAGACGATAATTAACTGTCCGCCCGTTCAACGACTGTTGTGCTGGGCTGGTGTACACACCTCTATCTTCACGAGTGTGAAATAAGGGCGTATGAGCAATGCATTTGACAGGCGCTTAGGGCCTTTTTTTTTTTGAGGTGGCGGTAGGTGTGTACGTCTGTCAGCATGAGTGTATACATTATCGTGTCTGTCAGGGAAGCGTATCCGCCATACGTGTGTGTGCTGGGTTTTTTTCTTCGTTGCACGGTCTTTGATGTCACTACGATGTAGTAGAAAAGGGCATTACGAACACACTCGTGCCCATGCTAACACACACGTACACGTACACGTACACACACACACACACACACACACACACACACACACACACACACACACACACACACACACACACACACACACACACACACACACGCGCGCGCGCGCGAGCGCCACTTCTCGAATATGGTAGAAAAGGGTTTAGTTTAACCAGCAAGTAACCAACCAACGGAGATGAATGCTTTTAGTGTGAATGAATGAAATTAGCGTCATTCTAAGGTTTTCTTGACATGAGCTTTCGCTGACATGATAGAGTATGGTGGGTTTCACTGCCGGATAGTTTCCACCAAACGCACTGTAAAAGTCAACCTCCACACCCATATATACATCTGCCTCCCTTTCCTCCCCCCCCCCCTCCTCCCCTCATCACTCCCACCTCCCTAGACCCCCCCCCCTCCCTCAACCGCCCACACACATGTCGCTCCACCCACCACACACACATACACACACACACACACACACTGTCTGTCTGTCTGCCTGTCTGTCTGTCTGTCTGTCTCTCTCTCTCACACACACACACACACACACACACGCGCGCGCACGCACGCACGCACGCACGCACACACACACGCACGCACGCACGCACGCACGCACGCACACACACGAGTCAAACAAACAAAAAAAGGATCAAATCTCATCACAATACACGTAATTACGATCAACAGCAGCCATCCAGAACTGCCCACTGGTGGTGCAAGAAAACACACTGAACTTCACAGTCACCTGCACCGGCATCAGAAGCGGAGAGAAAGTGACCTGGCGATTTCGAAGCGCAGACAACAACGAGGTCGATGCCGGTACTTGCGAACCGCTTCCAGGTGACTGCCAGTCCAAGATTCCGGCTTTCATGGTCCTGTCCCGGCCGTCTGATGACACCAGCCGGATGACCATCCGGAACGCTACGAGGAGTCTGTACAGTCGGGCGACAGTCACGTGCACAACGCTGTCTGGGAACACGCCGACCAGCACAGACAGCTGTTCTGTGGACGTCGTTTGTGAGTGGTTTTCGTTTTACAACAGCAGTCTTGTTCTTTTACGATGTATTATTAGCTATTTGCAATATATCACGCTAGAGAGTTAGAACAATAAAATACCAGTTTGTGTAGAGGGTGAGTAATCAGAGTATAGGAACTGGCACTGTAGAGCAGGCTTTTCTGTTTCGTTGTGTTGAAATCAAGCGGTAATTTGCAAGATACCAGATGAAAGATACTTTATTCCTGTTCTTAATTGCTGCTGCTGCTGCTGCTGCTGTTGCTGCTGCTGCTGCTGCTGCTGCTGCTGCTGCTGATGATGATGATGATCAAAGAATACAAAAGCACGAGGCCTCGAAATGTCTAAATAATCCCCTTGTAGCCTCAGGCATCATAGTCACCCCTAAAAATGCTTTAATCTAGAAACACAAATTACCATGCACACATCATGCATTCAAGGGCACGCACCTGACAGGAGTTTACAAAAAAAATGAAATGTCTCCTTTCCGCTCAGGCCTCAGTGAAGTAATGCAAGTCTACTTTCTGTTTCGGCCAGAAACCCAGTGCACCCAAATCTACTCATGTCACTCGTGCCCGACCTGTGCGAAAAAAAGTCCCCGCTTCCCTCGCAGCTTGCCTCTTCTTGCGCCCCCCCCCCCCCGGCATGTGCCTTGCCCTACGAAACACAAAAATCGCGAAAATCCCGCTTTTTTCGTTACAACAGGAATCATTACTAACTAGCACACTGGCAAAACAGGGTGTTTTAAATAAGCACTGCACTTGACCCCACGCGACCCCAGGCGCAATGTGTGTCCTTACGCCTGATGATCGGCACTGTTTCATTGGCACTCAGTGTGTGTGTGTGTGTGTGTGTGTGTGTGTGTGTGTGTGTGTGTGTGTGTGTGTGTGTGTGTGTGTGTGTGTGTGTGTGCTGTTGTTGTGTTTTGTTGTTGTTGTTGTTGTTTTTTTTTTGTTTTTTTTTTTGGGGGGGGTCACAGTGTGTGTGTGGGGGGGGGGGGGGGGGGAGGGGAGGGGGGGCTGTTTTTTGGTGTGTGTGTGTGTGTGTGTGTGTGTGTGTGTGTGTGTGTGTGTGTGTGTGTGAGAGAGAGAGAGAGAGAGAGAGAGAGAGAGAGAGAGAGAGAGCGCAAAGAGTGTTTCGTAGAAAACAGATAGGCGCTGTATAAACTGTATTCATTATTATTATGATGATGATGGGGGGGGGGGGTGATGACGACGACGACGACGACGATGATGATGATGATGATGATGATATGATGATGATGATGATGATGATGATGACGCTTTTGTGGTTTCTGATATTGCTGTTGCTGTAACTGTTGGCAATATTGCTGCTGGTGTGGTGGTAGTTTGTTTACGGACATCAAATATCCAGGTTTATGTGCAAAATACGTTTCACGGCCTTTCGACACAGTTTATTCTTTGGCCACAGATGGAGCCCCTACATGGTCCAACCCTTGTCGTGGGGTAGTGGCTTGTGTACCTCAATGACCCAGAGAACTATGCCAGCAGGAGCACATGCTCCTGGCAGGGTCACCCAAGCTGGACAGGTCGAAGGGTAGAGGTCAGACGAATGTGGACCACCTCTCCAAGAGGCTAAACGGGTTTGCGTAGGGTTAACAGCCCTACCTGTAAAAAACACTAAGTTACTGAAGCATCGACAGCAACAAACCAAGACATTCACCTGGGCAAGGAAGGGTCTCCATCCCGGAGACCTATGACGCATTGCAGTGAAAGCCGAAAGGAAGCTGCAAGGCCGACCCCCCTTCTAACACCCAGGACAACAACGAGAGTAGCCACATGGAACATCAGGACAATGTATGAAGTAGGAAGGACCATACAAGTAGCAAGAGAGATGAAGAACTACAAGATAGGAGTACTGGGACTGAGTGAGACAAGGTGGCTACAGACAGGACAGCTGAGATTTTCATCGGGAGAGCAATTGCTGTACTCTGGACACACAGAGGATGGAGCCCCCCACACTGAGGGCGTGGCCCTGATGCTGGCACCGGAGGCACAGCGGGCACTCATCGGCTGGGAACCTGTCAACTCCCGCATCATCACAGCCAAATTCATCACCAAGAAAAAAGACATCAAGCTGAACATCATCCAGTGCTACGCTCCCACCAATGATGCGGAAGAGGAGAAAAAAGATGACTTCTACCAACAACTGCAGACAGTGATAGATAGAGGAGGAGCCAAGGACATGACCATACTGATGGGAGACTTCAACGCCAAGATTGGATCAGACAACACAGGCTATGAGGACACCATGGGAACACACGGACTGGGACAGATGAACGAAAATGGCGAGCGCTTTGCAGACTTTTGTGCCCTGAACCAGCTAGTGATAGGAGGCAGCATCTTCCCACACAAGCGCATCCACAAGGCCACATGGAGATCGCCGGACCATGTCACGGAGAACCAGATTGATCACATCTGCATCAGCCGGAAGTTCAGGAGATCGTGGCGGGATGTGCGCGTGATGAGGGGTGCCGATGTATCATCAGACCACCACCTTCTTGCAACAACATTGAGACTTCGGCTCAAGAGGCACACCAACGCCAACAGCACACGGACCAGGTTCAACGTTGGACTTCTCAGGAACACAGACACACAAGCAGCATTCCGGATCAGCCTTTCCAACAGGTTCCAGCCACTGCAAGACCTGATAGAAGACAGTGAAATGGACATCGAGACACAGTGGGAACACAGCAAGAAACTCTGGCACGACACATGCGAAGAGGTCCTTGGCAAGAGAAAGACCCAACATAAGGAATGGATCTCTGCTGATACCATCCAGAAGCTGGAAGTTAGGAAAGAGAAGAAAACTGCACTGAACACGAGCCGAACAAGAAGAGCTAAGGCAAAGGCACAAGAGGAATACACAGCAGCTGACAGAGAAGTGAAGAGGAGCACCAGGAAGGACAAGAGGGACTACATCGACAACCTGGCCAGTCAAGCAGAGGAAGCAGCCCGACAAGGGAATCTAAAAGACCTGTTCCAGGTGACCAAGAAGCTCACGGGCAAATTTCAGCAGACAGACAAACCAGTGAAGGACAAGAACGGGCACCCACTGACAACAACTGAGGAACAGCTGAAGCGATGGGCAGAACACTTCAGGGAGCTGTTAAATCGCCCCATCCCTGAAACACCACCAGACATCCCACCAGCTGAGACAGAACTACCCATCAACTGCGACAAGCCCTCTAAGGCGGAGATCAGGAAAGCCATCATGACGCTGAGAAATGGGAAAGCTGCAGGGCCGGACGAGATACCAGCAGAAGCCATTAAAGCAGACACAGAGACAGCCGTCAACATGCTGCACAGCCTGTTCAGCAAGATCTGGGAGAAGGAAGAGGTGCCAGCCCAGTGGAAAGAAGGGATCGTCATCAAGCTGCCAAAGAAAGGGGACCTCAGGGACTGCAGCAACTACCGAGGGATCATGCTCCTGTCAGTGCCAGGCAAGGTTCTCAACAGAATTCTACTGGAGAGGATGAGAGAGGCAGTCGACCCCATGCTCCGAGACCAGCAGGCAGGCTTTCGCAGGAACAGGTCCTGCGCTGACCAGATTGCCAGCCTACGCATCATTGTGGAGCAGTCACTGGAGTGGAACTCCCCCCTCTACATCAACTTCATAGACTATGAGAAGGCCTTCGACAGTGTAGACAGAGAGGCGCTGTGGAAGCTGCTAAGGCACTATGGAGTTCCCGGGAAGATCATCTCCCTGATCCAGTGCACCTACCAAGACATGAGCTGCAGGATTGCCCATGCCGGCCAGTTGTCAGAAAGCTTCGAGGTGAAGACCGGAGTCCGCCAGGGATGCCTGTTGTCCCCGTTTCTCTTCCTCCTGGTCATCGACTGGATCATGAAGACCACTACAGCAGGCAGGAAAAACGGGATACAGTGGACACTCTGGACGCAGCTGGATGACCTCGACTTCGCGGACGACCTGGCGCTCCTGTCTCACAGCCACAGCCAGATGCAGGACAAGACTACGTGCCTGGAAGCCACATCAGCTGGAACAGGGCTCAAGATCAACAGGAAGAAAACCGAGCTGATGAAGATCAACACCACTGCCAACACACCAGTCACAGTCGGTGGAGAGCCCATCAGGGAGGTGGAGTCTTTTGTCTACCTGGGGAGTGTGGTTGATGGACAGGGAGGCACAGACCGAGACGTCACAGCCAGAATCGGCAAGGCAAGGGCAGCAATGGTCATGCTGAAAAACGTCTGGGCATCCAAAGTTGTCAGCATAAGAACCAAACTTCGCATCTTCAACTCCAACGTGAAGTCAGTTCTGCTCTACGGATGCGAAACATGGAGGACAACGAAGACGATGCAGCAGAAGATCCAGACATTTCTCAACACCTGTCTGAGGCGCATCTTCAACATCCGATGGCCAGAGAAGATCCGGAATGAAGAGCTGTGGGAGCGAGCGGGGGCAGGAACCAGTGGCCAAGCAGATCCTGCGGAGGAAGTGGGGCTGGATTGGACACACCCTCAGGAAGCCAGCATCCAGCACCACACGCCAAGCCCTGACATGGAACCCGCAGGGGAAAAGGAAGAGAGGCCGGCCTCGCAACAGCTGGAGGCGGGACACTGAGGCAGAGCTATGTAAGCAGGGGACCAACTGGACTGGAGTGGCAAGACTAGCCCAGAACAGAGTGCGATGGCGAAGGGTTGTCGATGGCCTATGCTCCACGTGGAGCCAAGGGCCTAAGTAAGTAAGTACAGATGGAGCGGATGTGACGTCATGCAGCATACAACCAGCCCGGACAGGCTCCTCGTGGTTCGTGCAAGGAGAGTGCAGTATCAGCAAAGTCTTCTCATCCTTCGACCGATACACTTGTGATCTGAGAGTCTTGACAGGGGTCAGAGTTTAAAAGAAAATCTTATCTCCTAAATTCTTAGACAGTTAAGAAGTGGATAAAACCTTAAATGGCACCTGTACGCTAGCCTCAGTATGTCTGAAGTATTGCCATGTAGTTTATACCCTGTAGTTTTGTTGTTATAGAAAAGGGTGGGTGGGTGGGTGGGTGTTTGGGAGTTTATAACGTCCTTTCCCACCACGTATGGGTGATATCAAAGACGGGGCAACGAGAAAAGGGGCAGCACAAACATTGTTATAGAAAATAATATAATACGTGGGACTGATAGGAAAATTATGTAATATTTGAATGATATAATAACATTTAGTATCATACTTTTATAATATTTTTGTTTTGTTTCCTGAATTTTCATTTTTATTCATACTTTGAATATTTGCTGTTATAATAATACTTGAAATATTTGATCATATGGATAGACCCTATACAAACAAAATTTGCAATCCTGTTACAGTTTTCATACTCGTGGATTACAAATAAGCTATTACTTTTGCAGCAGATAACTTCTTTTTTCAAAACTTCGCAGGAGAAAGGGCATGAATTCGTCTGTTACACATGAACTATAATCTTTGCAAGGGTATAGGGTGGGCTGTTTATTTTTCTGACTCAGTGACTAAATACAATCTGTTCATACACGTATTTTTCACAATTAAAATTTCCTCAGGGTATGACAGAAACCAGTGTGAATGTCACGGACTACAGCCCCACCCTGGACAACGCAACACCTCCGTATGCCAGTGGGAAGTGTTACTACTCAGCTTTTTTGCCTTCTTCTCTTGGGATCCACGCTTACACAGTGGTTGTGAACCCTGGCAGCAAGCGGATAGTGGCCGGTAACATCACAGTTGGTAAGTTAGAGAAAGCTCTAGCGTCTGATCGCCCAGAAAATAGACAGCCAGTGTGTTGGGGGAAAAAAACAACTGCAAAAGGCTCAACACACAAGAGGACATGAGGCAAGGGTGGGTGGGTGTTTAGGGGTTTAACGTCCTTTTCCACCACGTAAGGGTGATATCAAGGATGGGGCAACGAGAAAAAGGCCAGCACTAATAATTATTTGGCCCCGGCCGAGGTTCGAACTCACGACCCGAGCACTGAGAGTCCAACGCTCCACCATTCGGCTATCCCGGTTCCCCGGACATTGGACAAAACAAAGTTACTTTTTTCTAACTTGTTTTAACGGTTGCTTTCGGAACAAACGCAAAAAGTAGTTTATCAAGCAAAAGCACATATGACAATGATTATTGTCTCCTCCATCCTCTGTCTGTAACCAATGTTGGACGTTTACAGCTCTACCCTCGGCTGCACCATCCTTGCTTTGCACTTCAAGCAGTGGGCAGTTCATCGAGGAAAACAGTATCGTTAACTGCACTTGCACCGCTCCTGACCTTGGCCAGCCTGAAGGTCGACTCACTGGTTACCATAACGACGACCTGGTAGCCGCTGGTAACTACGGCGACGCAACCTTGACCTTTCCTCTCAAAGAAATACATCTTCAGGACGACGGGTCGATGTTTAGGTGTGTTTTAAGGACAGGTCTGGCGGGACAGGAGGATGAAGAGAAAACATCCGTCTACACGGTTTCCCTGGCATGTGAGTTTTCATTATGGGGGCTAACCACCGCAATAAACGAAAATGACGTCTTATGTCAATATGATAACACAGGTATTTCGTATGTAAACATTTCAAAGAAAACCTAGGACCTTGAAGACTGAGAACCGGTCATCTACGATTACACGTTGTCATGGTTTTCTGACATCATACTGTGCCAAACTTTCTGAAGAGAAGCAAGGTTTGACTAGTTTAGTTCACATGCAGACAGCTCCTTCTCTCCCCCCCCCCCCCTTTTATAATGGTTTCCTGACATCATACTGCACCAAAATTTCTGAAGAGAAGCAAGGTTTGACAAGTCTAATTCACACGCAAACAGCCCCCTCCCCCCCCCCACCCCCCACCCTCCAACACACAAACACATCTAAAATAATGATCAAACACCCATCATCTACACAGTTTCCGTAGCATGTGGATTTTCTTTAAGGGTCTATCGAGAATGGCGTCTTCTTCTTTTCCGTTTAATTTTTACCAGTCATCGCTACTCCTTGTCGTTTTATGACTAACGATAACGGTCCTTAATTTTACAACGGAAGACATTACAGGCATACACAGACCATTTTCAAACTTGCCGTTGCTACATAAAAAGAAAGAAAATTGAAAAGAAGAAAATGAAGAAAAGAAAAAAATAAATCATAAGACCAGGAAATCATACAAGATGTAGATCATACTAAAGAATATTTAGCACATTTTTTTTGTTTTGTTTTATGTACTGAAGATGCCGCTCAAATTTCATCGCTGACACTCAACGATTCTACCAGCAGTATGACAACTGTGAACGAGTCCCTTACAGATTTTGTGGAGCTCTCGTGCAGCGCTCGGGGTTTTCCTATACCAGAACTACGTGTGATTAAGGTTTGTGCTATTCGACTAACGTTATGCTAATCGGGGGGAGAGGGGGGCGGGAGGGAGGGGGCGGGGGGGGGGGGGGTGAATTGGGGGAGGGGGGTGCGGTCGGTGGTCTAGTGGTTAAGACTTTGTCACCAATGCGATGGTCAGGTTCGAGTCCCACTCGAGCCGAAGAATTGTGAGATAAAGCGCCTGTATTTGTGCCATTAGTATTAGTATTATTTATTTCTTTGATAGTTCTACGGCTGTGACAGCTGAAAATCCAGCAGAAATGTTTGCGCACACATATAGCCTTTTCAAAAGAAACTTTTCGTTCGAACTTGTTTGTTTGTTTGTTTGTTTATGAATTCTCAAACTCGACACAGCTCTTCGGAATAGGAAGCAAAACAGTCTGGCTAAACTTAAAAGGTTTGTTGTTATTTTATGACACTGAATGTTCATTGCAAAAGGGTTTGAGTTTTCTCGGTTACTCTCAGTTGTCGTTGTTGTTGTTTGTTTACTTGTCTGACATAACGAAGGTTAATACTGATTAAAAACAAACAAACAAGCTATGATTATCGAACTTTAAATTGTTTTTCCAGGACAGCCAAGGCAAATCGCATTCATTGGGTGATGGTGTGGCCTTTAACCTGACATACTCCATTCCTACCGTTTGTGAAAACTCTGGCACGTACGGATGCTCGGCCGAAAACGCAGTCGGAACTTCGCCAGCTTTCACTGCTACTTTGGCCGTTAGGTGTAAGTACAGCTCAGTTGGAATAGTTCGCCTGCTAGGGGGGGGGGGGGGGGGGGGGGGCAAATGTATACCAGTTATGTGCAGGGAGGGAGCAAATGTACTCCGGCTCTCTGCTCAGCGGGGCCCTTCAGTCCGGTCAGCTCTGGCCATTTTCATCGGAAGACTCGTTACAGCGCTGGTTGGAAGTGTAGAGGATGATGACTGGAGTTAGTTAGTTAGTTACTTACTTACTTAGGGCTTTACGCCGCGCAAGCAAAGGGTGATGACTGGAAGGGGGAGGAGGTTGGTGAGGAAGTGTAGCGGTTGATGACTGGAAGGGGGAGGAGGTTGGTCAGGAAGTGTAGCGGGTGATGTTCTGAAGGGGGAGGAGGTTGGTGAGGAAGTGTAGCGGTTGATGTCTGGAAGGGGGAGGAGGTTGGTGAGGAAGTGTAGCGGTTGATGTCTGGAAGGGGGAGGAGGTTGGTGAGGAAGTGTAGCGGGTGATGTTCTGAAGGGGGAGGAGGTTGGTGAGGAAGTGTAGCGGGTGATGACTGGAAGGGGGAGGGGGTGGATGAAGGAGGGGGGGGGGGGTAAGGATAGAAAGTGTAGGGGCTAATGACTGGTAGGGGGAGGGGATGAGTGAAGTGTGTGTGTGGGGGGGGGGGGGCGTGGGGAGGGGGTGTGAGAAAGTGTAGGGGGTGATGTCTGAAAGGGGGAGGGGGGTGAGTGGGTGAGGAAATGGGGGGGGGGGGAGTGTGGGGGTGATGACTGCAAGGGGGAGGGGGTGGGTGAAGAAGTGTAGGGGGTGATGACCGGAAGGGGGAGGTGGTGTGTGAGGAAAGGACGCCTGATTGCACCGTAATTAACCCGACCCACCTTCACGCTAACGTCAGCATGATAGAACTCTCAAATTATGATTTAATTATCGGCCATAAATTTGTGTTTATTACAGGCGCTCCTCGACTGCTGCTGTTGAACAATACGCCGACCTTCCAATCCGTCACGTACGAGGGTAATCGAACCACTTTGAACTTTGACCTAGTAACTTTTCCTGCACCTCACGATTTGAACATCGTGTACCTTGGTCAGAGCGGTGTCAGCAACGAGCGGCCCGTCAGGGGAGACACTGTGAAGATCACCTGTTCACCCAGTGCTGTATCGTGGATCCGAAATTGCGTCGTCACAGTGGACCGAATGACGCAAGATGACGAGGGTTTCTACAGGGCTGACGTCACTAACACGCTCGGACGAATGACATATACTTTTTACGTCCATGTGAAAAGTAAGATTTTTCATGTCTGTAGTGTGTTTTTTGGACATCACGTTTGTGGCAGATCATTGAGGCTATAAGCTTGAACTGTGGGTGCTGGGTGTGGATAAGGGGAGATAATTTGCCATAGTGCAAAATAGTGCGTGAACACAGTATTGTTTATCCATAGTGTTTTCGTTGTAATCTATCTCTGTATTGTAATTTGGTAAATCTTGTCATTTTGTATAGAACTGTTACTATGGATCATTGTCCTCAAACATTGTTGCGCAGACTGTATTGTTAAACAAATAGTGCTAAAAATAGTGCCAGAATAACATTTCGCAATCCCTGTTCACCTGGTTTGTATTTTTTCTGTTGCCTATTGTGTCATTATTTGTAAACTTCTCTTAAAAAGAGAACGTTTAGTGTAGCTGTGTGTGTGTGTGTGTGTGTGTGTGTGTGTGTGTGTGTGTGTGTGTGTGTGTGTGTGTGTGTGTGTGTGTGTGTGTGTGTTGGGGAGGGGGGGGGGAGAGGAGATCACGACAGCTTGTTTATCCACTGCAGCAATGAAGATTATTTCATGGCATAAAATCCTAAACTATTTACACATTGCCTAAAGGGGACAGCAAATTCTTGCTGCTGTGGGTGTGTATCTTACCTAGCATGTTATTGTCAAATAGCCGTTCAGTAAATGGAATGCATTCGTGCTACTGAATTTCTTTTTTGTTAAGTTTCAATTGCCAGTGTAAGAATGCTGCACGTCGTAAGATTTAAATGTTGGTCATAACACACAACCATGAATACTATTTCACAGAAGCCAATACCTCGGGAGCAGCGGAAGTTACGTCACTTACACTGAATGGTAACGACAGTCACCTGACCGTCAGAGAATCGCCAACAGAACTCGTCTCCCTTTCCTGCACAGCTCAGGGAAGTCCAATCCCTTCCTTACAGCTACTGAAGGTAGTAGAGCTATTTTCTTGCTTTCTGTCTTTCTTTCGTTCAGAATTCTTTGAGAATTTTTAGATTGGTCATGCTTGTGTAAGCACCCCTTAAACACATTTTTTCTGCAAAGATAATTTGCCACTGCACACCTCATTCATTTTCAAGATACACTGCCAAAGATTAGCCCTCAAAACTTCTTGGTTCTCTTACAGCAGCACTTTTACTGATCTAACCCATACATGAAAAGTCAAGCAGCAAAAGCACAGTTTTTTCAAGACGGCGCAACTATTGAGACCACTAAAACACAAGTTCTTTTCAAAGTATCAGCTCAATGTTTTTTTAAGCAAATTGCTACACATGTCCCGTGTGTAATAAACCTAACAAGATAACGTGATTATTGATTATTTTTTTGTGATTTTTTTTCTATACCCCCTCTCAAAACTAGTCAGGTTTCACAGCTGCGGATTAACTGTGTCACTTCCTTTCTTATGTGCACATTATAGGTAATGGACGATTTGCTGATTTGTACTACTTGCTTAAGATTAACATTCATCAGAAAATTTGAGCAATAATTATTCAACTTTTAGAAAATCTTTAGCATAATCTCCTACACCACAGGAAATCGTTTCAAAGAAAGTTTGGAAGTGGCTATGGTACGAGAGTATGAACTTCAACAGGAGCAAAATGCAATTTGGGCAGTGCTACGTCGTAATATGTGTTTATTTCTTCAATAACGTATATGCTTTTTGTCTGTTTTTCCCCTTGGTTACAGGATCAGGGGGCTCAAGACCCTACTATACAAGCTGAAGGAACAGCGGAAAGACTAACTATAATGATACCAGCTCGCTGTGACAGCGCAGACAACTATACGTGCGTGGCTACAAACAACTTTGGATATTCACGCCAGGCCATCAGTCTGTTGATTTTGTGTGAGTAGAGAGCTGCATGATCAGTAGGGCGAAGAACACAAATACACAGGGCCTCAAAATGCCTATTTATTCCCTATTAGCCTAAGGCATCATAGTCACCTCTTTAAAAAAAGCTTCATTCTACAAACAGTTACTACCATGAACAGACCATTCAAAGGCACGCACCTGACAGGGGTTTAAAAAATTTTGAACGTCTCCTTTCCGCTCACGCCTCACTGGAGTAATGTACGTCAACTTTATGTTTAGGCCAGAGAGGCAGTTCACACAAATCCGCTTGCCTCACTTGTCCTCCTCTGTTCAAAAGGTCCCAGCTTAACAGGCAGCTTGCCTCTTTTTGTGACCGCCTGCCATGCACCTTGACCTACGTACCACAAAAATCACGAAAATCACGCTTTTTCATGACAACAAAAATCACTAGCACACTTGCCAAACAGGGCACCTGAAAAAAAAAACACAAAAAAAAACACTGCACATGACCCTACGGTCATTTTGTGTCCTTACGCCATTAGAACAGCTGAAAAAGTCTCACAGACGACTGGTAAGACTTCTCAGATGGGGTGAAGCGCGTATGAGTAATTCCAAGCGCAGATTTCTGGTTTAATAATAATAATGATAATAATCGCATTAATATAGGCGCTTTATCCCAAACGTGTGGCTCAAAGCGAGCTAAACCCAACACGCACGCTCACGCGAATCACACACATCCTCTCACACACTGGACATGAACACACTACAATCACGTGGTGCGAAGGGCCAGCTTAGCAATTTAAGTTTCAGCAAAAGGAAACGTGCGTGCGTGCGACGTGCGTGCGTGCGTGTGTGTGTGTGTGTGTGTGTGTGTGTGTGTGTGTGGCGCCATGAGTTGCTTTGCTGCGAGATTAAGCGTTCCATTATTATTAGTATTATCGCTTCATGTCAGGCCCGCCTCGAATCACATCTGAAACAGCGAACATCCCGATTCTCAACTTCACCGGGTCTCCAGTGAGCCTGACCTTCAGCATCGTGACCTTTCCAGGCATCGATAATACCAATCTTGTACGTCTGGGCAAGGACCTAGCAAATTTCAAGCAAATGGCAGTACCAGACAACAAGGTTAGGTTGGACTGCACGGACACGTCCGTCGCTTGGCAGTCAACTTGCGTCATTAACGTACAGGAAGTGACGAAATCGGACGAGGGTTTCTACAGGGTAACAGTCGCGAACACGCTGGGGCAGGCTGAGTTCATCTTTGCTGTTCTTTTGGAAGGTATGTGGCTTGGGTTACAGACCGGTAATAGCTTCAGGATCATGTAGTAAGAACTCCGCTAAATATAGTAGAAAATTTTTGCCCCTTTGAAAATTTGTGTGCAGAGTAAAAATGGCAATCTGGTGCTTTTTGTTGGCATTGTAAACAAGTTTCAAGCCAGGTAATAGTAAAATTAGGGGAAAATGAGCCTGGCTTGTGGACTATTTGTATTCAAGCGCGGCTGGCACAGGAGCCAGCAGACGACCGTGGAATGAGGGGGTATGTGGTTGCTGCCAACATTGCCAAAAAACGGACTATTGGAATTTGTTGAAATTTACTCTACACATGAGTCTATGGCTGCTTGATTTTTGTGATTTTTATGGTGAATTTCAAAGCATTTCTAGGGTGTCATCTGCAACCTTATGTGTATCCTCCAAATTTGCATCTCTGGTACGTAGCCTGTATTGCCTGCATGTACACTGTATTAAGTATTTGTACAAACCTCAATTTAATGGAGTTCTAATGATGTATTTTACTGGTCTCCTTTAGCGAAGTCTACGGAGAACTACCTTTGTAACTTCACTTTTTTGAATGATGCTAAACTGTGACAAAGTATTAGATGAAGTATTACATTGTAATAAGATGCTAGTTGGTGAATGTGATAAGAATACTAAATAATATGAGCTAATGCAGTTTGTTTTAATTTCTTTATCAATACTTTCTGTCATAAAGATCCATTAAGTACATACCATTCTGTAAAAATGGAAATTAGGATAGATATTAGGTGGCGCTGCACCGCGGCGACGCGCTTCCTCCGGTGGAAGGAGCCCGAATTTCCCGAAAGGGATAATAACAAAGTAGTAGAAGTAGTAGTGGTAGTAAGTATGTATTGTTAAACATTCTTGTATATTTTACTAACACACGTTTATTTTCACTTTTTACTTTATTTGATTATACGACACAAGACGAAGAAGATTTTCTGTTTCATGTACACACACACACACACACACACACACACACACACACACACACGTAAACAGACGATTAAGATTATTATGTTCTTCACCCCGGCGTAGGGTTTGTAGTAAGGCATAAAAATGATGTTCTTGTGAGCTGACTTTGAATAGAGAGAATAGCAGATTCGGATTCGCCTGCCTGAAGTGGGTGAGGCGAGAAGAGTCCTTACACAAAATTAATTATTTACAATAAGTTTCATTTTATTGTGAGCCGCTGCAGTCACCTGTTGCGTATTTCAGTGAATCACTATATAGGAGTGTTTTATGGCGTCATTTCAGCAGACGGAGGCAGTCAGGGCCCAGACGAGGATGCTTTGACCGGTCATAGGGCTGAGGCTGACAGCAGTATTGTGGCAATGACGCTCGGAGGTCTGCTGGCTGTGTTTGCCATCGCTACCGTCGTTCTTATTATCGTCGTTTGCAAGATGCGGCGACGACTGCAGACCGTGTCAAAAACAGGTGAGAGGGTTGGAGGTGTGAACATGAAGGCTTTTCCTTACTTCTTTTACAGCTACAGTCATATCATTATGTTGCTGGCTGTTGGGTACGCGTCTTCCTGTTGCTTTTATGACTATCAAAATAATACTACTGTGTGAAGTTAAGCTTGTTCATGAACTGCCTTATTTCATTTTGTCCCTCTCTGATCATTCATAATTGCACTTACAGTTGAGTACAGTGGGTTTTAAAAAAAATTAAATTGTATGGAAGTTGACTACAAGTCAACAAACATTCATAATGCAGATATTTTTCTTAACTTTTTTAGTTTAAAAATCTATCAGCCGTGATTCTCTCTCTCTCTCTCTCTCTCTCTCTCTCTCTCTCTCTCTCTCTCTCACGTGGTGGAAAAGGACGTTAAACTGCCAACCAACCAACCAACCAACCTCTCTCAACCTCTCTCTCTCTCTCTCTCTCTCTCTCTCCAAGCTCATTCCATCTGCCTAATGTGAAAAACGTTTTGTTGACAGCTGAACAAAGTAAGAGCGAAGCTGATGCCAAAGAGTAAGTATCAATTTAAATCTGAAACAATTGTTTTTCTTTAAATGGTGATTCATATTGAATTAAATATTTCAGCAGAAGTAGTATTTCTATATTAGTAGAAGAAACAAGAAATGATCAACATGAGCGTATGAATAATTCACTTTTCGTGTACAAATTAGATCAGGTTGAGTTTCAACCACAGTACCGGTGACTTTCTCTGAATGTTGTAATCTGGAAGGATGAATTGCGCGTTAACTTTTTCACGACCATAATATTTATACCCAGTGTTTCTGCAGAGCCCTTGCATACAATTGCCAACAGTTTCTTATGTACTTAGTTCCTAAGGTATGTGATGTGCTGATGACTTTTATATATACATGTGTGTGTGGGTGTGTGTGGAGGAGGTGGGAGGGGGGAGGCATCTTATATGTATTTATTCGTTGAGATCTGTGACGTGTGTTTAGTGCCGCTGTTTAATAACAAATAGCCCAAATTGGGATAATAAATGAAATTGAACTGAATTGAATTGAATTGAACCACACCTAGACCCCGGGCGCTGACGCATGAGGACGCTGTTACTAAGCACCCACAACCCATGTTATCTTCACTCTCTCTTTGGCCACTCTGCCCGAATTTTCCTATTAAAAATTGCTTATAACTATCTTTCAAACCATACCAATCACAATTAGCAAACGTCTGAGGAAGACCTCTTTCAAAAAAAACAACCCGAAACATCGCTAAAATCGGCCGGTTGGCAAGTGTTGTGGACGCACACAGTGCCTGGGTCACGGGGGAATTCCACTGCGCGCGGTCAAGGTCGGCACTGAACTAACAATAGTTCAAACAGTCCAGATGGTGTACACAAAGAAATAAACACACCTTCCCTTTTTATTTCTCGTTCCAGCTACAATGACGCAGACGACACATACGACAAGATTCCGCCGGGAGCTGTTTATTCCAGCGCTGATGGGGACAAAAACCGAAATATTCCTCCTCCACCTCCAAACGGCTCCAGGTACACCCCTGTAGGACAAAGAAAACGCTCCGCTAAACCAAAGACGGACACCAAAATTTTTACGAAGAGCACCGACGCAAATTCTTCTCAGAAAACTGACACGGTAGACGACCTCACGGTGCCAGGACGTCCTCAGACCAATGCAGATGCTCCAGATGCACCTCCTAGTGGATCTATTGACCAATCCGGCTACATGCTTCCTCAGACGCCTGTCACCACGTCGAATGACGCTGCACGGAGTCCGTATCTAACTCCCACTTCCCCAGATCATGTTCCTGCACTGTGCAACCCACGAAAGCCTGCAGGAACAAGTTCGCCAGAAGCGGATGATGAGCTTCCTGTGCCGTGTTCTCCAATGGGATACATACCGATGTCAAAATACGCAAACAGCGATGCTGACCCCTTTTCTTGGAGTAATTTTCTGCACCAAGATCTTTCTGGTGGTTCTCAACACCGCGAGGCCAGCGACGTTCAGAGGAATGGAGACGTGGACGAAAGTGACTCGAGGATCTAGATAATCCTGTCGGCCCAAGAGAAGTCGTGTGCATGTGTAAGGCGAACTAGACAGTGGAAGGAGAGCTCAAGGCCGTGAATCACACCTGGTATTGGCGCTGGTGTATTCTATAGTCCCTTTACCATGGTAATGGAAATTCGGGCTGCCCTGAGGACATTTTGCCGCTGGTAGGCCTGCAGAGTCGCAACGTGTGACAACCTTATTACCACCCGTCTCGCACGCTTCGTTCCGCCGATAAAAAGCGCCTTAAGTCCCCAAGCGCAACATGAAAACCGCAGGCTAGCGTTCTTTCTAGCCCCAGTATTTGGATTTGACTGCCGGTCGAAATTCGTGATTTTACCACGTTATCCCTGTTCAAATCCGACGTAAAAACCCACCTCTTTCGTCAAGAATATCACAGTTAAGTAGTCTGCCATTGTTTCAGTGCCTTTGTCTGTAATTGTATACCTGCATCAGGGTGTGCATGTGTGTGCGCGGGAGGGGGGGGGGGGAGCGTCGCCATAGTACGGCGCCATGTTTTTTTTTTGTTTTTTTTTTAACATGCATAGCGTGTGCTTGTTTTTCCATTCCGCGGCCCCTCCTGTATGGAAAGTGATTTTGAACGTGCACACTTGAGTGAGCATTACTCCAGTGAGGCCTGCGTGTGTACACGAAGGCGAGACAGGCACCCTGAACGAGTCTGCACGTGATTTTGACTCGATTTCGAAAGGGAAAAAAACAACCCCAACAAATTCCTGCCAACTAGGGCCTCGAACCAGGCAGCTCAGGATCCGAAGTCGGATACCTTAACCACTAGACCAACTCCCATGTGACCTAGGGTGCCATTCAGATGTTGGCCCAGAACACACAGGAGTAGAGCACCTTCGTGTCTACATAACTGGCACGGCGGGCAAGTGTAAGGACACAAATTGACCGTGGGGACATGTTTGCTGTTTGTTTGAGGTACCCTCTTTGGCAAGTGTGCTAGTCTGCAGTAATTTTTGTTGTCACGAAAAAAAAGCGTGATTTTCGTGATTTTTGTGTTATGTAGGTCAAGGTGCATGGCAGGCGGTCACAAAAAGAGGCAAGCTGCCAGTGAAGCTTGGGACGTTTTGCACAGAGGTCGAACACAATTAAGTGACACAAGCGGATTTGTGTGAACTGGCTCTCTGGCCTAAACAGAAAGTAGACGTGCATTACTCCAGTGAGGCCTGAGCGGAAAGGAGACATTCAATTTTTGTTTAACCCCTATCAGGTGCGTGCCTTTGAATGGTCTGATCATGGTAGTAATTGTTTGTGCATTTTTAGGGGTGACTATGATGCCTGAGGCTAATAGGGAATATATTGGTATTTTGAGGCCCTGTGTATTTGTGTCCTTCGCCCGGTATGACTGAGAGTGAGTGAGGAGGTGAACCAGAGTCAAACAAAACACTGATTATGTCTCCGAGTGAGTCATGAGTCGCACTCACTAACGTGAACCATTAAACCATTGTGACTCTCACAAACTCTTGCAAAATACGTGTACATGATTTTTGTTTTGTTTTATACTTTTGTTTTCACCCACGATCGTACTAATACGTGGTTTTTGTTTTTGTTTTGGGTTGTTTTGGTTTTTGTTGTTGTTGTTGTTGTTGTTTTGAAGTTTTATTTTCACCCACGATTGTACTAATACGTGATTTTTTATTTGTTTTTAAAGTTTTATTTTCACCCACGATCGTACTAATACGTGATTTTTGTTTTGCTTTTAAAGCACCACACACAACGCTCTGACGTTAAAGGTCTGCAATCTCAACAAAAAGCCACAAACAGTGCGCTTTAAAAAAAACTGACTGTTTGAAACGCACAGTCAACTCCAGCGTCCCTGAAACCCCTAGAAAAGCCAAGGGCAGCCTGATTTCACAGCTCAGTTTGCGTTTTGACACCGAGCGAGAAAGATCGCAGTGGCTAGTCTTCTCGTGCAGCACACAACACCTACTAGAAGCCGTAGCGATGTGTCTCGCTCACTGACCAAAAGCACAATGAAGTCACTGCAAACTCACACTCTGGTTTTATAAGGGTCTTCGAAGCGCTGAAGACTCTGCAACTGTGACAGAGTTGCCTGCATTATGCACCGTCGCAGGAGTCGCAGTTTTAAATAAAACACACTGTGGCTTTTTGTTGAGATTGCAGATCTTTATGTGAGTGAAATGAAGTGACACAGTGTACTCCGTGAGCACTGCGGCCACTTAAAATATTTCATAGCGTCTGATGTTGTTGAAATGATGCGTTAAAAATCATCGCTACGAGTACGCTACACGTCTTCTTTGGTCTTCTGTCACCAAAGGATGGATGTTGTGATATTTTTACTATTGTTTTGTGGTCCTTTTCTCGCCCCCCCCCCCCCTTATTTTTTTTTTTTTTTCTTTTTTCTTTTTCCCGCGCCGTCTTTTTCCCGTGTATGTCAGTACGTCCGCAGAGTTACCTTTTGTTTGTTTGTTGAAGTTATGTCCCATTTGTTTGTGTCCTGAGGAAGGCGAAAGCCGAAACGTTGACCTGTGCCGTCCTTTGTGAAAGTTAAGTGGTTTCTGTCCCTTTTATGTCGCTTTTATTTGCTTTCCATCGCTACACTATTTATGTCTAATCTTATTTTACAGCCCAAGAGCACGAACAAATGCAAATGATATTTTGTGTCTCCGAATGGTGAGATACCCTTAGATCTGTTAGATGTTTCAGCGGTAGGATGGTAGACCCCCCCCCCCCCCCTCCATTGTGGCTTGTAGCCAATACAGTCGAGTCCGCTTAACAGGACGTCGCTTAGTAGGACTTCTCTTATAAGGACCCCCCAAACAATGTCCCTGCCAAAGTTGTTATTTGTGATTACTTATAAAAACTCGCATATCAGAACCTCTGCTATAAGAACCTTCGCCTATAGGAACCACACTTGCTTGCTCCCCACACGACCTTCCCTCGGATATAAAAACTCGCATATCAGAACCTCTGCTATAAGAACCTTCGCCTATAGGAACCACACTTGCTTGCTCCCCACACGACCTTCCCTCGGATATAAAAACTCGCATATCAGAACCTCTGCTATAAGAACCTTCGCCTATAGGAACCACACTTGCTTGCTCCCCACACGACCTTCCCTCGGATATAAAAACTTTTGCTCGCCTAAAGGTAACTAGGCCTAACTCAGGTTCTTATAAGCAGGTTTAGAAATCGAATGTGGAAGTTATCGTTTCCAGGAAGTGGGCTTTCTTTTTGGGGAAAGGGAACGGTTTCGTTTTCGGTTTGTGTACATCACTTGCAAGAAACATGGCAGAAAGGAAGAGAAAAGCTATCTCGCTCAGACGCAGACATCTATGCAGCAGCAACATTGCTTCAAACTACCATTGTTGTGTATACAGCTATGAGTGCACCACTAGATAATGGATACCGCACATGCCACTGTTCTCAATTCCTAGAGTTGAGATCAGCCAGGTCAGGGTGTATTTGCGAAACCTTTGCGGTCATTTTGAACGGGTAGTTTGTGTACAGTGAGGCATTCTGCATACTGTACCCTCTCTTCGCTATGCATCCTGAATCAAAGAGCTTCGGTTTCAAGACATCTTGTGTTTCTGTTGTTTATTGAACCAACCAACCAGAATTGAATCTTTTGTTGTTTCTGTTGTTTTGTTTGCCGGTTTAATTTTGTGTGTCTGTGTTTGTCTCTAGTTGTTGTATTTTGTTTTTAAGTTGTTTCTCTATAAAGAAACAACTTTATGGGATGGGGCAGATTTCGCTGCGCGTAGCAGCAAGTTTCAGTGATAAAAAAGACTGTGACGTTTCTCCATACAATACATACTTTCAGGCAGACAGTGGCGTAACGAAATCTGCGCCACTGACACCTTGCGTGCACTATGCGGCTGCGTTCGTTTTGGCAGGAGTTGTGCGACGCACGCGTGTGTGTGTGTGTGTGTGTGTGTGTGTGTGTGTGTGTGTGTGTGTGTGTGTGTGTGTGTGTGTGTGTGGACGGATGTAATCATTACTATCTCCTAAAACACTTCGTTGGAAGGCCGCTTATTTTGAGATGAAATGGCCAGTCATATTCTCCTGGCCGACTTTTCACAATTTTTCTCTTGCCGCATTTTGCCCCATTTAAAGAAATGTCATTTTACGTTTTTGGACGAAAGCGTTGCTCAAATGCCTTCATTTCCCAGAATTCGGAAGTTCATCTAATAATACTCTATGGGAGTTATCGCCCTCTCCATAGTAATGGAAACAACATTATAAGACGGGCCAAAATTTCTACGTTCAAAGGCAGGTTGTGTGGCACAAACGCACGTCGCTTGCATTTTCCGCAGAGACGTGATGCAAGTCTAACCCCGACAATGGGCGACATTGTATCTGGCGGGCATGGTGCTCCTGAACGCACTTCTCCGCTGCAGTGCGTGCGTGCGTGCGCGTGTGTGTGTGTGTGTGTGTGTGTGTGTGTGTGTGTGTGTGTGTGTGTGTGTGTGTGTGTGTGTATGTGTGTGTGTGTGTGTGTGTGTGTGTGTGTGTGTGTGTGTGTGTGTTCTGCCCAGGCCTGTTTCTCCGAAAATACTCAACCGAATGGCTTCAAAGTTGGGGTCTCCGAATATATCAATGTCTTTTAATAGAGCAACCGAGCGTTTGGTGATTACTTAAGTGATTTGGGAGTTATCGCCCTTTTGAGAAAAGTTGGTTGTTTGGCTTTTACAGGCGTGATATTTATTTAAATCACTCAATTTTTTTCGAAGTAGATAGCATGAATACGGAATCTGAACAGAGTGACTATTAGGAAAAAGTTTTTTTTTTTTTTTTTAATGTAAAACGTACCTCAGTTGACATCGCATGTGAACTCAGTTTAGATGCCTGTATCTCCTAAAATACTCAACTTATCGATTTCAAATTTGGATCTTGATCACATGCGATGTCAACTGAGGTACGTTTTTGAATAGAAGGCCCGATCCAGGTATGATTGCACAGATGATTTGTGAGTTATCGCCCTTCTGAGAAAAGTTGGTTGTCTCCCGTTTACAGGCTTAATATTTATTTAAGCCTTTCCTTTCCAAGTCCGCGTATATATAGACATATTTAAGAGTTACCGTTTTTAGCAGCGTGGGAATCACGGGACGGGGAAGCTGTTATGTACACGTCATTCGTGAGGTATTGCATTCCTGTATGGGTTGCCCTTCCGTTAAGACCGCGTGGATTCGAAAGCTGTCAGTTTGCCAGTTTTACAGCCCTGTTTTTCGTAAGTTTAGATGTTCGTATCAACAAGATAGCGGCGCCATCATTACGTAATGGGGTAATCATCGAATTTTGTTCGATATTCCGGGAAATGATGCAGAAAGTGAAGATTAGAATGTAGCAAGATACTTTGATCTGGAGAGCGGTTTTACAGATACTATCGGACATGTAGAAGAATTGGAAGAAAATGGCTCTGATGATGGAAACGAAGAGGTGATTGTTCAACGCTAGTCGAGTTCCAGTGAGTGTGGCAGATGTGTACTGCGAGGGGAGGCCAGGCAAGTTGGAGACTGAGGGGTAAGTTGGGGCAGTAGGAGGCAACGGAGTGAAACTAGAGGGAGTGCTGTATTAAATTCTGACTCTCACAGCGTTTTGGATAAACATTTACACAGACAGTAACCAGTCTACGAAGGTGAGCATGGTCCAACTGAGTTTCCCCCTGCTGACTGTGACATGATAATCTTTTAGGATATTCTCTTTCCTGGACTTTGCTATGTCACTGTTATTTCAGTACCAGGTCCCGAGAGTTTGGAATTCACTTCCTCTACATGTCCGTCAATCTCCATCTTTCACAGTTTATATAAACAAACTAAAAACCCACTTCTTCCAGTCAGCCTTCTCTCCCTCTTAGCTGCGAAATGGTCTTTGTTGCTTGCACAACTCTATCCATCTGTAAATACTACCCCCCCCCCCCCTTACCCCCAGCTTTTTTTTTTTTTTTTTTTTAAAGATCCCAGCTGTATTTTATGAAAGTGATGCGTGTGTGTGTGTGTGTGTGTGTGTGTGTGTGTGTGTGTGTGTGTAATTGTAGAGCGCTCTGTGCCAGCATCTGCTGGGATACTGCGCTATATAAAAGCAATTTATTATTATCATTATTATTAATATTATTATTATTGCACTGAACAAACCTGTATGCTAGACAGACAGGTGTGCATTGGTGCTGCAGGCAAGGTGGGGGGGGGGGGGGAGGGGGCTGAAAAGCAGGGCACACTATGCATTTTGCTGTGTCAGATGTGTTCAATAATCTATGTTTAGGTGAATTTCTTTTTGTGCCGTTCTCAGAAGGATTAGTTCTACAAAAGTACACTAATTTCCGTGTTCGTTTTTCTGATTTAATTTTTGGCCGCCGGTAGCTAGTGGCGGCCATCTTTAAAAGGCGGCCATGTTATCACGAAGCTGTATATCAGAAAATATTTGGCACAGTATATGAGATATCCGTTGAGTATTAGGTATGGTGTATGAAAAACGTCTGCGTATCAAATTTCACATTCTCATTAACGTGTCAAAATCATGGAACTTGAACAGAAGGGTATCTCTGGCGGCCATTTTGAAATCGCAGCCATTTTGAAGCACGTACATGATAAATTGGAAACAGATATTTAAGCACATTTAGACTGACTGAGCACAAATTTTAGGAGATTTCTGTCGATATTGGGTGGGGGTCCCTTATAATTATAGTCAAGGTACTGACGGCCATCTTGAAATGGCGGCCATCTTTGAAAGATATCACACTGATGTATATCAGGTTTTATTAATGACTTCACGATGTGCCGCCAGTATGCCAATTTTCACGTTTGTAAGGGCCGTTCTACACGTGGCAAGTTTGCACGGCAAAAGCGGGTTTGCGGCCCTCGCAAGTCGACGGCAAATGTACAAGCAAGCTGTACAGTCTTGCGGCCCAGGGCTTGCCGCGGCAAGTTTCGGATAGAACGGCTTTCTATTTCCTCGGCTTGCGCCTGGCAAGTGCGCGCGAGGCACCCAGGGAGCCCCGCCAGGACGGCCAATCGCACGCCGCGTAGTGGTCACGCGGCCAAATGAACCAAAATGGTGTCAATGACCTCCGTATGCGCCAAGCGAATCTCGCTGCAAGACCCACTTTCTCGCCCAGATCCGCTGTTTCTTCCTGTTCTGCAGCAAAATAACTGCAGCTGCTGCAAAAGTTAATTCCTCCTCCGAACTGGTTGATGTTGTTACATCGTACGTTTCATTTTCTGTTGACTCGGTCATTCCGACAAAAACTATCACCGTCTTTCCCAATAATAAACCTTGGGTGACAAAAGATTTGAAATGTGTACTTAATAAAAAGAAAAGGGTGTTTTTTCAGGGTACGGCGGAGGAGAGAAAGCAAGTGAATAAGGAGGTCAAGGCAGCGATTAGGCAAGCAAAACAAATGTACAAGAATAAAATCGAGACAAGGCTGGCTGGGGGAAACTTTCGTGCAGCTTGGCAAGGAATAAAGAACATGACAGCAGTAAACAATGTCTCTGATCCCATTAGATCACGGGTCAGGATTGATGGTGTTAGTGATGATGTGTTGCCTGATGAAATGAATAAGTTCTTTACTCGGTTTGATAGACATGACTTCTCGTCCAACATTTCTGATCTTAAGTTGTCATTGTCATTTGATAAGAGTGTTGTGATTGATCAGGAGAATGTGACTACATGTTTTAAGAGGATTAACATAAATAAAGCTCCAGGACCGGACGGCATCTGTGGCAGAACGCTACGGTTTTGTGCAGATCAGCTTAGTGGCGTGTTTCGGCACCTCTTTCCGCTAAAATTCCTGCTATCTGGAAAACTTCGACTGTCATACCCATTCCAAAGATTAGTAACCCAAAACAGTTAAACGACTTCAGACCAGTTGCTCTTACCTCCCTTGTCATGAAAACATTAGAGAAACTAGTTAAGTCAATGATTTTGTCTGTGACCGAATGTCTGTTGGACCCCCTACAGTTTGCCTACAGGGCCGGAAGAGGTGTTGAAGATGCAAAGCTATTCATTCTCGACAAGATTTACACACATCTTGAGAAACCAAAGGCACATGCAAGGATTCTGTTTGCAGATTTTAGTTCGGCCTTTTCGTTGATGCAACCTCATATTTTGGCTCATAAACTTATTTCTGATTTTGATGTTGGGAATCAGTTGGTTGCTTGGATAGTTGACTTTTTGTTTTGTCGCCCTCAACATGTTTTGGTAAACGGAGATGTCTCTAACATGCGATTAACATATACGGGCTCGCCCCAGGGTTGCTGTCTCTCACCGTTACTATACATTTTGTATACTGACAGCTGTAGGAGTGTTCACGCAGACAGGTTCTTAGTTAAATTTGCTGACGATAGTGCCTTGCTTTCACTTCTTTCTGGCTCAGAACAAGAACACGGCCCAGCACTAAGTGATTTTGTAGAGTGGTGCGACAACTCATACTTACAACTTAATATTAACAAGACCAAGGAGTTAGTAATTGACTTCAGGAAACATACCAGCAGTCCTGTCAAAACAATCATTAATGATAGAGAAGTCGATATAGTCACCAAGTACAAATACCTAGGCACGGTGTTCGATGAGCAACTCAGATGGGACGATAACACTGAAGCAATTGTTAAGAAATGTCAGCAGCGTCTGTACATTCTGAGAAAGTTAAATTCCTTTTCGGTTGATAGAATTATTTTAAACCTGTTCTATAAGTCGTTTATTGAAAGTGTTTTATGTTTTTCATTCATTTGCTGGTATTTTAACCTCAGTGTTAAAAACAGGAACAGCCTGCAGAAGATTGTTTATGTCAGTTCGAAGATAATTGGAGAGACACAGAGAGACATCACCCTGTTCTGCAAGCAGCAAATAAAAAGGAAGGCTCGTTGTATTTTGTCACGCGAGAACCATGCATTGTTTCCCCTTTTTGAAACCCTTCCGTCTGGCCGGCGTTTTAGATGCCCTGCATGCAAAACCAATCGCAGAAGGCATTCTTTTATTCCCACTGCTGTTTCACTTCTTAATGAGTTGTGAAGTGTAGGAGGTTGTCTTGTGTCTGTGGGTGGGAATGCGTGTGTGTGTGTGTGTGTGTGTGTGTGTGTGTGTGTGTGTGTGTGTGTGTGTGTGTGTGTGTGTGTGTGTGTGATATTCATATCTTATATTTCAGTAGTATGTGTAATATTTATATCTTATATTTTAGTAGTATTTAGCAGGGTAATTTTCAATGTTGATGTCATTAGTCATTGCCCGTCCGGTTACCGGCTACCTTTTAATTGCCCGAAAGGGATAAATAAAGTATTTTGAATTGAATTGAATTGAATTGAATTGAACTTTCATTCACATGTTCAGCTGAGTCTGACTTGGATTCACTCGCGACCATGGCCGGGCGAAATCGCGCGAGGCCCCTTCCAAATATGGGGTTGAAAGGGTCACACAAAAGGTCAATCAGCCGACTTGTGGTGCGGAGGTTTCCGCGTGTAGAAGCAGCGGCGTTGCGGTAGACAAACTTGTGGGGGGAAAGTCGAAGGGCGGCAACTTGCCGCTTGTCACGTGTAGAAAAAGTTTTATGGAATGTTTCGCTATTTGTTTGTTACAATGCTAGTCTGTTTTGCATGGGGTATTTTTGCATGCCGCAGATGACACGCATGCTAATTAATCGTTTTAAGCCTTGAACTACTTCAGTGTAGTCTTTTTCGTAACCGTGTCCAAATTTGTTAAAAATGCCAGCATGAATGAATAATTGTTTCAGTGGTTTTAAAGGGCAGCTTGTCACATTTTGGCTACTTTTCTATAAGTAAAAACCCTGAAACGGGAATCTACACATAAGAACGTTGAAAATTTTAAATAGACGTCAACTCCTTTGTGTGTGTATCTGACAAGATTTAAGACGTGCTTTCAAAATCTGAAGCGTTTCAGTCGTTGCGATATTGTCTTCAACCGTGAAAATGGTACATTTTGGCATTTTCACGATTCACTATAAACATGCCAAAAGTTCCATAATCTCTGAAAGCACTAAAAAGACTTTTATCTTCATTTATATCTGCTGTGTCCAAATTTGCGGTACATTTGGGCAGTTGTTTCAAAATGGGAAGCATTATAAATAAAATGTCTGTCAGTTCGGTCTGCCACAGCACATTTCGAGCATTTCCTCAACTTTGGGACCACATAACAGCCATATTTTCAATCATGTGCGATGGGAAAAATTATTGTCATTCTATGTATACAATGGGACACAGTTATCATGAAACAGACCGACGTGTTTATGCGATTGTTCAAATTTTATACCTCCGAAAACGCCAAAAGGCCTGATTTATAAGTTTACAAAAACGCCATTTTGAATTTTTGCGGGATGGGTATTTCATAGACTAATGCACGCACTTTCATTTTCCACATGTCTTTGGTCCTCCAAGAACTTGTGAGTACGGAGTGTTGAATGCGTGTGACCGTGAGATGATCTGTAGAAGACCGCCTAAGACCCGTTTTCTTAAGAACGTTTTATACCTCATTTACAACGCACTTTAAAACGGTGTATCTCTGGAACCAAGAATGCTAGAACCTTAATTCTTTTTGCGTTGTAATCAGAACAGTCAGTTCTACAAACCTGCACACCCAAGATCGCCCCTTTGTAATTAATTTTGGCTGCCGATACCTACCGAATGGGATTCGAACCTGACCTCTCGCATTGGTGACAAAGTCTCTTCAGCACTAGACCACCGACCTTCCTACGGCTCTCACTATCCTTTTACAGTCATATCATTATAGAAAACAGAACTCAAGCCAGAAAACGTGAGTGCATACCGTGAGAATTGTCAGTGACGCCTCTCACTATCCTTTTACAGTCATATAATTATAGAAAACAGAACTCAAGCCAGAAAACGTGAGTGCATACCGTGAGAAATGTCAGTGACGCCTCTCACTATCCTTTTACAGTCATATAATTATAGAAAACAGAACTCAAGCCAGAAAACGTGAGTGCATACCGTGAGAAATGTCAGTGACGTCTCTCACTATCCTTTTACAGTCATATAATTATAGAAAAACAGAACTCAAGCCAGAAAACGTGAGTGCATACCGTGAGAAATGTCAGTGACGTCTCTCACTATCCTTTTACAGTCATATAATTATAGAAAACAGAACTCAAGCCAGAAAACGTGAGTGCATACCGTGAGAAATGTCAGTGACGCCTCTCACTATCCTTTTACAGTCATATAATTATAGAAAACAGAACTCAAGCCAGAAAACGTGAGTGCATACCGTGAGAAATGTCAGTTAGTGTCATGGATCGACCGGAGGAGCTGTCATGGAATGACGCATCGTGAAAATTACACAACAATCTAAACTGAAAAGTCATGAAATTAAGAGTGAAATAAGTAAGTTGTCATGCCGAAAGAAACTGTGCGGAACGCATCAGACAAGTACACGTAACAGAATGAGTCACCCACTGTGTATGGGTACAGTAATGCTAAGGGAAGTATCACAATAAAGAACAAAATTACTACCAGTCTTCTTTGTTATTTCATAATAGAGCCAAGATTGTATCTCATTTACAGCTGGAAAAATACGGGTGAAAATTTTTTTTTTTTGACAAAAGTGAACAACGGGAGGCTAGTCTTGCACAGATCCCCAATGAAATACAATAGATAAATTAAATAAAAGAGGCGGAATAAAATATAATAAAATAAAGAGGCGGAAAGCCAAAGGAACACAAAAACATGAATAAATAATCAAATACAGAGATAAATTCAACAGCTAATTATTTTTTAAGTAAAGTATGTGCATTTTCTTCTCTTTTATGAGGGAATGTTGAAATCATTACGAGAAAACATAATCACGCAAAAAAAACAACAATATATATATATATATTATTTTATTTTTTTGTGCTTATTTTCCGATTTGTTATGTTTCATCTGATTCTGTATTTATTTCTAACCATTCTGTATAGGAAAACCGTAAATTTAAAAAAAAATAAGACACAAGTTTTTAAGTGAAGTATGTGCATTTTCTTCTCTTTTATGAGGGAATGTCAAAAGCTTAAGGAAAAAAAAATGATCACACAAAAAATAAAGAAATAAATAAATAAGATAAATAAATAATTTTTATTCTTATTTTTTTTATTTTGCGTTTTTATTTTCACGCAAAAAATAAATAAATAAATATTTTTTTAATTTTTTTTTTAATTTTGTGTTTTTATTTTCAAATTTGTTTCATCTTCTTCTTTGTTTATTTATTTCTAGCGGTTCTTTACAGGAAATCCGTAGAAGATAAATAAGACACAAAAATAGATAATAAACTATGCAGAATAAACCTTACGTGAAATATCTTACATTAACCAATCTTTCTTTTTTCTCACCCATTTCACCCATTTACCAATCTTTTTCTCGCCCCGTTTCCAGCCACCCTCTACCCCCCCCCCCCCCCCCACCCCACCTCTCCCCCCCCCCCCCCTTCACCGACCCTCTCCATACCACACACACCAACCGTTCATTTGCTGTAAGACTATAAACAGCCACGTCCGCTTTAGATGAGCCGAGTGCAGTCTTGTGTGATGACACACATCCACGGAGACTCAACTTCTGACCACCTAACTTTCAGGGACAGTCATCCGTGGCTCTACCGGTAACATCCTGTGTACTAGCTCACAGTCACTAACATGAGGGGCAAGGTAGAAAATCCTGTTATCGTCCATTAGCGGCTTTTCCTTTGATCTCTCCAGTTGTATATATGCGGGAATCTCACTAGTGAAAATAATTCATGTGACACATCACATGACAACCATTTCCGCGTGTTCCCTGCCAAGGTTTTATCTATATAGATAGAAAGAACACAGATAGAACCTTTTGGCAGAGAATCACAGAAGAAGGTATTACTACGCCTGGTGCGCGGCACCCTGATCGCCTTGTGTCAACACGGCCGGCTAAAACGAAACATGTTTACGGCTCGGTATCGGTGTTTCCAACTACATCAACTAGTTGTTCAAGTAACTAGAGAGGCAAAAGCCTCCATGGCTCCCCTGTGACACAGGTCAAGGTCATTCACAAGAGTATGTTTTAAAGCTCTTATCACTATCCATTATCATGCCAAGTAAAGTGTCTCTGGCGCTCTGAGTTCATGGCAATATTACAATTTTCCCCGAAACAGTTTGTATGGCCTTGACCTTTGGTTAAGGTCAATCAAATGACATCTCATCAATGTCTATCATTATGCCAAGTTTGATGCCTCTAATATTTGTAGCTTTCAGAAAGGTAGGTCTCACTGCTGTCTATCATCATACCTCGTTTGGTGCCACAACTGTTTGTTGTTTTGGAGAAAATGCCAAGGTTAGAGTTTTCCCAAAAACGCTTGCATGACCTTGACCTTGACTAAAAGTCACTGAACACAGGTATATATACATGTATGTAAAGGTGCTGCTAATGTCAATCATTGCACATATAGTTTGATGCTTCTGATTCTTCTGGATTTTGAGGAAATGCAAATGTAAATTTTCCCAACAGACTTTTAATGACCTTGACCTTGAGTCAAGGTCATTTAAGGTGGTATGTGTGCATAGGTCTTACCAGGTTTGGCGCCTCTGCTGTTTGTTGTTTCTGAGAAAATGCCAATGTTAAGGTTTCACAAAAATAGCTTGTACGGCCTTGACCTTGATACAAGGCCACCGACTACATGTATATCTGTAAAGTTCTTATCAACGTCTATCATCATGCAAAGTTTAAAACCTCTGGTGTTTGTAGATTACGAGAAAATGCCAATGTAAAATTTTCAAACAGAGAGCTTTAGTGACCTTGACCTTGAGTCAAGGTCATTCAATATGATATGTTTTGAAAGGTCTTGTGGTTGTCTATCAGCATGCCAAGTTAGGTGCCTCTGCTGTTTGTAGATTCTGAGAAAATGACAATGTTAAAGTTTTCTGGACACACACACACACACACACACACACACACACACACACATTCACACACACACACACACAC
>JACVVK020000470.1:75000-105000 GCA_018292915.2 Batillaria attramentaria | reverse complement strand
GATGATGATGATTGGGGAGGTTGGTGGGTGTTTGGGGTTTAACGTCCTTTTTCCACTATAGAAGGGTGATATGAAAGACTGGGCAAGGGAGAAAAAGCCAACACACATTTTTGACTCCCAGTCAGGAGACGACGACGACGATGATGATGATGATGATGACGATGATGATCGGTGGTGTTTCTTAAAAGCATTCTTTCTTTCTTTCTTTTTTTGAAGTTGTTGGAAATCTGGTGTTAGTGGACTTTAGAAGTACCAGAGAAATTGACTTCGTTTTCGTGTAGTGTTTCGTTGAAATTTTGTGGGCGGAACAAAATTTGTAAAAAGTAATCTAGTATGATTGATTTCGCTTATAATTATCGCTTCATTATCATTATCGCTTCCTTCGTTAGTAGACCACACAAATCATGACGTGTACAACATTACAGTTTAAACAAAAGGAAACGAAACATATTTCTTTCATGCTTCTAATGTTCACTACTGTCGGAACAAGTTGTGAGCGCTACCAAAACAATCACGCCGACGACCTCAGACTGATCTCCAGGTAGGCAGGGATGAGTTTTCCTTCACGAGTCAAATTCACGTACAGATTCGTATAGCCTTGCCTATATCACCATCGTAACGAGCCGCAAAACTAAGAGCATCACCAAACGTTCCTACGCTGTGTTGAATTGTTCAAGGTACCACAGGTCCTGGCAGCTGTCAAGTGGACTCATTGCCTACCACATCAAAGTCCGCGATCCTAAAATAGAAGTGAAGCCCCCGGTCTGCGCAGCGTTCATCTATAAACTGCACGGGAAAGTTGCCCCGGTCAACTGTATGGAAGAGAATGCTGTGGACTTTCTCTGTGAGCTGGTGGACACTAAACCCCTCTTCGAGATCGACCGTGAACGCGTTCATCTTCAGATTCCTACAGCAAACGCGAGTGGCTTACACCTCACGCTGTGTCCAGCCAATCACAGCACGCATACCTTTCTGGCTTGTGACGTGTACAGCGCCTGTTGGTGGAATCCACGAGGCCATTGCACTGCGCCGATGACGCCACTTCCGCCTTCTTTTCTCTGCGCCAATCAGCTTGTTCACGTACCGTACACACTGATGTGTGACTTTCGCAATGATTGTGGTGACGAAAGTGACGAGAATTTCTGTATATTTCCCACCTGCCTCAGAAGCAGTCGGTATGCTTGTGACAACGGACAGGTAAGCAACAAAAGAAAGAATTACTGTAACCTTTGGTCTTCAGTAATTCATTTCGAAACAATTAGAAATACCAGCGACTCATACTGTTTCACATTAAATGAGTTCTGACACAGTGTACGTGAGAAGGTCGTCTCATCTTTGTTTGTTGTTTGTGGCAAAATAAACTACCCAAATAATCATCATACAAAGTAGACTAAAGACTCCGTCTTTGATCTTAAAGAAATAACACCATCGAGAAGATGTTTCTGTTTTTCTTTCAATTCCCGAGTAATACCAAAGTTCGAACAGTTTACACACACTCACCAAGATCCCCATGTCCTTGACCTTGATACAATTATACATGTAAGAGGATATCCTTATGTCCTTGACCTTGATACAGTTGCGTGTAAAAGGATATCCTTCTGTCCAGTGTATCGTACAGAAAAAATACTGTGATGGAGCACACGACTGCCTCGACAGTTCTGACGAAAGGTATGTGGCAATGTTGGAAGGTGTGGGTGTATTGTATAGTGCATTTGGAGTATAGTATCATTTGGAGTCAGCAACGATTTCCTCCGTTTATGACGCCACTTTTGTAGAGCTATAGTCGTACGCTGAAGTTTGAACCGCTGTGATCATCGACCGGGATTATCGCTGAATGATCATTAGTAGTGTTAATGCGCTGACCAATGAGAGCGTCAAACTCAAACGTGATTGCGTTACAATAGATTCTGTAACTGGTCCATGTCCTGGGCGCTTGGTCTTATCAAACGATGGTAGAATTGCTCTGTTACAGGAACTGCGACGAACGTCTGGTGGTGTGTAATAGTCATCTCTGTCACGTGATCCTACCACCGGCAGTCATCGACATTGACGGACGTGGATCCTTTACGCTGACGTCACTTGGCAACAGAACTTCGTGTCCTGAGACCCACTTCCAGTGTCCAGGCGACGGCAACTGCCTGCCGGTCTACGTGCGCTGTAACGACGTCTACGACTGTCCGGGCCATGAGGACGAGTTGGAGTGTGACAGTTACGTGTGTCCGGGGTTCTATCGCTGCCGCAGATCTCGAATCTGTCTTCATCATATCCACGTGTGTGACGGCATGTTCCAGTGTCCTCAGCATGACGACGAGGTGCTGTGTGACTTCACTTGCCCGGGGCAGTGCGTCTGTTTTGGATTGTCGTTTATCTGCGGACTGCCCTTCAACGTCAGCGAGTTCCCTGAACTTCGTTATCTTGACGCCAGCAGAAGCGGGATGGTGCCCGGGGACGTCGCCCACAACTCCATGCTGGTGTACCTGAGTCTGTCAAGGTGTAACCTGACACAGGTCGATAACCGCTATCTGCCCAACCTCCTGACTCTGGACGTTACCGATAACCAGCTGACTTCAGTCAGCACCTCTCAGTTTCGCCAGCTGAATAACCTCCGTTCTCTCATTCTCGTGCGCAATCCCCTGGTGTCTGTCTTCGCAGATGATGCTCACGGCTACAATTTACGGTCCCTGACAACGTTAGACTTGTCCCATGTTGTTATGGAGGAGGTGAACGTCACCCAACTCGCCATCTGTCCCTTCATACAGACGTTGAATCTGTCTCACGCTGGGGTACAGCGTGTTCACGGTGAGGGATTCCAGCCGTTAGCACAACTGAAGGTGCTGGATCTGCGTGGGTGTCCCATGAACTTTTTTCCTAAAACTATTTTCCAGGGACTTGACGGACTAGAGAGTGTGTACGCCGACAACTACAAGATCTGTTGCCCAGCAACGTTACCTGGCGGCTTCAAAACGACCAACTGTTACGCACCTTCCGACCATCTCTCGTCGTGCGAAGCTTTGTTGCGGTCTGATATTTTCCGTCTCTTCCTGTCGGTATTTGCCAGTCTTGCCGTGGTAGGTAACATGGGTAGTTTCGTTTATCGGGTCATCATCAAGAAACTTGCCAGTAACATGGGTTATGATGTGTTCGTGACACACTTGTGCGTGTCTGACTTCCTGATGGGCGTGTATCTGGTGGTGATAGGCGTGGCGGACCGGTTGTATCAGGGCAACTACCAATGGAAAGACACAGCATGGAAGAACAGCATGACCTGCGCATCGGCCGGGTTTTCGTCGCTGTTGTCCAACGAAGTGTCAGCCTTTGTCACCTGCCTCATCACGATGGAGAGAGTATCTGTGATACGCTTCCCGTTTACTGGCTTCCGGTTCGGAAAACGTTCTGCTCATCTGGCATGCGTGGTGGTGTGGATCGTTGGGGTGTTCCTTGCCGCGGTTCCAGCGCTCCCTGTGACGTCACGCTGGCGGTTCTACGGACAGACAGGCATCTGTGTTCCTCTCCCTATCACGCGGAATGATTTTCAAGGTCACGACTATTCCTTCGGCGTCATGATCGTTCTCAACTTTGTCCTGTTCATGCTGATCGCCGGGGGACAGATCCTCATCTACTGGTCCATCCAAACCAACAGCATGTCCACTGCCGGCTCCACCAGACGATCAAGAGACATGACCATCGCCCGTCGACTGTTCGCCGTTGTCATGTCAGACTTTCTGTGCTGGTTCCCTGTCGGTCTCCTGGGAATCTTAGCTGCCACAGGCGCAGAAATTCCAGAGGAGGTCAGTGTTGCCGTGGCCATCTTTGTGTTACCGTTCAACTCGGCGCTCAACCCGTTTGTGTACACCTACACCGTCATCATGGAGAAAAGACGCGTGCGGCAGGAAGAGCAACTGAAACAGCGACTGATACAAGAAATCAAATTAAACAAAGCGAAATAATTTACTTTGTAAATAAAGATATGTGGACATGGATGGAATGATATTCTTGCATTTCCGTGTAATTTCTGATTCTGAGGTTGGGACAGCATGACAAACAACGCAGGAGTATAATATTATGTTTGTGACCGTTCATGAGAAAACCCGGCGTAAGACGCACGCCCCTGTTCCGAGCTACAGGCTAACAAAGGTCAGCGGGTGCTATCTGGTCGATATTGAGATTTTGCCAAAATCAGGTAGTTAAATTATGATGTCTTAAAAGGAGTTTTTTTTTTGTTTTGTTTTTTTTGCACTGTGAAGAGCAAGGCTGTTTCTTTAAATATTAAAAAAGGAAGCAAAGAAAGGAAGAAAAATAACGGCTCAGGCACCTTCCTGGAATGGATCCGCTTCCTGATTTAAAACAATAAACAGAAAATTTAACCCTAGAGCTAGTTTAGTTCGAGGTTAGACTCTAACCCGGGGCTAAAAGCCCTAACCTCTACTGTTACACACGGGCCCTGATGCAAAACCTCGATGATTACTCCGGTCTCGCGGGACCACACGAGATTCGGAATGCACGTCAGTACCTGCTCGCTGGCGACTGGATACATCGCATACCAGTACTGGCGACAAAGGCACGTCGCCAGAAAATACGTAGAGACTATTTCAACCGTACTGCAATGTTCAGACGGTCGTGACAATTCAGCTAATCAAATTTTCACGACTGTCGTGGTCCTTCGTGCCTGCTTTAGAGACATCCAGAGTCCGTTGAATTACAGGTAAATTGTTGGTTTACAAATGTGTGTGTGTGTGTGTGTGTGTGTGTGTGTGTGTGTGTGTGTGTGTGTGTGTGTTTCAGGCATCTCAACTTCGGCGTCGGAAAACGTGCCTGCCCGGGGGAGGTGTTTGCACGCGCACGCATCTTTCTCTACGTCACCACGCTCTTGCAGCGATTCGAAATCCTCCCCCCGCAGACGGAAAGCCTTCTGCCCCTCGACAAAGATTCCTGGCACATGGGAGGCTTTAGGGTGGTGAAGAAATACCGCTGCATCTTTCGGAAGAGAAGTCTTTCTGAGTAGAATCAGATGTTTGTCGGTTACGAGATCCGGACATACTACTACTGCTACTACTACTGCTGCTACTACTACTACTACTACTACTACTGCTAACACTACTACTACTACTACTGCTACTACTACTACTATTACTATTAACTGTGTATTGTGTAGGCTCTTTACCCAGTTTTTGGAATAGGCTCTAAGCGCCGCGAACTGAACCCAACACGCACGCTCACGTGAATCACACGCATTCTCTCACGCACTAGACGTTGGACACATTGCAACCACGTGGTGCGAAGGGTCAGTTAGCTATCCACGTTTTCGGAATTGAGAACAATCGACTCCAGCTGGAGGAGACTGCGAGTTGTCCCCACAGGGCGCTGTCACTATGGAACATGACTGTGATAAACTCTAGACTGTCTTAACGGGCTGATTCCATCTTTGCTCAACCAGCTTATGTTTTCAAACAGTTTTGCTCGTGAGTGCGCCTGTACACTCGAAATACGTACTCTATCCTGGCGCAGCCCAGGAGCCGAAAGCTGAGGGTGTTTTCGGTGCATTTGTGAGTAAATGGTACTTTGTTCACGAAAACTTGAGCTGTCTAACAGTTTAGGACCTCATTATCTGTCATTTAAACCCAATAGTGCTCTTGACTTGCCGTACCCTTTAAAACGTGAAGTGTTAATGTTGAGTCTGTGTGTGTGTGTGTGTGTGTGTGTGTGTGTGTGTGTGTGTGTGTGTGTGTGTGTGTGTGTGTGTGTGTGTGTGTGTGTGTGACCGTTGTTGTTATTATTCGTCCCGTATTTGTGTTAACGGTGGTACCAACACGTTGACCGAAATGTTGGAACTGTTGAACATTGCGGAATAAAAATATAAAAAAAAACTCTCTCTCTATCTCTCTCTCTCACACACACACACACACACACACACACACACACACACACACACACACACACACACACACACACACACACACACCGAATGGATCGGATACACTTTTTATTCTGTAATCCCACCCATCGCATCCATATACATAAAAAAGTAATTGCATGTGAACTGCAAATGAAAAGCTCGTACAGACACATTCCTCAGTGAACCGACAGAGATATCATATTCCAAAGCCTCATCGTGTCCTCTTTTCTGCTTATAAAGGACGGCAGTGGAGTAACAACAATCGTAGAAAGAAACACAAAAGAAAGAACATGGTTTCATGTTCACCATCAGTTAAAAGTGGGAATTTCAGGTAATTAAACCTGTATCAAAATGTTTACAATGGATGCTGGTGAGTAGTCGAGTCAGTTTAATGCCACTGTTGTTTCAGGTTCATACCTTTTATGCAAACCTGTTTAATATAACCCATAAATGTTTGCCAAAAAAAAAAAAAAAAAAAAACCAGCATAGTGCTGCATGTCGTATTCATGATGCAGTTTTACGCATGACATGTTGTAAACGTGTTAATTTGTTCAGCAAGTATGCAGTATGAAACGTGTTAATTTGTTCAGCAAGTATGAATTAAACACATTCAACATACATAGAATTTGAATGTTCGACCGCTCGCACAAAGTGTAAACAACATGGTATCGCATTAACAGCTGTGTTAACTGTCAGGATAGAGTATTTCGAGTGTACAGGCGCACTCACGAGCGAAACTGTTCCAAAACATAAGCTGGCTCAGCAAAGATGGAATCAGCCCGTTAAGACAGTCTAAAGTTCGGCCAGAAGAATCACAATCATGCTCCCTAGTGGAGAACACTGTGTAGGGACAACGCGCAGTCTCCTCAAGCTTGAGTCGATTGTTCGGGCTGAAGCATAACCTGAATACTCAGCTATTCAGCGTAAAACTGCTTTCCTGAATACATGTGGGAGAAGGACAGAAATACACGTGGCCTCAAAATGCCTGTATATTCCCTATTAGCCTCAGGCATCATAGTCACCCCTAAAAATGCTTCAATCTAGAAACAGATACTACCATGAGCAGACCATTCAAAGGCACACGCCTGACAGGAGTAAAAAAAAAAAAAAAACTGAATGTGTCCTTTCCGCTCAGGCCTCAGTGGAGTAATGCACGTCTACTCTCTGTTTAGGCCTGAGAGGCAGTTCACAGAAATCAGCTTGCGTCAGTTGTGTCCGACCTCTCTCTCTCTCTCTCTCTCTCTCTCTCTCTCCTATATGGCACTGTTGATTCGGGCTGATCTTCGGGGGGGGGGGGGGGGGGGGGGGGTTGAGAGTTTACAATGCTCGGGTCGTGAGTTCGAATCCCGGCGTGGGCCAAATATTTGTCCTGGCTTTTTTCTCGTGGCCTCGTCTTTGATATCACCCATGCGTGGTGGAAAAGGACGTTAAACTCCCAAACACCCACCCACCCGCTTGTCTGATAGACACACAAACCTAGCTGCCCATAAAGGGGCTAATACTACCATTTTTACGCTCACATCAGTTTACGTCCTTTTCCACCACATGTGGGTGACATCAAAGACGGGGCAACGAGAAAGGGCCAGCACAAATTTGTGGCCCCAGCCGGGACTCGAACTCACGACCCGAGCACTGAAAGTCCAGCCGATCTTCGGGGGTTCTTTCCAGGTACTCCGGTTTCCTCCCCTCTCCGCTTTTGAAATGTTCAGCCCACAAATTTGAAAATAAATGCAACTCACAATTCAGAAAACTTGAACAGGTAACTGATCCTCCGCACCACGTGACTGCAATGTGCCCAACGTCTCGTGCGCGAGAGAATGCGTGTGATTTACGTGAGCGGGCGTGTTGGGTTCAGTTCGCGGCGCTTAGAGCCTGTTCCAGAAACTGGGTAAAGAGCCTACACAATACACAAGTAGTAGTAGTAGTAGTAGTAGTAGTAGTGGTAGTAGTAGTAGTAGTGTTAGCAGTAGTAGTAGTAGTAGTAGCAGTAGTAGTAGTAGTAGTAGTAGTGTTAACAGTAGCAGTAGTAGTAGTAGCAGCAGTAGTAGTAGTAGTAGTAGTGGTAGTAGTAGTAGTAGTAGTGTTAACAGTAGCAGTAGTAGTAGTAGCAGAAGTAGTAGTAGTAGTAGCAGTAGTAATAGCAGTAGTAGTATGTCCGGATCTCGTAACCGACAAACATCTGATTCTACTCAGAAAGACTTCTCTTCCGAAAGATGCAGCGGTATTTCTTCACCACCCTAAAGCCTCCCATGTGCCAGGAATCTTTGTCGAGGGGCAGAAGGCTTTCCGTCTGCGGGGGGAGGATGTCGAATCGCTGCAACAGCGTGGTGACGTAGAGAAAGATGCGTGCGCGTGCAAACACCTCCCCCGGGCAGGCACGTTTTCCGACGCCGAAGTTGAGATGCCTAAATATCACACACACACACACACACACACACACACACACACACACACACACACACACACACACACACACACATTTGTAAACCAACAATTTACCTGTAATTCAACGGACTCTGGATGTCTCTAAAGCAGGCACGAAGGACCACGACAGTCGTGAAAATTTGATTAGCTGAATTGTCACGACCGTCTGAACATTGCAGTAAGGTTGAAACAGTCTCTACGAATTGTCTGGCGACGTGCCTTTGTCACCAGTACTGGTATGCGATGTATCCAGTCGCCAGCGAGCAGGTACTGACGTGCATTCCGAATCTCGTGTGGTCCCGCGAGACCGGAGTAATCATCGAGGTTTTGCATCAGGGTCCGTGTGTAACAGTAGAGGTTAGGGCTTTTAGCCCCGGGTTAGAGTCTAACCTCGAACTAAACTAGCTCTAGGGTTAAATTTTCTGTTTATTGTTTTAAATCAGGAAGCGGATCCATTCCAGGAAGGTGCCTGAGCCGTTATTTTTCTTCCTTTCTTTGCTTCCTTTTTTAATATTTAATTTTGCTTTTGGGTTTCTTTTGTCCTAGTCTGGGTTAGGCCCGTAGCCGTGGGTTAAATTAACCTCGGATTTTTACATACGGGCCCAGGACCTCGCGTGATTTGGGCGACAGGGCAGGTCGCGTAATTTAGTCGCCAAATTACCAAGACCACGTATAACAGGCTGGGGAGGCAGCACACGTTTTGAATAATTATAAGTAACTCACTGTTGTCTGACGGGGTGAGTGGCCTCCAGCAGGTTCCCCTTGTCGTCCAGGAAACGTTCAGGACGGAAGGTGCCCGGATCGCCCCACACGTCGGCAGAGTTGTTCATTGCCCATGAAACAGAAAAGATCTGCCCCCCACCCCTCCCAACATGAAAAGTGACAAACAAACAAAAACCATACTGTTTAATGATCCTAACGCTGAATTTGAAAAGACCCTCCCAATCCAGCAAAAACTACAAACCCCCAAACAACCTCTCCACTCAATAAAATCAACTAACCGACCATCCAACAAAGCGAAATAAATAAAAAATAAAAAACGACCAGCCAACGCCTGAGAGACAGACAGAGAGAGACAGAGACAGTGACAGACAGAGAGACAGACAGAGAGACACAGACAGACACAGACAGACAGAGATTATTGGTCTCACCAGAGTTCCCTTCGGAATCGTGAAGCCTCGAAACTGGACTTCGTCACGTGCTTTGTGAGAAACCCCGAGAGGTAGGAGCGTCAAAAAGCGCATCGACTCCAAGATGGCGGCCTCAGTGTAGCTGCACCGAGGTCTGTCCTCAAGACGAGGCTCCCTGCTGCCGACAACTCTGTCCACTTCCGCCTGGATGTTCTTGACAACGTCAGGGTGGTGTAGGAAGAACAGGAACATGGAAGACAACGTTTCTAGAGTGGTACTCGTGCCTAAAAGTAAAGTGACTCTCGGAAATTAAATAAATGTACTACCAGAAAAGCAAAACAGATCAAAAATTAGATCTAGAGAACAATAACAAAACTGTTACGACCGACACTAATACGGATAATACGGTATCTATGGTGAAAAACGACGTAGGCTACATCTCATTTAAACTGTACAGTTCACCTTGACTGCACTGACGATCTCATCTTTATCAGTTTGCGGAATAATGGTGGAATTCGTTTCGGGATTTTTAGAATCCCTTTTGTTGTTGTTGTTGTTGTTGTTGTTGGATATGCTGACATACAAATGAGGGTATACACGCATTCGCCAAGCATACTAGCTATAGGTAGCAGGTAACCCCCCCCCCCCCCCCAAAAAAAAAAAAAGACATATACAAAACACAAACATAAAGTAAAGACACAAAATACAGCAATACAGCAGCAATAGAACAAAATCAACACCCCCCCCCCCCAAAAAAAAAGACATATACAAAACACAAACATAAAGTAAAGACACAAAATACAGCAGCAATAGAACAAAATCAACACCCCCCCCCCCCCCCAAAAAAAAAAAGACATATACAAAACACAAACATAAAGTAAAGACACAAAATACAGCAGCAATAGAACAAAATCAACACCACCACCCCCCCCCCCCCAAAAAAAAAAAAAAGCAGACAGGATATAAAATAAAGTAAAATAAAAGTATACACACCCAACACACACACACACTTTTTTTATACGGTGGTGATTATTTCAGTAACTACAAGATTGTAATCTAATTTGGGAAAGGCGGGTTGCGCTTTCTATACATCTGACCTGCAAACAGTAGGTCCAACACAAGGCCCTTCACATACTCATCCGTCAGCCAATCACGGCCTTCCTTTCTCTGCTCGTCAAAGAAGATATCTGTCATCCCTCGCGGTTGGCCGGGTACCCAGGACGCCTGCAAAACGGGTCACCATGTGCACCATACATGACCGGGGATTGTACTGAACTGAACAGGGCATGTCTCATCCCTGTTCCGTGCCCGTCGCTTCTCTACGACCCTGCGACGACGCCCAAACCGGGCTAACCGAGACCGAGCCGAGCTAAGTGATACCTAAGAAGGAAAAAACAAAACTACTCGCTGACACAGAAAGTGGACAGTTGCCAACAACTTGGAGGTCCCCGTGTTATTTCACAGTGTGCACGGAAGCGATGAAAACTTTTGCATTCACCAGCACAGTACATTTTCAGGCTGTTTAGAGATTATTGCCTGCATGAGTTGTCCCCCGTACATACACAGACCCGCAGTATGCATGCATTTTTCGTGGCAGCTTTGTGCTCTGCCACGAAAAAATGCGTACTTGTTGCGGCAAGGGAGAAAACTCACGCAGGCAATAATCTCTTTGTCCACTTTCCTTGTCACCGAGTATTTTTGTTTTTTTTCCTTCTTAGGTATCACTTAGCTCGGCTTGGTCTCGGTTAGCTCGATTTGGGCGTCGTCGCAGGGTAATAGAGAAGCGACGCACCGGGAACAGGGATGGCCAAGGGCAACAGGTAGCCTATTTCAGCAGATCGAACAGGAAATAATTCTAAGCTCGTAAACTACGGCATAAACGACACGTGATGGTGTCGCGCAGATATCCAAATTTGATATTAAGCAGGCTCATAGACACAACATAAATACTAATATGATATTCTCGTTTTCTCAAAAATTCAGAAGCGTAACGTGAAAACTGCGGGAGAGGGCTAGTTCAGCTTCTTGGCAACCCGACTGTCTGGAACTCCTTGCCAATCGAACTCCGCCTACAGCCTTCACTGCCCCTCTTCAAATCCTTTCTGAAGACTTTTCTCTTCCGTCAAGCTTTTGATACTTAACTTCTGTCGATTCTGTTTATGTTTACCTTTAGTCGTTCGGTGCCAAACTGGATGCGTGCGTGCGTGCGTGCGTGCGTGCGTGCGTGCGTGCGTGCGTGCGTGCGTGCGTGTGTGTGTGTGTGTGTGTGTGTGTGTGTGTGTGTGTGTGTGTGTGTGTGTGTACTTTAGGCGAGGCGAGTCCTTGGCATTTTGAGAGCGGCGCTCTACAAAAAACTATGTAGTATTATTATTTTTTTCAGCTCTCTTTCCGCATTGCTATCCTTATAGTCTGGAACTCGCTGCCCGCTAGCGCGAGACAGCAACCTCCTTTGGCTTCTTTGAAGTCAGATCTAAAAACCTACCTGTTCCAACTGGCATTTTACTGATTGCCGTAGTACCCGCTGCTGTGTAAGTACATGTTTTATGTGCGTGTGAGTGATGTGTAAACGCGCAATGAGTTGCCTGCCAAGAATTGGGCTTTAGAAATGTGACTTATTATTATTATTATTATTATTATTATTATTGTTGTTGTTGTTGTTGTTGTTGTTGTTGACTGGGGAGCCGGGGTGGTCGAATGGTAGAGCGTTGGACGTCTAATGCTCGGGTCGTGAGTTCGATCCCGGCTGGGGCCAAATATTTGTGCTGGCTTTTTCATCGTTGCCCCGTCTTTGATATCACCCTATGTGGTGGAAAAGGACGTTAAACCCCCAAACACACACCCACCCTTGTTGTTGACTATTTTTCCAAGGTGTTCGACGTAAAGAATTAGCCCCGGGTTAAAGTCTAACCTCGAACTAAACTAGCTCTAGGGTTAAATTTTCTGTTTGTTGTTTTAAATTATTATTATTATCTTAATCATGAAGCGGGTTCATTCCACCATGGCGCCTAAGCCGTTATTAAAAGCTTTTTCTCTTCCTTTCTTCGCCTCCTTTTTTCTATTTAATTTTGTTTCTGGGTTTCTTTTGTCGTAGTCTGGGTTAGGCCCGTAGCCGTGGGTTAAATTAACCTCGAGAAGTGTATCTAAATAGTCTACTTCACCTTCATGTCTTCAAACGCAAGCTTCAGCAAGCGTTTCTTGCTGACAACTGCTGCATCCCACACACGTTTGAACCACGTGCCAGGCACGTAGACCAGAAAGGGGAAGAGCTTCATGTAGATAACGAAGCGCATGGTAAGCAAATTCGTCAGCTTGTTGTCGTAATCTGCGATCGCCTTGTTCAAGTCTGGATAGGTGTCTGAAGACTTGCCCGTCACCTGTGAATGTAGCAGTGTCGTATATTTAGCGGAGGTGAATCTGGACCACACGCGACAAAACCTGCATGCTCCTAATAGTTGCACTTTACTTTAGGATGGCCGAGGTCTTTGTCCTAGTTGCCACTTCCCGGCTACTCATCCACGAAAAGGAAGATTCCCGAGATACGTCAGTGGAGGAAAGCAGAGGTGACAAATAAACAAATTGAGAGTGTAGAGGTCTAGAGTCTAGAGCTGGTCGTAGCAAACGACTAAAAGTGTTTGTTTACAGACCTTACCAAGTCAAGTCAAGTCAAGTCAAGTCAAGTCAAGTTATTCATTCTCGGTCTACGAGGGGCAATAACACACACACACACACACACACACACACACACACACACACACACACACACACACACGCGCGCGCGCGCGCGCGCGCGCGCGCGCGCGCACAGAGAGACAGAGACAGAGAATAAGACAAACAAACAGAGAGAGACAGAGACAGAGAATAAAACCGTGACAAACAAACAAACACAGAGAGAGAGAGAGAGAGAGAGAGAGGATAAAACAAACAAACAAACAGAGAGAGAGAGAGAGAGAGAGAGAGAGATGATGATGAAACTTTATTTATTAACGGTAAAAGCTTCGACACTAACAATGCTCACCAGCTAATACAAGATGAGAGAGAGAGAGAGAGAGGATAAAACAAACAGAGAGAGAGAGAGAGAATCAACCTGTTCATGAATACTGTACGTAGATCTGCCACACATCACAGTCCCACTAATTTAAGCGTTAGCAAGCCACCCATGCCCTCCTCCCTACCCCTCACCCACCCCCACCCTGCCCCGTCTCCAGCTAAAAATCCTGTTTCGGGCCAGTCGGTTTAATTTCCATTGTATGCAACCCCTTGCTACTGATGAGCGTAATAGTCAAGTGACCGGCGCCAGAGTCTATCAGCACACCAGTAGGGATTTGGAAATGTTCAGACCACCAAATTTGAAAAATAAATGCGAATCTAAATTCCGAAATTTAAATAGCTCAACTGACCCTTCGCATCACGTGATTGTAATGTGTTTATGTCCACTGTGTGAGAGAATGCGTGTAATTCCCGTGAGCGTGCGTGTTGGGTTCAGTTCGCGGCGCTTTGAGCTGATTCATGAAATTGGGTAAAGCGTTTACACAATACTCATTATTATTATTATTATTATTAGATGGATTTGCAGCTTGAGCGTCACACAACCGCTCACCATTACAAACGACTATTTTCAAGTACATGATGAAACTAAGTCAATCTAACGGTGTACAGCAGTATATATATATATATATATATATATAGAGAGAGAGAGAGAGAGAGAGAGAGAGTTTTCCCAATTCGGTGCCCCCGATTACGTAAAATACACCACACCCGTTTGTTGATTTCGACCGTAAAACTGCGAGTTTTAACGAGCAAACACGAACCGCTTGTGGCTAAAACGCAGCAAAAGATCAACAATTCCACGTCAAGCGACTGGCAAAGCTCCTTCGTCCCCATTCCCGTACGAAGTCGAACCACGTCATGTCGTGACGTAAATTAGTCTTTAGTCGCTTTTCGCGTCATATCGTGACGCAAATTCTTTCTCACCAGAACACACTGCCGGAACATTGCTAGGGGTAGTACTTGTGCACTCTTTAGGTACAGAAATAATTCACGTGTGATTGTCATGGGTACAATGTTATACCACGCGTGGTGAATTATGGATCAAAAGCCATGACTTGTAATAGTGGTAGAGTGGTATAAATATATATATATATACATATCTGTAGCTTATGCTGCTCGTACCAGAATGACCATGATGTTGATGATGGAGTGCCCAAGCACGTCCTTCAGCACCACGTCCTGCCCGACCTTTTCCTCCAGCTCTGTCACCACACGCTTCAGCTCCTGTTGTACGGTGCTCTCAAACCGCGCCACGCCGTCACCGTAAAACTGAACAACCACGTCAAGGTTTTATCAGCTCTGTGAATTCATTCATACTCGCATAACTCGCATACGTCGAAAGGTTAGTGACGTGAACCAGCTAGGCGAGCTAACACGAGGTTACAGTACAATATTGAAATTTCCGGAACACAGCGCATTTATTCCAGATTTTTTTAAAATCTTAAACATAATTATATGGTCAGTGAACTGGTCTTAATTTCATACAAGAAGCAAAACAAAACAAAACAAAACCCCAAAACAGCAGCAACAACAACATACAACAACAAACAAACCACAAAACCAACCAACCAACAAAAACCGGCCCCCGTAGTATAGTGGTTAGGACTTGGACCACGGACCGGGAGACCCGGGTTCGAATCCCAGCCGGATTGTTCATCTCTTGCCTGGCTCCTACCCAGAGCGGGTGTGCTATGGGCCCCAACAGGGAGGCTGTTGCCACTCAGCCGAGACCCACCCACTTCACGCGTGCGACTTTGTGGGTGCTTCCCTTGGTATGACACATAACATGATGTTGATGATAACATGGCCGGCACCGTGGTTCCCGGGCATAGTTAACGCCCGGATATTCATGACAGGAAGCGCGGAATGCGGACCTGTCACGCAGTTCCAAAACACGTGGACCTCCATAGCAAAATCATCCTCATCTCCATCATCATGCATAATTAAAAATTGCCCCAGCTTCCGAACTCTGCGTGGATTCTACCCATGATCTGCGAGGAACACCACTAAAGCTGGAGAAGAGTTCAGGCAGAAAAAAAAAAAACAAAGAAACAATAAAGCAAAACAAACAATGCAAGCAGCAACAGCAGCAACAACAACAACAGCGACAACAACAACAACAACAACAACAACCCAAAACAGTACACTCACTTTCAGAGTGGAGTGCAGAAGTTTTCTCTGCTTGGACCAGACGGGATTATCTGGCGACTGAAATGCGAGGTTGTACTGCAAGAAATGTTGCGCAGGATAAGACGGACCCCGGTCATTGGTCACTTCCTCAGTGTCCTTGCTAGCATACAGCTCTCTTGTAGCCTTTGCCGAGCAGAGAAACAGCCTGTTCCCAATCGGAAGTTGACACAGCACCACGTCACTCTTATACTCTTTAGACCACTTCACAGCCTGGTAAGGCAGAGACCCGATCTGTACCAAAAGAGTTTTCAACGCGCTGAAACCTCTAGGACCGGGCGGTAAGGTTTGTGCTCTCGTCTTTGCCAGTTTCGAGAAGACGAAAGCAGCTGCACAAGCCAGCAAGGCAGCTGCGAGGAAAGCTGTGGTTGAAACCGCCTCCATGTTCAACAGGTGCGCAGGTTTATCAGTGTTGGTTGTTGACTTGGCTGCCTTGAAATGAATACACTGCAGTGACTTTTCGGGTCAGCGTCTGCACACTGCAAACAGGTTACGTTTGTTGTTGCTTATCCTGACTGATAATACACTGCGGGTTTTTTTTTTTTTGTTTTGTTTTTCCTCGGGACAACAGCCGGTCAGCACCAAGGTTCTTCTTCTCTTCTATACTACTTGCAAGTGAAGCGTTTATATTTAGATACGAAACCAGGCCAGCTGCAGCACACGCTTAGAACCAGATCTGCCTGACCTCGGGAAGCTCAGCTTTCTGTGTGTTGTGGTGCGTGGAGGGAGGCTCATTTGGTATAGTTCGCCCGTTAAGGCCCCGATCCACGATCCCTCATGGCCGTACGGCACTGCCCGTTCCCGTGGCAACGGGCAAAATGTGACGTCACCGTCCGGCGCTGCCGTATGCCTGATGGCGATCCAGCATGTTCTATTTCATCCCGCGTGAGGCATCCCTCAAGCGTCCGGCAGCCAATGAAAATGCTTTAAAATCGCAACCAAAACACGCGCCATGGAGCGAAACCTGTATTTATACGTACTTCCGTCCGGCAGGGCCGTATTGCACTACCAGACCGTGTAGCGCTCCCCGCCGTACGGCATGCCTCATCAGGCAAAGTCATACGGCGGTGCCGCACGGCCGTGAGGGATCGTGGATCGGGGCCTTTAGCGGGTGCGTATATATACCAGTCATGCGCAGGAGGGGCAAATAAACTCCAGTTGTCCACTAACTGGGGCGACTGTACCCCCCGCAACGCGGGAGGGGGTGCAAATGTACTCCGGATATTTGTTTGATTATTTGATTCTTCAAGACCCTCTGGGGGCATGTGAAGAAAAAGAAAGGAAAAAAAGGAAAAGCGGTTTGGCGAGGTGAAGTCACGTGGCCGCTGCCTTCGTTCTACGACTTGACTTTATACCGAAATATCGACGGAATTGACTGGTATACATTTGCACCCCCTAACGGGCGAACTATACCAGCTGAGCCTTCCTGCACGCACCACGACACACAGAGAGCTGTCACAAGAGCTTTTACAAATGACTGACCTTGTTTGCCTTACAAGACGTGAACCAGAAAGCTTACGTGGTGGAGTTGCACGTATATCGTCAGTGCACTAGTACTAAAGCTTTCCAGTAATTTCCCGTGTCAGCAACTAGTCAGTTTCACCAGCGTATGTCTGTCCACTGTTTGTTAAATGTGCGTGAGTGTCGGTGAGTGATTGGCGCATTGAGTTTATTCCAAAGAAATGCGCCCTACATATGCCATTTATTATTATCATTACTAATGCTCCCACTCCTTAACAACCAAATACACTGGCTACACCTGTACACACACACACACACACACACACACACACACACACACACACACACACACACACACACACACACATACACACACAATGTGAAGGAATTTACCCATTAATTCCTTCACTACGGTCCACCTGGACCAACTACGCGAGGCCTCAGAATAACGGAATAACACACACACACACACACACACACACACACACACACACACACACACACACACACACACACACACACACACACACACACACACACGCACGCACGCACGCACGCACGCAGAGAGAGAGAGAGACAGAGACAGAGAATAAAACCGTGACAAACAAACAGAGAGAGAGAGAGGATAAAACAAACAAACAGAGAGAGAGAGAGAGATGATGATGATGAAACTTTATTTATCAACGGTAAAAGTTTTGACAGAAATTCGCCAGTTTGCAAACTTGCCGTTGCTAATACTACAGAGACTATCTACCAAGGAAAAAAAAAAGGAAGCAAAATATAAAAAGGTATTATGCACTAAACTACAAGAAACAAAACCATAGAGAAAATCGTCCATCAGGAAAAAAAAATTCACACACACGTACGACCTTTGTAAACACAAATCACTGATATAATACTGAATTGATGTAAAATAGAAAATCAAAATAACAGGTTGCCGCGTAACGTACGTTACGTGCGATCCATCAGGTACTGTTTGAGTGCACGCTTAAACGTAGAAGTAGATATATTAATAATATTTTTGAGTGAGAGAGAGAGAGAGAGTAAAACACACACACACACACACACACACACACACACACACACACACACACACACACACACACACACATACACACACACGCGCGCGCGCGCGCACGCATACACACACACACAGACTCAACATTAACACTTCAATACGTTTTAAGAACTCGCCCCATTTTCACAACACAGTCACAAAACAGCTATCATGCAGTGACACGGAAGGTCAAGTGGCTGGCGAAGCCATGCTTGTGACAGCTGTGCATGGCATAGACATTAATACCCTAGATCAACTACGATGTCAACTTCCTGAAGCTAGCGGAAAGTACACCGTACGCCATCTTGTGCAACGGATCATGGGTTCCGCAGCTGCTCAAGGGTGAAGCACATTGACCTATAAGATCACGGTGCTTCCGGCAGTCAGCTGTAATAATAGTAAATGTTAGCAATCACTTCCGTTGCTTTACGCTGCTGGCGAATGTTTTTTTTTTTTTCTGTCTAGAGGGCAACAGTCCTGTCAGGGTAGGGTAAGCTGTCTCGGAAATTTCTATTGAAAGTTTAGTGATTTTAAACGAAGAACACAGAAGGATATTTGGTAGTATCTGTAGGTAATGTTATTCTCTCTTCTCATGTCTAAACTAAACTGATATTGTGTGGGGCCCCAGGGGCTACAGAGAGCACACTCAGTTCACGTCTGCGTGAGATCCCATCAGGCCTCGCGCGATGCCAATGCCCCAAGGCACACGCGGGTATGTCTACTATGTAGCTTCACGATTTTACATGTCAGTGGCCGTGCTGAGCGTGACCGATCTAGGTACGTAAATCTGTGGTACTAGGTCACGCTTAGGATCGGTGCACCAGTGTCACAGTGAACTCACAGTGAACCCACAGTAAAAACCAGAGGTAACTGGAGCACAGTGCATGTACCGCTGAGTAACCGCTGTACGAGGCTGTCATCACAGCGAGGCCAACAAACAACATAACCTGCTCGCATGTCGAGCAAAAGCGTATGCAAAGCAGGCCTTGAGAGAGACTGCAGTACAGTCGAATCCGCTTATAAGAACCTCATAGGGACATGCATTACTGTGTTCTTATAAGCGAGGTCCCTTGTAAGCGAGAAATCGGTTATAAGGTCGTATATGGAAGTGTGTGTTCCTGTAACCGAAAAAAAGAAGAAAATAGCAAAGAGAAGATGGCAGGTCAATGATATTTCTCTTATTTCTCTTCCCTCTCTTTTTTTCCTTTCAGCCTCTTTCTGCTAGCTAGACACACATTATCATAAAACTTATTTGCAGAATATTGGTATTATTTCCCAGAATGGGGACAAAAAGTAACAAGAAATACAAATAAAAAAAATAAAAATTATTTAATAATAATTTTGGACAAAGACAAAAAATATCTGGTTTAATGATTATATCCCCCATCAGAAATGATATAGTCAGAGTTGTATTTCTAGAGAGAGAGAGAGAGTTCTTCCAAACTGTCTTTTGGACTTTAATGAGACAAACATGAAAGTAATACGCAAATTAAACAGACTTGTATGATTTTCAAGCGTCAGAGAAAGCTTTAGAGAGGGCAGGGAGCAGGGGAAGCGGTAGAGTACAGGAAAGAAAAGTCGGTATGTACTTCAAACCTGTTTATCTACACAAAAATTTAAATAACGTGCGGTATTTATCAACGGTAAAAGTTTTGACAGAAATTCGCCAGTTTGCAAACTTGCCGTTGCTAATACTACAGAGACTATCTACCAAGGGGAAAAAAAGGGAGCAAAATATAAAAAGGTATTATGCACTAAACTACAAGAAACAAATAGAGAAAATCGTCCATCAGGTCAAAACGCATTCACACACACGTACGACCTTCGTAAACACAAATCACTGATAGCACTCTATCATCAACATCATTGCTATACTGGTCAGTCCCATGCTTTAAACGTTTGCAGACAGGCGCAGAACATTGTCCAACAGCTTGAAAAATTACTTGAAATCATGGACAAAATCTGATGAATCATCGTGGTATTATCATATGGAAGTCTTAACGTGTCAGTCGTACTGATAGCTGCTCACCTCTGCTATCTTTTAAGGTATCAGCTGGCTTATTCCAATCTATGCTCTCTCTCTCTCTCTCTCTCTCTCTTTGCTATCACCCTGTGTGGTGGAAAGGACGTTAAACTCCCAAACACCCACCCACCCACCCTCTCTCTTTGCTTTTTTAGTTGTTATCACAGGTTCTTTCTGTCATTTGTGTTTTGTTTTATCTAGCTTGTGTGTGCTTGTTCTTGGGTTTTGATTCATTCGTTTTCATTGCCTGTCCTTTATCATGTTACTTGTGTTATCTGTTCTTAATCTGTGCCCTGCCACTTTTTTATTTGTTGTCGCGTAGTGTACGTTTAGTAGTGAATGTCTTGGGGTTTTGTTGTTGTTGTTGTTGTTGTTGTTGTTTTTTACTTCATTTTTAGATTGTAAGGCGCCTAGATCTCTCTCCCCAGGGATAGGCGCCCTATAAGTATTATCAATATCATTAGTAGCTGATACAGCGCAAACTTCATGATAAAGAACGGAAAGGACAAGCCACAGGCCCTAATTTACTTATGTTTATCAATTATCCAAGTAGAACGAACTAACTGCAGTAAAAGTGCAGGAATTATTTATTGCAAACCTAACTGCTATGCTGTCAAACACATCAGAGTGGTAATGATCCGAAACGCGTTTTGTAATTGCTTTTAAAGATCACTGGTTTGCCTTTTAACGTGTTCATTTGTTACCATCAGTTTGATGTTATTCAGCTTAAAATTCGGAAAGAGAGAGAGACTCAGACTCAGACATTTTTATCGCATAGACCTAAGGTCCATTACAATGGAGTGGGCGAATTAATCACATCAAAACATTGCAACAAAAACACCACAAACGGAGACCAGCAGATACGCAGTAACAGATATGATGGAAAAGCTTGACCCTACAGATGTATGGAGACACCTAAACCCTGAGTATCGCAGATACACATGGCGCAGTTTTTTGTTTTTGTTTTTTTTTTTCCTTTCTTTTTTTTTCAGTTTTCCACAAACAGCTTGTTTGGTCTGGACCTTGCCTCCAGGTCATTGAATACAAGTATGTCAGTAAAAGTCAACAATGTCTGTCATCATGCCAAGTTTAATGTCCCTGGTCATTGTAAATTCTGAGAAAATGCCCATATCAAATTTACGGACAGCTTTCATGACCTTGACCTTGAGTCAACGTCATTCAAAAGGGTATATTTTCAAAGGTCTTGTCGATGTCAAAATTGGTGCCTTTGCAATTCATAGATTCTGAGAAAATGCCAGTGTTAAAGCTGTTTTAAGTTTTCCGCAAACTGCTTGTGTGGCCTTGACCTTGCCTCCAGGTCATTGAATACAGGTATGTCAGTTAAGGTCTTAACAATGTCTATCATCATGCCTCTGTTTAATGCCTTTGGTCTTTGTAGAATCTGAGAAAATGACCATATTAAATTTCGAAACAAACAGCATTAGTGATCAAGTCAAGATCATTCAAAAGGGTATGTTTTAAAAGGCGTTGTTGCTTTGTATGATCATGCCAAATTTGGTGCCTCTGCTGTTTATAGATTCAGAGAAAATGACCGTGGTAAAGTTTTAGGGGACACAGACACATACTGACAGACAGACAGACAGACAGACAGACAGACGACAGAGGGTTACTACATAGACTCCCTTTGTTACACAAGTGAGTCAAAATGATCCCCACAAAGAACAGGATCGATCTCATCGTCACCGCATAATCATGTTGTTTCACACCTGCCTCATTCCTTTTATTGTGTTATCGTAACTGTGTCAGGAAAACAACATGCAGAGAGGGACAACAGCTGGTTTTAGGCATATGGTTATTAGCATCACTAAATTAAGCAGAACTAAATCTTGGCTTCTCATGCACGGTGATTGTGTGCTAACCAAACGAGATGAACTATCTTGTGAGACGCGTGGCGGCGAGCCCAAACTCTGAACTGGAACTGAGCTCAAAGTGATTCATGTAGCTACAGAGATTTGGTGAAATGTCAGTTTACATAAGCGTGCTGGGTATAATTTTTACTAACAGGGGCATCGTACTGGCTTTAGGAGGGGAGGCTGTCGTGGGGTGGGGGGGGGGGAGGCGGTCGTGGAGGGGGGGGGGAACCAAAAGCGAATGGGGGGGGAAATGAATGAAATGGAAATCCGCCGAAAGGTGGAAGATTTTAAAAGCTCTGAATCTTTCATCCTTGAAAAATAAAGTGTCATCGTCACTGTCATTGCTATCGTCATTGGTGTCAAGCATCAGGGCCTGCATGTAAAAGTCGAGGTTAGGGATTTTAGCCCCGGGTTAAAGTCTAACCTCGAACTAAACTAGCACTAGGGTTAAATTTTCTGTTGTTTTTAGTTTAAATTAATCAGGAAGCGGGTCCGTTCCACCATGGTGCCTAAGCCGTTACAGAAGGATTTTTTTTTTCTTCCTTTCTTCGCTTCCTTTTTTCTATTTAATTTTGTTTTGGGGGTTTCTTTTCTCCTAGCCTGGGTTAGGCCCGTAGCCGTGGGTTAAATTAACCTCGAGTTTTACATGCGGGCCCAGTTCTGGTGCAATTTCCTTTCGTCACAGATGACCGGGAAGGCGTCGGACAGCAGCCAGGAGGTGCACGATGCAATCCGCGATTTCGACCGTAGCGTGATGCCGTTGTTAAGTCAGGCCTTTGTACAACCGACTGATGCAGCTGCTGGTTCACCTGCCCGGCACCTGGTTCAAGCGTGTGTGGCAGACGGGACTTGCCAGCAAAGCGCAACTGATGAAAGTTCTTTTCGACGACATGAAGGTTGGGATGATTTTTGATTGTATCGTTTGAGAATCTCTTCTCGCAGTATTGTATTGCAATGAAACGGAGTAAATGGATGGATATGTGCGCCGAGGAGAAGTCTACCATACCACCATACCATAAATACTTCTTCTTGTGTTATTTTATATTTTTGTATGTTGTTGTTGTTGTTGTTGTTGTTGTTGTTGTTGTTGTTTTCGTTTGTTTTGGTTGGTTTGGTTGGTTTGCTGGATGGTTGGTTTTCGGTTTTTTGTTTGTTTGGGTTTTTTGTTTTGTTTTGGGGCTTTGTTTTGTTTTGTGTTGTTGTTGTTGTTGTTGTTGTTGTTTGTTTGTTTGTTTTGGTTGGATGGTTGGTTTTCGGGGGGTTTTTTTGTTTGGGTTTTGGGTTTGTTTGTTGTTGTTTTTTTTTGGGGGGGGACTTTCCTTGTTTTGTTTTGTTGTTGTTGTTGTTGTCGTCGTCGTCGTCGTTGTTTTTGTGTTTTTTGTTTTTGTTTGTTTGTTGTTTGCTTGGTTGGTTTTGTTTGTTTGTTTTGTTTTGTTTTGCTTTTTTGTTGTTTTGGTGTTGTTGTTGTTGTTTTGTTGTTGTTGTTTTGTTTTGTTGTTTGTGTGTGTGGGGGCGGGGGGAAAGGTATGGTGATTCTAATAAGCTGCTTGTTTCAGGCTACATGGGTTTCCGGGCTGCCGCGTGGCATTGCTGATATATTCTTTGACGAGCAAACAAAGGAAGGCTGCGATTGGCTGAACGATGATAACGCGAAAAGCGTCTTTACGGATCTTGTGATTGGAGGTCAGTAGACAAATGTTTACACCTGCTTATTGTGTAACGATAACAAAAACAAAATCAATGATAACAAAGTCTTTTTAACAACAACAAAAAAATATTCGACCGAAACAGCAGTTTTTCGGTTGAAATGAACAAACGAGTGTAGTGTATTTTCCGTGATCAGAGGCACCGAATGGGGAAAGTTATTTATACCAAGTCAGTACGTGCACTGCTATGATTTGAAAGCTGACATCGATCCGCAGTCCAAATGCTTCACGCGGCATCTCTGAGAGAGGTGCTTTATTTCGCGTTGTCCATATGGGCTTGGAGATGTCAGTAGGTCCGTTTCGAGCGTTTGAGCAAAGAACGTAACTAGGCTTACGATTGTCACAAACACGACCGATAAAATGGATCAACAATTTCTTATCGTGCGACTGGCAAAGTTTCTTCCGTCCTCATTCCCGTCGAACCGTTGTGACGTAAATGATTCTTTAGTCGCTTTTTGCGTCATGTCGTGACGTACGTCAATCCTTTAGCCAGAACACGCTGCTGGAACATTGCGAGTCTAGACTAAAAGCCGGTGCATTGACGACCACAACACACATAGCTGTGACGTCAAAAGCGTCTAGTACGCACGATGGAGGAACCTCGGAATTACCTGTTTGACAGCAGGATAACGCTAAATTACAGGAATACCGATAACGACATTCGATTTCATCGAGCGAACTGCTACGCGCCACACCGCCGATCGAAGGCATCGCACAAACCTATGACGCGTTTGACGTCACATCTATTTGTGTTGTGGTCGTCAATGCACCGGCTTTTAGTCTAGACAAACATTGCGGGGGTAGTGCGTGTGTACACCCATAATTCTCACGTATGATCGAGATGGGTACAATGTTAAACCATGCGTGGTAAATTACGGATTTTTGACTCTTTCCTGACGAACGGCCGAATATGCGGCCCAACAGCGCACATCGGTTTCAGACGAACAGCCGCATATGCGGATCATGATTTTTTATTTTTTTTTAACAAAATGACTAACAACAAAGAGATTGAAGTTTCAAGTTTGAAATTTTCATCAATAGCTGCATGAATGTGTTAGTCAGCTACCCTGAAAATTACAAGTTTGTTTGTTTGTTTGTTTGTTTGTTTGTTTGTTTGTTTGTTTGTTTGTTTGTGAACCTCACTAGTCGGCCCGTCTACAGGGGATGGCTGAGGCAAAATCGGCCCGTCTTGAATGAGTTAAACCATGACCTGTAATAGTGGTAGAGTGGTATAAAAAGAGTTAATACATTGTAAGCATCCGGCTTTTTTTCAGGTGTGCAAACCACTCTACAGTCACTGTCAGCCTCTTCTTCATACACTACCCTGACGTCATGAAGAACATCCAGGCGGAAATTGATGAAGTTGTCGGCCCTCGTTGGCCTCGACTCGAGGACAGGCGTCGCTGCAACTACACGGAGGCGGCCATATTGGAAGCGCTCCGCACATTTACTCTTCTACCTTTCGGGGTAGACCATGTCGTTCGCGAAGATGTTCAGTTTCGAGGCTTCACCATTCCAAAAGACACACAGGTTGGGCTGACTTCTTTTATTTAAGGACCTTGATAACGGTTGGGGCGGTCGGTGGACTAGTGGTTAAGAGACTTCCTTACCAATGCGAGAGGTTCGAGTCAAGCTCGGGCAGAGAATTTTTCCTTATCGTACGTGAAGCCGTTCATTCGGGCCGACCGTCGAGGGTTCTCTCCGGGTACTCCGGCATCCTCCCCCACTGCTTTGAAAATGTTCAGCCTCACTAAATTAGCCCCGAAACATGAATTGCTGAACTTAGGGACCTGGGTGGGTGGGTGGAAGGGTGGGCGGGTGTTTGGGGGTTTAATGTTCTTTTCCACCATATACGGGTGATATCAAAGACGGGGCAACGATGAAAAAGCCAGCACAAATATTTGGCCCCAGCCGGGATACGAACTCACGACCCGAGCATTAGAAGTCCAACGCTCTACCGTTCGGCCATCCCGGCTCCCCTCTTAGGCACCTGGACAATGACGGCGTCTGTAATGCTGGCACTGAGCCAACAGAGGCGTACTCGATGACGCGGCGACCACACTGAGCGCTCGAGTAGTGTAACAACAGTCGTAGAATTTGAATGTTAAACCGCTCGCGCAAAGTGTAAACGACAAGGTATCGCATCAACAGCTGTTCTAATCATCAAGACCCTTCGCACCCCGTGATTGTAATGTGTGCATGTCCAGTGTGTGAGAGAATGCGTGTGATTCACGTGAGCGTGCGTGTTGGGTTCAGTTCGCGGCGCTTTGAGCCGATTCGTGAAATTTGGGAAAGCGCCTATACAGTACTCATTATCAAGATGGAGTCTTTCGAGTGTACAGGCGCATTCACGAGCGAAGGGTGTTTGGGAGGGTGTTTGGGGATTTAACGTCCTTTTCCACCATATACGGGTGATTTCAAAGACGGGGCAACGATGAAAAAGCCACCACAAATGTTTCGCCCCAGTCGCGCCGGGATACGAACTCACGACACGAGCATTATAAGTCCAACGCTCTACCATTCGGCCAACCCGGCTCCCCCCTCACGAACGAAACTGTTCCACAACATATATAATAAGTTGGCTGAACAAAGATGGAATCAGCCCGCTTAATTTATGTATACATACATACACACCGAAATGATGATGATGATGATGATGAAGACTTATAACACGCCTATACATGTAAATTAAACAGGCTCTAAGCGCCGTTCATCATAACAAAAATAAAACAGGTATCACTGATAGTACACAGATGACATAAAGCACAACAATATACACAAACACGAGTGACTGTTACACACCTATGGAACGGCAGCAAAATACATCATTATACCGCACAATAAACAGCCTCCATACACACAGGGGGAGCCGGGGTGGTCGAATGGTAGAGCGTTGGACTTCTAATGCTCGGGTCGTGAGCCCTGAGTTCGATGCCGGCTGGGGCCAAATATTTGTGCTGGCTTTTTCATCGTTGCTCCGTCTTTGATATCACCCCCGTCTTTGAGGTTAAACCCCCAAACACCCACCCACCCCCATACACACAGACTCGCAGGGAACATTTAAACAATACCTCTCAACATGCATCATCATGATGGTGATGATTTTAGGTATTGCCATCGCTGTGGTGTATCAACAACGCAGAGGAAGTGTGGGGAGACCCGGACACCTTCCGTCCTGAGCGTTTCCTGGACGACAAGGGAGAGCTGCTGGAGGCCACTCACCCCGTCAGACAACAGTGAGTTCTCTTCTGTTCTTCTGTTCTCCTCACGTAGTTGGTCCAGCTGGACCATAGGGAAGGAATAAATTCCTTCACATTGTGTGTGTGTGTGTGTGTGTGTGTGTGTGTGTGTGTGTGTGTGTGTGTGTGTGTGTGTGTGTGTGTGTGTGTGTGTGTTCGCGCGCGTCTGTGTGTGTGTGTGTGTGTGTGTGTGTGTGTGTGTGTGTGTGTGTGTGTGTGTGTGGTTTCTTCTGTTTCTTTCTTTCTTTCTTTCTTTGCTGGGTGGGGTGGGTGTTTTCCACCACATACGGGTGATATCAAAGACGGGCTTTCTTTGCTGTACAGGAGAACAGATATATACTTCTTCAGCATTTGTTAATCATGTTAATATCAAAAGGGGTGGGGGGGGGGGGGGGGGGGGGGGGGGGGGGTGGGGGGGGTGGGGTGCTTGCGACATGCACTCACAAACTGTCAGATTTCGCGCTAAGATTTCGCGCATTTAATTCTATTCACGAGCTGTCCATTTCAGACCATTTCCTTTCCGGCTCCGAGATGTTCCAGGTCAACATTTCCGGAGCAGTATAAGAATGTTTGATGAAACACCTGACAGAACAGCGGTCAAAACGACTTTGGGCGTTCGTGTTGCAGGCAGTCTATTTTAGGACATTTTGATGGCTGAGACTTACTCCGTAGGGCCATTTACACCTCGTGCAAATGCACTACGGTGGTCTACTCAGCCTTATGATTGCGAAAAAAAAAAATCCTAACACTAAACCTAATTCTATATAAACCTACGTAAACATTCATTACCCCGTTCCCGTTCACTGGCTGCATCAGATCTAAATTAGATCTAAATTTGTGACAGAGTCATGAATATTTATGCGCGGAATTTTTTGGCGCGCACTGTACGAGAAACAGGAGTGTGTTGTTTTGTCCCACTGTCGTTTCAGTTCTTTGTTTCGACTTTCTACGTCCCACTCCTCTACGTCATCATCATCATCGTCACCATCATCATCAAGTAAAAGCTTTTTTTTTTTTTTTTTTTTTTACTTCTTTTAAGACTCATGATCTTTGGAGCTGGAAAGCGTGCGTGTCCGGGGGAGTCATTCGCACGCGCTCGCATCTTTCTCTACGTCTCCACGCTGTTGCAGCGATTTGACATCCTCCCGCCGGAAGGCGAGAAGCTACCTCCGCTAGGCAGAGATTCATTCTACATGGGTGGCATAGCGTCCGTGAACCCCTACCGGTGCGTGTTCCGGGAGAGAAAATGCCACCCTTAGAGCGACCAACTGTACTCTTCATAAATGAAAACGAGTAAAGTAAATGGGTGGGTGGGTGTTTGGGAATTTAACGTCCTTTTCCACCACGTATGTAAAGTAGATGAGTGGTCGCACTTTTTCCCGTTAAAGTTTTGAGAGAAACAAACTGATCTGAAGCAAACAAAAGCGTGTACGTAGCCAGTGTAGACTGGAGTTGTACACGCGGAAGTGTCGCTAGCTGCATGACAGACACCCGGTGTTGGGCGGAATTTGGGTGGAGCGTTGTCACGGGCATCTGGTATTGCTCAGATGGCACCCTGTAACGAGTTCCTCAACGCTGTTTGTAGGCCAGTGGACACCGGCCTTTACAGTTACAGCTTGAATCAGCTAGTTTGGGTATGGGCATGGGACCGAAGCAGCAGCATCACTCCCCGTATTAATAATAATAAATTGCTTTTGTATAGCGCAGTATCCCAGCACATGCTGGCTCAGAGCGCTCTACACACACACACTGGCACACACACACACACACACACACACACACACACACACTCACACACACACACACACACACACACACACACACTACTTTCATAAAAATACAGCTGGGATCTTGATTAAAAAGAGCTGGGGGGGGGGGAGGCGGGGGTAGTATTTACAGAAGGATAGAGTTGTGCAAGCAACAAAGACCATTTCGCAGCTAATTAACTAAGAGGGAGAGAAGGCTGACTGGAAGAAGTGGGTTTTTAGTTTGTTTTTAAAAACTGTGAAAGATGGAGACTGACGGACATGTAGAGGATTAAGTGAATTCCAAACTCTCGGGACCTGGTACTGAAAGGACCTCCTGCCGAATGTCAGTTTCACACGGGGGATGGTGAGAAGTTTTCCTGAACTGGACCGGAGAGTTCTTGGCGGGTCGTAAGCGGCCAGACAAGATGACAAGCATGCTGGCAGTGTACCATCGAAGAAGCGAAAGGCAAGGGTTGCGAGTATTGACCTGTAATAGATCTCAAAATTGGATCGGTGATCAGCAATGAGAGTCCTGATCGTATTCAAGTGGCAGCACGCAGTATGCGTTAGAGGGATTACGTTCTGCTGCATGGCTGTGCGTGGACAAGGTTGAAATGTTGACGTTAAATGTTGGTGACATCGAAATGCAGCCGTCCGGCTGGGGTGAGTTGTCGGACAGGGGATTCACAGGATTTCTGGGCTCATATGGAGGAGGGGTCTCGTCCTGATAGCATGGCGTTAGATAATCGCGTCGATGGCCTTTGTTGTTGTTGTTGTTGTTGTTGTTGAGGGGGCATCCTGACGGAAGCGCTTGTCCAGATCTGCATGGCGAAAGGTAGCCGGCAGGAGGCTTACCAAATGTGCATGGTTTCGGAGCCGACGTTTTGACACAGTCTGCTGACCGACATGGTGTGAGATATTCATCTCTAGACCTGTTTTAATGACAAATCAGACACACGCGCGCGCGCGTACGCACACACACACACACACACACACACACACACACACACACACACACACACACACACACACAGGGCAAATAAATCGACAAGCTTTTGATGTGCATATAGATATAATGGCCACCATCTTACATGGCAACGAGTTCTTGTCTGACTGGGGTGGGCGTGAAGTGGGGAGGGGGGGGGGGGGAAGGGGTGTCTGTTCTTTTTTTAAGTGTTTTGTTGTTGTTGTTGTTGTTGTTTGTTTGCTTG
>JACVVK020000470.1:70000-72500 GCA_018292915.2 Batillaria attramentaria | reverse complement strand
TAGAAACCCACAGTCGTTCCAGTGCTTGTTGCTTCGCTGTGTGGATCGTGTGGACCAAACCTTAATGGTGTACTCGGTTCTCCGTACAGTGAAACAGAGCTCCCTAAATCGCCGTCGGTTGTGGAAGATGTGCTCTCTAGATGGCTTTCAGTTATAATTGTTTGATTCTGCACTGAGATTTGCATGGTTTGCTCATCGTTCAAACGAGTCGACGGCGCCGTGTGACTACCTGGTCCATCAGGGGATGTTGTATCAGCAGGGCTTAGAACAGTTGATGTATTGTGGACTAAGACAAAAAGAAAGGGGCACGGCAAACGTTAACAGCATTGATATTGCGAGCATGGCACCATGCGTGAACGTAAAACATGTTTAACTTTTAAGAAATGGAAACAGGGATACCCTACCCAGTACTGATCTCATCAAGGGCGACGAAACCAGATGTTCAGCTGGCAGAAAAATATGCATTTTTTTGTTTTTGTTTTTTTGTTTTTGTTTGTTTGTTTCCGTTTTTATTTGATTTTATTATCAGAAAGAGGATCCAAGCGGGACCGTTTTGCTTCTAGGTTTTGTTCATTTCCCTCTTCTTTTTTTTCTCCCCCCCCCCTTTTTTTTTTGGTTCCTTCCATCAACATTTTTCCTTTGCTTGAATTTGTTTTCTCATTTTGTGTTTCTACGTTTTTCTTTTTCTTTTTTTTAACAAATATTGCCAGCGAAATGTTTTATAGTTAATACAGACGCATTTACTATGGTTTACTCCTTTGTGGGCAACATACTCACAGGCTACACGTAGTGTCCAATAAGCTGACTTCCGTTTGCGTGTGGCAATGTTAGTGACAGTACAAGACAGAATGTCTCCATCCTGGCTGAGACTCGGGTAGAACGTGCACACTTTTACGTGGTACAGGGAACAGGGCTCATTCCAGTTGAAGATGACGCCTGGCCACGCTTGTGTGTAGTCACAGGAGAATGTTACTGCGACTGGGACGGTAGGACTGATGTCTATCATGGCAGGACCCGTGAGGGTGACTGTATCCGGGCCATCTGCAAAACGAAACATCCTGCGATGAAACCTGGAGCGTAAACACCGTCAATGAGTAAGCAAAGAGGGGGTGGGGGTGGGTATTTGGGGGTTTTACGTCCTTTTCCACCACATAGGGTGATATCAAAGACGGGGCAACGATGAAAAAGCCAGCACAAATATTTGGTCCCAGACGGGATCGAACTCACGACCCGAGCATTAGAAGTCCAACGCTCTACCATTCGACCACCCCGGCTCCCCGAGTAAGCAAAGAAGTAAGACTTGTAAAGAAGAGCCACGCATAAGCAAAAGACGTTGATCAGCTGCGATGGGCTAGAGTGAAACTGAGTTTCCACATAGTGACTATAGGATGAGCTCAAGGCAGCTTTTTAACGATGAAGCCCATACGTGACTTCCACGCTCACAGCAGAGGCTGAGGTTAATTGTAATTGTAGAGCGCTCTGAGCCAGTGTCTGCTGGGATACTGCGCTATATAAAAGCAATTTATTATTATTATTATTATTATTATTATTATTAATATATTAATTAACTCTTAAGAGCCCAAGTCCGACCACCCCTGCCCACTTTACGATAAGACTGGTTAAAAACCACTGCACACCAATAGCAGCCATTTCAAGCCACTATTACGCAAGGCGTGGGCCTTCCCGCTAGGCGCGAAACAGCTGCAGACTGCGTAATAGTGGCCTCAAAGGGCTTCTAGCGGTCTCTAGATTTCAAGTAAATATGCGTTTTTCGCATGGGTTTGTAAGAGTTAAAGGCTGCGTGTGCGAAGCACCCCCCGTGTAAAAAGGCCCGCTGCACACGAGCGTCAGCGTCATGATGCCGCGCGGCGGATCTCACTCCCGGCGGCAGTTTCAAGGCGCTGCCACGTGACATCGGCGCCTGGCGTCAGGCAACAGCATCATTGGTGCCAGGCGGCGGAATCCTATGACGCCGCGTATAGAACATGTCCTATTTCTGCTGCTGACGCCGCGCTGCAGACTTGGTTTCAGCCAATCAGAAAGCAGTGTGGGTCAGCGCGTGCAGTGTGGGTCAGCGAACAGGCCGTGTAGGCGAATGACGCCGAAGCCAAGTGTGCATGCAAACGGCGCACACCGCGCGCTCACGCGAGGCGTATGATGCGAGACAGCCTTCGCTGCTTGCTTCATGGTGCTGACGCTGACGCTCGTGTGCATCGGGCCTAACGTCTACACATCTATAACATTATTTGTACTACAATAATGCTATGCCACTCGCCACTGCAAATTTCCAATAAGCTGAAATATGAGTGCTTATTGCAAGATGGCTGCGGCATTGAGCGAGTGTTTTATCTCCCAGTAACCAACTCCGTTCCGTCGGATCAGCTTTATGTACCAACTCACATCCAACAAGCACAAGAAACTTGTCACTCTGGTTCCGCTGCTCCGCAGGACCCCATGCTGCCTGCAGTACGCATCTTACTGTAGTCCCATTGTCCGCACG
>JACVVK020000470.1:0-67500 GCA_018292915.2 Batillaria attramentaria | reverse complement strand
AGGTTAATTTCACCCACGGCTACGGGTCTAACACAGGTCAGCCACTCCGAGGCTAGCGGGAGCGATTTAGCGCAATGCAGAAGTCGAAGTTAGAGCGTGGACTAGCTAACCCGGCAATCCCCTTTGATGCGCATACTCGAGACGTGGATTTTATTTCCGTTCGATAACGTCCTTGCAATGGCTACGCGATACAGATGCAAATCTGGAGGAAAACGCTATATATTCCTCTTACACATAACGCTGCAGATGACACCCTAGAAATGCTTTAAAATTCACCAAAAAATTCACAAAAATCAGGCAGCCATAGACTCATGCGTGGAGGAAATTTAAACAAATTCCAATATTCCGTTTTTTGGCAATGTTGGCAGCGACCACATACCCCCTCATTCCACGGTCGTCTGCTGGCTCCTGTGCCAGCCGCGCATGAATACAAATAGTCCACAAGCCAGCCTCATTTTTCCCTAATTTTACTATTACCTGGCATGAAACTTGTTTACAAAGCCAACAAAAAGCACCAGATTGCCATATTTTACTATGCACACAAATTTTAAAAGGGGCAAAGACTTTATACTATATATTTAGCCGAGTTGTTACTACATGCCCCGGAAGCTAATACTATCACGTAGCCAATGTGCGGTCTTTTCGAAGAAAGAATGGCGTCATTTTGCCGACGTCATATTTGATTGACGCAATGTCGTCTTTGATACTGTCAGTGATCGGAAGAATCTCCTGCCGATAAACATTTTGAATATTTACTCGTCACCAAACATGTCAAAATTAATGGGTTCTGACGGTCACGGAAGGTGCGGTGTGAGCGTAATAACTGCCTTTGCTACCGACTCAGTGCGATTGCCGCCATCTTTGCTTCTCGGTAACCCGGGGTTAGCAGACGTATCAGCCCGAAAATGGCCCCCGACTTTAGCTCTCGTCTTCGATATCACCCATACGCGGTTAAACTCCGATACATCCACATGACATCCATCCGACTCTAGCTCGAAGATAGAGCTAACCTCGACTCGTGCATGAGAAAATTTAACTCTAGAGCTAAATTAGATCGAGGTTAGACTTTAGCCCGGGGATAAATCCCTAACCTCGCGTTTTACATGCGGGCCCAGGGCTAGAGCAGTAGAGGCATGCATATGGAGTTCACCCTATTCAAGGCTCATGCATATGAAAGGCTGTGATTCGCGACCGCCTGGCGTTACGCAAGCACCCGCAATGCTCCAGCCGTGCTGGGTAACCGGGTAAAAAGCGGACTGGTTGGGACAGAAAGCCAAGGAGGTGAAGTGCGGTGACTTGTTGAATCAGGTGTATATTTAGATAGTATCACATGAGCGCACAGCATATTTCAAGTCGAAACAGAAACTTGGCCGACCTGAGACGATTTCCGTGTACATGCAAATTGAATCACGAGTATTTCTGTGATTTGAGTCATCCGTTTGTGTAATTCCCCAGAAGCATGTAGCCTCAGTCCTATTGTATCTTTTGTTTATCTCATGTTTACGTGTATAGGAAAGGCGTTACAGGCCTTCAGGCTCACGCTAGCGGAAACAGCATTTTGTTCTGTAGTGTTAGGGTAATTGAAAAAAAAAAAAAACAGCTGCTACACTATTGAAGCAAGTATTTATCGGTCGTTTCTATTTAGAATATTTAGACGGCCAAAGTGTTATTCAACCCACCTCACCCTGTCGAAGAAATTGACAACTGTATCGTCCTAGTGATGAGAACACTTTCCCTATTTTGCAGGCTATTCTCACACTGGAGAAAGTACTGTTTCCCGGGAACTGTAAAAAGCACGAGGTCATGGAAGCTCCATCTAAGAGAGACAGAACAAGCAACAAATATCTCGTACACATAGTTATAGAAATCTGATAATGAGCCGAGAATGTGTTATGTGAAGTAGACACGATTATAAGTTTGAGCTGTTTTGAGCTGTTTTGGGCTGTTTATCATAGGACTGGAAAAGGATAGAAATAGATTATGAATGAAGTTGCTTTTCTGGTACATTTTATCTCTCGTGACTGGAAACCTCAGGGCTAAAAAATGAAACAAACAAACAACAGCTTCACTACGTGTTAGTAAATATATGTGTCTGCTAAACAATTTTAACTGTTTGCCTTCAAGTACCACATCTAAAACATTACTCCCTTTTGTAGTTCTTGTAGGTGAGTGCGAGCTTGCGTGTGTGTACTCCCACCTCTGTTAATCTATAGCATGTAGCGAAGTGTGTTCGTGTGTGTGCATGTACATGCGTGTGTGTGCGCGCGTGCCCTGTAGGTGAGTGCGTGCGTGCTTGCGTGCGTGCGTGCGTGTGTGAACTCCTACCTCTGTTAATCTCCAAAATGTAGTCAAGTGCATTAGCATGCTGCCTGTTATCGAACATTTGCTCAATGGCCCCTGATGATGACTGATATTTTGATTTACCTAACAAATTAACTTTAACTTTTTTTGGCTGGCTTTCTTTGGATTGTGCATGACACAGTGAAAGCTCTGGTAAGGCGGGGGGTTAATTCTTTAATCATACGGAACAGACCATCCATATCACATGCTGGGTGAAAACTTACACACGACGTCAATGAGGCAGTTGCTAGATCCAGTCACCGTCCCCGTGGTACGTGTGAGGCAGGATACATTGGCTCCGCCTAAGTTCCTGGTGACGTTCCTGATCAGAAGGTGGCTCTCTGTGTCTGATGGACGAACTGCTTCCATTAAAATGTTTGAACTGCATGGGTGAGGCCGTGGGTGACATGTGCTGTCGTATTCAAGGCCCGAGCTTAGTGCAATTCGCCACGTGATGCTTTCAGTTCTATCAATTTTGTCACAAGAAAGTTGTTGATAATCCTGTGAGTTTTCCTCCACCTGGTACGTCATGCCTTTCACGCATGGGACAGCGGCTGCAAATGGAAAGTTTGAAACTAACAAAAGTGTCAAAATAATTATTGCCAGTATCTAGATTATCCGCTGTTTTTAACAACCGTTTAAGAATAACTACCTTCGCATAAATAATAATAATAATGATAATGAATACAGTTTATATAGCGCCTATCTGTTTTCTACGAAAATTAATACTGTTTGCGCTCTCTCTCTCTCTCTCTCTCTCTCTCTCTCACACACACACACACACACACACACACACACACACACACACACACACACACACACACACACACTGAGTGCTGATAAAAAAGTGGTCGGACTACAGCTCGAATGTTTGCCCAAAGAGGTAGGTCTTTAATCCGATTTGTCGTAGGCTTCAGTGAGAACTGCACATTCGTTTACAAAACAAATCTAAGACACAAAATGGACATGTAGGGGCTTTTCATACACGGGCGAGCAACTGCTGCTGGGAAGTTTTCAACCAACAAAAACATTGTCCAAGGTGTCAGCATCTGACAGCAGTTACCTGCCGTTTTCAACAAACGTTTAGGAATAATTAGCTTCCTAGCTTCACGTCAACATATCGTACGCTCCAGCGAGAAATACGACATTTAGACACAAAATAATCATAACACACGAAATGTGCATGTACGTGCCTTTCTTACACGAATCAAAAGCTGAAACTGGAAAGTTTGAAACTAACAACGTGTCAAAATTAAGTGCCAGCATTTTGATTTTCTGCTGTTTTCAACAAATGTTAGGAATAACTACTTTCACATCCGATACGTCGCCTCTACGCTTCCGTGATAAATACAAATTCCATTCCGAAATAATCCGAACACACAGAATGCACATGTATGTGCCTTAAACAGCTGCAACTGGAAAGTTTGAAACTAACAAAAGTGTCAAAAGTGCCAGTATCTGGATTATTTGCTGTTTTCAACAAACGTTTAGGAATAACTAGTTTCACGTCCGATACCTCATACGCTTCAGTGAGAAATGCAAATTCGAATACAAAATAATCCTACCACACAAAATGTTCATGTGCGTGTCTCACACACGTGGATCAAAAGCTGCAACTGGAAAGTTTGAAACCAACAAAAACATTGTGAAATACTTTATATATAGATGTAAACTGCAAGGTTCAGACCCTCTCTTATGCAGAGGGGAGCCGGGGTGGTCGAATGGTAGAGCGTTGGACTTCTAATGCTCGGGTCGTGAGTTTGATCCTGGCTGGGGCCAAATATTTGTGCTGGCTTTTTCATCGTTGCCCCGTCTTTGATATCACCCTATGTAGTGGAAAACCCCCAAACACCCACCCACCTACCCCTCTTATGCAATTTCGTACCGTATTTAAAGTCAAGGTACCAGGTGGAATGCTACTCTGCTGCCATTATGAGTAGAAAATCAGAATTTTACAAGTCCTGGATACCGTCTGGTGCGCTAGTTGAAGACTGCTGAGTATGCATGTACACAGAGGCGAGAGAGACCTATCTATGAATACTTCTCGTATGTTACTTACGTAAACTAGTATCCGATACCCATTCTGTTCAGTTTAGTAGAGCCACCCTCGGGTGTGTGTGTGTGTGTGTTGTGCCTTCAAGTCTTTCCTTCTATTTTGTGATTTGATATCGTGGTGTATTTGTCATATCTTTGTCTTTGTACTTTGTGTGTATACTTTGTCATTTGTCAGATAAAAGAAAGATCAATTAAAAAAAACAACTTGTGAAACGTGCCAGTATCTGGATTATTTGCTGTTCTCAACAAACGTTTAGGAATAGTTTCACACCCACAATTATGTCATACGCTTTGGTGAGAAACGCAAAATCGAATACCAAATAATCATAACATAAAAAATGTACATGTAAGGTCCTTTCACACACGTGTGATAAGCTGCATTTGGAAAGGTTTAACCTAACAAAAACAATAATTTATTGTGAAAATTTGCTGTTTTCAACAAACGTTTAGGGATATAGCTTCACACCCATAATTATGCCATACGCCTCAGCGAGAAACAAATTCGAATACCAAATAAACAAAACATACAAAGTTCACATGTATGTACATGGATTGGTACGTACCGATTCTCTGAAAACAAAGAAGTCCAGACACTGCCGCGAGACACAAGAAGACAGCCATGGCTCTGTCTCATACGTGATACTCGGTGAAAGCATCAATTCCGCATGATACATGTAGCTCTTCTGTGGTTCTGAAGCCCCCTTGTGAATGAGAGCGTTCGTGAGGAATACGAGGTCAGTATCAAACGTTAATACACCTTCCTGCATGAAGTGACTCAGTGAGGCGAGAGAGAAACTGAATATGTCCGTGTACACAAAACGCTTTTTTAGCTATCCCGTTGCTGTGATTGTCTTTGTTGATTTGCAGTAGAGCGTGGGTATAGAGCGTATCAGTTACACACACACAACGCTGTTTGCTACCTCGGTTCGTTTTCGAGAAATGGACAGAGTATGGTATTCCATCGTGACCATAAGATCCTCGCGGACGTCATGCCACACAGCCCCGCAGCATGCTTTGTGCTCTGCGTGCGAAATATGAGTGCCTGTTGCGGCAAGGGAAACAACTCTTGCAGGCAATAATCTCTAAACTGGCTGAAAATGTACTGTGCTGGTGAATGCGACAGAACTCACCGCTTCTGTGCACGATGTGAAATAACACGGGGGCCTCAAAGTTGTTCGCAACTGTCCACTTTCCTTGTCAACGATTTTTTTTTTTTTCCTGCTTAGGTATCACTTAGCTCGGCTTGGTCTCGGTTAGCCCGATTTGGGCGTCGTCGCAGGGGCCTAGAGAAGCGACGGACCCGGAACAGTGATATTGTCATAGTCGTTACTAGAATATGGTTTCCAAGCTCACTGGCTCCACTGTCTTGTGCACGTATATGGCGTCGTCCGCTCCACGCCGGCGGTTATGACAGGAGATGAAACACACAAAACCAGGAGATACTCGTGCAAAGAACTGCTCGTGCTATTTATTTCTATGTTTCAAGCTTGTATCTCTGTATTCAAGTTGGATTTTGTTATATTTTCCCTAACGTGGCCACTCAGGTTCCGTCCCTGATTTAAAAAAAAAAAAAAAAAAAAACTCTTGGCATAGATAGAATTAATTGAAATCAACTTCCCTGAACAATCTCGAAATGATGCGTACTTGAGTTTTGAGGGATCACTGGATTATGATATCAGTGGAACTCCATAGGCATTCACATTTTCTGTCCCGCTACCGGTCCGGTCTGCTCGGGCTGCGAGGGAAGGTAGGCTACCCGTTCGTCCTGTCGCCATACACCTGAGCCATGTCCGCCATGTCGCCGGTCCTTTTTACGGCTCTCGTGCTGTTCCTCTGTGATGCGATCCAAGGTAAGTCAAAATTGAGCGTTTGTAATTATTGGGCATGTGTTTTTATGTGTTTATGTAGCTTATAGTGTGTATATTCATGTAATATCTGAAATGTAAACGGTTATCGAGAGTTACCCTGTGAGATTTCGTTGTGGCATGCCGGTATAGTAGGCTGTCTTACCAAGCCCCCCCCCCCCCTTCCGCCGCCAAAGACGCTCCCATCCTGATTCTCAGGGAATACTAAACCTAAGATGTTTTACCCCCTTCCCCCCTACCCCCTGGGTTGGTGTGCAATCGAACTTGGCGTCGCGGTGGGAGTGGGCAGGTAAGCAGGGACTGAAGGCAAGGCTTCTTTGTGTTGACTTTCCAAAAACAAATCTCATGTAGATCACCATTGCCCAATAAAAATTTCAATTAAAGCAACCTTTGCAACGGCGGTTCACGAATTAAGAGAGAGAGAGGGAGAGAGAGAGACGGATAGAGAGAGTCGGGGGGGGGGGGAGGTCTCAGTTGGTCTGTGAGAATTTTCATATCAACGGCGGTCAGCTGCTACAGTCGCACTTAATATGTATTTACTTGGGTGGCTAAGAAGAACGTGCCGAAAGTGTGATGGGTGGGTGTTTCGGGGTTTAACGTCGTTTTCCACCACATACGGGTGATATCAAACACGGGGCAAGGATGAAAAAGCCAGCACAAATATTTTGGCCCCAACCGGGACATGAACTCACGACCCGAGCATTAGAAGTCCAACGCTCTACCATTCGGCCACCCCGGCTCCCCAGAAAGCGTGATGAACTCTAGAACTGTGTTAAAACTATGTACGGTAACTGACAATGGAAGGTCTGTGTTGCCATGGAGAAGTAGATCTGTATGTTTCTACTGACGGGAAAGTTTGTTGATTGTTGCGTTGTTTTTTTTTTTTTTTTTTTTTGGTTGTTTTTTTTTGGCTCCCTTATGTAGAAAGGGAGTCTATGTAATAACCCTCTGTCGTCTGTGTGTGTGTGTGTGTGTGTGTGTGTGTGTGTGTGTGTGTGTGTGTGTGTGTGTGTGTGTGTGCGCGCGCGCGCGCGCGCGCAGTAAACCTTTAACATTGGCATTTTCTCAAAATCTACCAAAAGCAGAGGCACCAAATTTGGCATGCTTGTAGACAGCGCTAAGACGTTTCAAAATATATCATTTTGAATGACCTTGGCTCAAGGTCAAGGTCACTAAACTGTCTGTTTTAAAATTTTACATTGACATTTTCTTGGAATCTACAAAGGCCAGAGGTTTTAAACTTTGCATGATGATAGACATGATAAGAACTTTACAGATATATATGTATTCAGTGGCCTTGTGTCAAGGTCAAGGCCGTACAAACTATTTTCCACATTTCTGCAGAAAACCTTAACATAGGCATTTTCTCAGAATCTAAATCTACAAACAGCAGAGGCACTAAACTTGGCGTGCTGATAGACAGCCATAAGACCTTCAAAAATTATATCATTTTGAATGACCTTGACTCAAGGTCAAGGTCACTAAGGCTGTCTGTTTGACAATTTTACATTGGCATTTTCTTGGAATCTAACACCAGAGGTTTTAAAGTTTGCATGATGACACACATTGAAAAGAACTTTACAGATATACATGTATTCAATGGCCTTGTTTCAAGGTCAAGGACGTACAAGCTGTGCTTGTGAAACCTTAACATTGGTATTTTCTCCGAAACAACAAACAGCAGAGGTGTCAAACCTGGCCTACTAATATACATTGATAAGACCTAAACAATCATACCATTTCAAATGACCTTGACTCAAGGTCACGGCCATTAAAGCAGTCTGCTTGGAAATTTTTACATTTGCATTTTCTAGGAATCTAGAAAAACAAGAAACATCAAACTTTGCGATATGAGAAACATTGGCAACACCTTTACCTGTATTCAATGACTTTAGTCAAGGTCGTGCAAGCTGTTTTGGGGAAACTTTAATGTTGGCATTTTCTCCAAAACAACACACAGCAGAGGCACGAAACGAAGCACAATGATAAACAGGAATGAGAATTATGCCGACATACCTTTTTGGATGACCTTGACTCAAGGTCAAGGCCATTAGCGCTGTCTGTTGTGAATTTCAACATACCTTTTTTGGAGAAACTACAAATACAAGAGGCGTCAAACTTGGCATAATGATAGACATCCCATGAGATCTCATTTGAATGACCCTGACCCACGGTTAAGGCCATACAAACAGTTTTAGGAAAACTGTAATATTGCCAGAAACTAAGAACACCAGAGGCACCTTCCTTGGCTTGATGATAGATAGTAATAGATAGATTTTTACAAACATACTCTTTTGAATGACCTTGACCCATGTCACATGGGAGCCATGGAGGCTTCTGCCTCTGTAGTTTATACTTATGTTGATCGTAAATATGTGCAGGGAAGTCTGACGTGTACTTGGAGTGCCCTCAAAGCTGGTCCGATGGCTGCAGTCAAACACTGACATGCACGGTAAATTATACACGTGTTCAGACTCTGTGCCCGGAGCAGCTAGCACATGACATGCACTTCGAACTTAATCACTTTTCTCACTGCAATATGAAAATCAACCATACCTCTTGCACCGGGAAACTCGACGGCCGCGGGTGTCGCTGCAGAGCAGACAATGACCGCCTTATTTTTGAGGCCATCGTGAACATTACCAAAGACTTCAAGGGAGGCCTCTGGCAGTGCGATGTCCCGTGTCAAGATGAGACGGGTAAGCAACAGCTGACCTACAGCCAGTCAGAAAGTTGCAACAGACCAGTCTCGTTCGGTGGTAAGTACGCTACACTAAACTTTTTTTTTAATGGTGTTTGCTTTTCAGGCGTTGAAGAGGAATGTGAATCAGTTTGTTAGGGGTTGGTTGATTGGTTGGTTTGTTGGTTGGTTGCTTGGTGAGTGTTAGGCGCGTGGCTGTGTCTTTCCTTTGTGTTTTGTTTGTATGCTGAGAGATAACAGCTGTATTGTTCTTTTGAAGATTGAGTGAGACAGAGAAGTTGCTACGTTTAGTTCATATTGTGTTTTAGTAGTGTAAATCTGTTTCCCGTGATCCAGAAGTTTCTATTGTTATCACGAGCTTTCTATAAGTGGTGACCTTGTTTTTGACTGCTAATCTTGCCTCTGGCGGCGGTACGCATTTAGGGTCAAGGCCTGAGTCGCCCGGAAATTTCGTGCAAATCGCATTGTAAGGAGTTGTGTACGATTAGAAGGTGTTTATATAACGCGCCTCGGTTCGGCGGGCTGGTACGCTTTTATTCTGGATTCTTCTAAACTTTTAAAACAGTAATTCACGTTCTAACTTTTGATTCTTTTTGGTTCTTTTATAATAGCGGTCCAGAATGTGCTAGAACGCTATGACTGTATATAAGACCCTGAGGTGTGTGTGTGTGTGTGTGTGTGTGTGTGTGTGTGTGTGTGTGCACGAGAGAAGCTTGTATGTGCGAAGCTTGAGAGTGCAGTGTAACACCAGAGAGGTGCTGTAATAAACTCCACACGGTTATAACTTTTCTACGCGCTCACGAGTCTTTTGTGAGTGAAAGATACGCAGTCTATAAGAACTCGCTACATGTTGCTTGTGTGTCATCGTACTTTTCGGTAAGACGACGGGCTCTTCAACATTTCTCCCACGTAACAGTGAGGGTTTAACGTCAACGTCGCGGAGCGGTGGTCTAACAGGTAGCGCGTCGGATTTAGCCGCTACGCTACTGAACGCCGTCACCAATGTCATGGCGATGAAGCGTGGGTTCGAGCCCAGGTCGAGCTTGTGATATGTGATACTGTTTTTTCCTGGCTGCCGGGCTGCTCATCGGGGGTTTCTCTCCGGGTTATCCGGCTTTCCTCCCCCGGCAAAATTGTAAAAGATATAGGATAGGTATTAGGTGGCGCTGCACCGTAGCCCGAATTTCCCGAAAGGGTTAATAAAGTAGTAAATGAAAAAAAAAAATGTAAAAACCTGTTCCAGACTTTGGGCTCCAGCCGGGAATCAAAACTCAAGATCAAAATATATATCTTAGATATCTTTCTGGCTTTCCTTGCATTCCGAGTTGTGGCTTTTCAGATTTGGCAAAACATCTTTAAGTGGTTTCAGATTTGTAGGTCCCGAGTTGCTAGCACCCCTGTATCTACATTCCACCGCTCTACCAGCTCTGCTGTCGCGGCTCCCTGTCAAGGGAACAAGCCTTTTATTTGCTAGTGTATGCAGCTGTAGGTTTTCGATCGGGCCTCGTGGTGATATGCAAAATGAGAAAACGTTATACTACTACTACGACGACGACGATGACTGCGACTACTACTACTACGACGACGACGATGACTGCGACTACTACTACTGCGACGACGACTACTACGACGACGCCGACGACGACTACTATTACTCCTATTACTACGACTACTACTATTACTACTACTACGACGACGACTACTACTATTACTACTACAACTACTACTACTACTACGACGACGACTACTACTACTACTACGACGACGACGACGACTACTACCATTACTGCTACAACTTCTACGACGACGACTGCTCCTCCTCCTACTACTACAGTCAAACACGCTTAAGCCGAACTCGACCGGGGAATGGAAAATCGTTTCGCTTATCCGAGTTTCTGCATATCCGAGTTTCCCAAGAAATCACCCTGCAGTTCGGCTTAACCGAGTTTTTTTTCAGGATAAGTTGTAAAATCACTTGGAATGTTTGTAAAAAGTTTTGTTGTTGTTTTGTTTTTTGTTTTGTTTTTTTGTTTTTTTTTAAGAGAATATCTTTGCTTCCCTTTGCAACTGAAACATCGAATTGATAATTTTGCGAAAGTTTGTAGACGTGTATGCTGCTTTTCTATGGGCAAATGTATACTATATGTATATGCAAATGTGTATAATGGCAACGGTCTGAGAGAGACACGGGTCGAGCTTATTGATTCCTGAGACTAGTAACACAGACAAAACTCTCTCTCTCTCTCTCTCTCTCTCTCTCTCTCTCTCTCTCTCTCTCTCTCTTTCTCTCTCTGTGCGTGCGTGCGTGCGTGCGTGCGTGCGTGTGTGTGTGTGTGTGTGTGTGTGTGTGTGTGTGTGTGTGTGTGTGTGTGTGTGTGTGTGTTTAAATGAATAAGATCAAAACAGTGACAAGTTATAAGTGCTTTCTTCAGTGGGGCTTTATTTTTTTTTAAAAACAAACTATAAAACTAAATGGTGAAAACACACACACACACACACACACACACACACACACACACACACACACACACACACACAAATGCGGTCGCATTACTGTACGCACAAATCAATGTACGCTCCACTCCGTTCCTGCACTCCCCCCCCCCACCCCCCACCCCGCCCCCCTCCCCCCCCCCCACACACACACACACTGGGAGACTGCATGTTACACACTCCCTCCCATACACACGCCAAAAGAAACAATCGTGCACGCACAAATCTAAGCCCGAGCTCACATCCTTTCGACTAGCCCATGAACCACGCCCATCGCAAATCTCCCAAGGTTACCTTTCGACCTGCCCCTCCCCTGTGCCCCTCCCTCGGTCATCCCATCTCTAACCCTGAACCCACCACCTAATTCACGCACGCAAACTTAGATCTACCACTCGCTCTGTCCAAACAATGGCGCCTGCAAAACAGTTTCCCGCATACTGAAAAACAGGTGACGTGTTCGTTTCCGTAGGATAATTATAGCCGTGACGAAAGATGTTCAGAAATTATCTTCCCGACGTGTTTTTCAAGCAATTTTTTTTTTATGTCTCTGCGACAGTGTTTAGAGTTCGGCTTATCTGTCAAAATCACGTTTGAGATATCCGTGTTTGAGTTAGCTATTTTTTGACAGAATTTGGCTTATCCGAATTAGAAATAGTCTTACAAAGAGGGGGGTCTGGCGGGGAATTGGTTTTGGTTTCTGTTATCCGAGTTTTTTTGCTTAAGCGTGTTTCGTTTAGGCGAGTGCGGCTGTACTACTACTAGTAACACCACTACGACGACGACGACTACTACTATTACTACTACAACTACTACAACTACTACAACTACTACTACTACGACGACGACGACTACTACTGTTATACTACAACTACTACTACTACGACGACGACGACTCCTACTACTACGAGTACTACTGTTACTACATGTACTACTACTATCACCTTACGTGGTGAACAAGGACGTTAAACATCCACCCTTACTACTACTACTACTACTTCTAATGATAGTAATAATTTTTTCAGGGAAATATGACGTAGCCTTGAAGTGTCCTGAAACATGGTCAGAGGGCTCCAATGAAACCCTCAAATGCACGGTCAACAACACACTGATTACAGACCTCTGCACTGATGACATGGGCTGCTACGTGAAGTTCAATCTTCAGAGAGACGACAGTGCTGTGAATCTGTACTGCACTGTCCACACCAGCGACTGCAGCGAAGAGGAAGACATCCACGGGTGTGGCTGTAAGATAGACAGTGACTCTCTGCTCTTCCAGGCCCAAGTCGTGGCAAATAAAAGCTTTGAGGGAGGATCCTGGCAATGCGATCTCATTATCCCATCGTGTGGAAACAATGGCAGTGATGAAATAATACTCCTCCCTTCCGATAGCTGCATGAAAATTTCGTTTTCTTCAGGTCAGTAATCCAGTAAGAATGGTTTACTTATGAAAGCTGGGACACTCGCAGGCCATGCATGTCCTGGGCCCGTAAGTAAAACTCGAGGTTAATTTAACCCAAGGCTACGGGCCTAACCCAGACTAGGACGAAAGAAACCCCCAAAACAAAATTAAATTTTAAGAAAAGGAAGCAAAGAAAGGAAGAAAAAAAATCCTTCTATAACAGCTTAGGCATCATGGTGGAATGGACCCGCTTTCTGATTTACAAAAAAAAAAATTACCCTAGAGCTAGTTTAGTTCGAGGTTAGACCTTAAACTGGGGCTAAAATCCTCCAAAAACGACTTTTACATGCGGGCCCTGGTGTCTTAGCGAAATTAGCATGGAGTAGAATATGTGGGAATGTTACCTGCGTATTTTTATCATCCGTTTTATATTTTGTGCAGTATATATATTTTTGAAACTTTGAAATACTGACTTTCCGTATCTGTCATCGATCTAAGTATTGTAGTAAGCGACTTCTGCCCCACCCCTGCTCGTTCTCCATCCCGGGGAGCCGGGGTGGCCGAATGGTAGAGCGTTGGGCTTCCAGTGCTCGGGTCGTGAGTTCGAATCCCGGCTGGGGCCAAATATTTGTGCTGGCTTTTTCATCGTTGTCCCGTCTTTGATATCGCCCGTATGTGGTGGAAAAGGACGTTAAACTCCCAAACATCCACCCACCCCCACCCTTCCCCATCCCCGCAACCATTGAGGTTCTGTTTGGAACGACGAGTTTCAAATTCTAAATTTCAGTACATACACCTCAGCACGGAATTTGTCAGACTGATATGTAGTGTAACAAATGTTTATGGTTCTTATGGTTGTAAGCTGATCTCTCGTTCCTATGCTTAATTCGCCACGAGGGTCAGACAAAGCCTTTTCTGGCTTTCACCACTGATGAAGTGGACGAAGAGAGAACAGGTGCCAGCTGCGTTCCATTGACATGCATGTATATTTCCTTCTTTCTGTTGCAGAAACCTCTGGAAATGGCGTTGACTATATCGTAGTTGTTGCGATAGTCTTGTCTCTGGTTGCGATAGCAGTAGCAATAGCAGTAACAATCTTTCTCAGTAAGTTATGGAATTAAGTTTGACCATCACACATTCCATTGTGACAATTACTTATATATAAAGCATGCTTGATAATTTGCAAAATTTGTCAACGTTCTTGCTTCTTCAAGCCAAGTCAAAAACTTCACAAAGAACACCGTCTAGCAGTTTAGTGTATAATCAGTTGATCATTTTTTTCATATATCATATTACATATAATTATTGTATCAGAGTTAAAAATGTTCATTCTTCTTCCAAGAGCAGTATGGTCTAGCCAGTAAAGTACCCTCCCCGCCCCCCCCCTACCCTCCCCGCCCCCCCCCCGCCCCCCCCCCCCCCCCCCCCACACACACACACCCCAACACAACCAGACTGAGTAGTTGTCCTCACATGCTGTTCTTTGTTACACAGGATGTTATCGCAAGCGTACGAATGGAGGGAGCGAGGCTGTTTCAACGCTGAAAGCCACTGAGGATGAAGAGTAAGTCTGAAATAGTGCAATTTGTCATAAGCGATCTAAATACCCTAAGCGTTTTCAGACAACAAAATTTTTATGATGACTTAGAATGGCCATTTCCAAAATTTAATCAAGAAAGAAATTGTTTCTGTCTGTTTCAGGTCCTCTCCGCTATAATTATTGAAACGATTGAAAAGCGCGATCGACCCTCTGACGGACGAAGCGGGAACCAGCTACACTGAAGGAAAGAATCTCTTGTCTAAACCGTGTGTGCTTCATCTATGGTGGTGGAAAAGGACGTTAACCCCCGAAAAACCCACCCACACACCCGCTTCATCTATGGCATGCTTACTGGTCACTGTGTTTGTTTGTTGTTGTTGTTGTTGTTGTTGTTTTGTGATACCCACACTGACTAGTCATCGATACGAGAATCTCTCTCCTCTCTGACACAGATTGTCACAGTGATTATTCGCGTACACTATGAGGTCCAAACGCGTCATGTCGTGACGTAAATTATTCTTTATTTGTTTATGTCCTGAAGAAGGCGTAAGCCGAAACGTCGACCTATGCCGTCCTTTGTCAAAGTTAATAAGTGGTTTCTGTCCCTTTTGTGTCGCTTTTATTTGCTTATTCTTTATTCGCTTTTCGCGTCATGTCGTGACGTAAATCCTGTAGCCAGAACATGCTGCTCGAACACAGGAAACCTTCGATCCAGTCCACCAATCAAATACCATAATACACAAAGGCAAATCGTCCGCGGTCAAAAAAGAAAAAAAGGGTTCGCTAAGTTTCAAGTTTACAACTGGTTAGTGATCGCTTGATAGCGTTGTGTGTGTGTGTGTGTGTGTGTGTGTGTGTGTGTGTGTGTGTGTGTGTGTGTGTGTCTCTCTGTCTGTCTGTCTGTGTGTTATTGTTGTTGTTTTTTGTGAAATTGTATACATGTTTATATTATCCTTAAAAGCATGTGATTGCAACGAGTGCAAATCAAAGCCATGGAATCAAAGCAACTGCACATCACGACAGTGTTGCGTCTTGTGCCTAAGAATGGAGTGGGTCGAAGGTCACCTGTGTGGGAAATGCAGTCCGAGGCGAACACAGACTAAGACGATCGAGGTAGACTGCCCACCAGCGCATCATTTTCGGTTGTTAGGGCGATGTGTTGGCACGTGCGTGGGGGAAGGGGTAGGAGGGGGGGGGGATATTTTAACTTCTACAGGCAATGTCGCTGGCAGTAGGGTGCATAGCAAATAATGACACTGTACGCGACGCAGAAATTATTTGAGATGATCATGTCATGTCATCCTTTAAACCTCGACGTATTGAGCGGGTTTATATTTGCTTAATTTCTTTTTTATGTCGGACAATTCACGCTACGTTGCCGTTGTACTTATGCAGAGAGGGCTGATAACTTGTGCATTGATGTTGACGCAGGCTTTTTTTTAATCTTGAAAATATTAGTTAAGTTAACTGGAAATTGAATCTAAGGGAAGCAACTCCATGTATTTGGCAATTCTGTTTGTCTCCCTTGTGACTCGATCGGCTATCCCGTCCTGATATTGCAAGTTTCATATCGTGTGTGTGTGTGTGTGTGTGTGTGCGCGCGTGCGCGCGCGCGCGCGCGTTCATTGGCTTTTCTTTCTGTTTGTTTTGCGTATGTCTCGGGGAGCCGGAATAGCCGAATGGTAGAGCGTTGGACTTTCAATGCTCGAGTCGTGAGTTCGAATCCCGGCTGGGGCCAAATATTTGTGCTGGCCTTTTTCTCGTTGTCCCGTCTTTGATATCACCCATACTTGGTGAAAAAGGACGTTAAACTCCCAAACAGCCACCCCACCCATTGCGTTTCATGATGGTGTCCGCAAACCGCTGTGAGGTTGTTCATATCATGTACTCCGATTTTTTTCTTCGCTTTCAAGCGTCAGTGTACCATGCACATATTATATATACGCTTTGTCCATTTTTGTCCCGTGGATGTGTTCTACTTTTACAGACACTGTTTCTTTTTGTGTGGTGGCTTGGAATAAATGAACGGAATGTAACCAAAGTCAAATTGAATCGTGTGGAGATCAGTGACGTGAATGAAACGAACAGAATTGAGAGGGAATTAATTAAAGAGGACTCATTAGCCCCTTCTGTTGTCTTCCCCACTAGCAAAAGAGGGAGAAAGAGAAAGAGGACCTTACGTATTCGAGACACTTTTGATACTCGTAATATGTGAATATTCATAGACAAGTTCTCTCTCTCTCTCTCTCTCTCTCTCTCTCTCTCTCTCCTGCTCGACGGTCGAGTAACAGTTCACACTGCACGATATGGCCGTCACAGAAGAGGTGATTTCACGAGCCGTATTGCAAGATATGTTGGACAGGCAGGCGCAAAACATCCAGCAATGTGTGAAAGGAGAAATACAAAATGTGAAACTGTGCATGGAAAAGCTGTCAGCAGAGTTTTCGCTGATGAAGCAACGACAGGACTGTATCGAGAAAAGGACATTTCAGTTGGAGCAGTCGGTGCGGTCAGTGAGAGATTCATTCGATATATTCGATGACAAGTTGGATAAACTGGAAGGTTTTTCTCGACGCGACAACCTCCGCTTTTTTGGCATCCCAGAATCAGGCGAGGACTCTTACGATGCGTGTGCGGGCAAGGTGTTGGACATTTTGTCCGACACAGTACCTGGGAAAGTATGGTGCGCTGCCGATATAGTCCGTGCTCACAGACTCGGCAAGCATGTAAACACAGATCGAGACAGCAAACCTCGCCCCATGATTGCCAGGCTAGCTCGTTGGGCTGATAAAATGGACGTTCTTACAAAGGGGCGAATAGCGCTGAAGGCCAAAGGTGTGACTGTTGCAGGCAACCTGACTGAGCGACAACAGTCTATCCTGAGAAATTACCGCGACAGTGGTATACGGGCGTACTACAGAGGTGACCGCCTGGTTGTTGCGGGCCCTTTTCAGTATAGACGGGAAGGCAAGGCAAGCGGCGCACAGCATGGACAGGAAGGTTACGCCGACGATGGCTACAACGACAGGCGCGCCCGTGGGGGTACACGAGTGCACGGTCATCCTCCCTTGCCACGTCAGCAACAGCAGCAGCAACGACAACAGGACGGACGGCAACAGTCGTGGCAACAGCGGCGGAGCGTCTGGAAAGGAGGTGCCCGGAAATCCGTTCAGGTTGAGCAGCCCGGCGGTGCCTTTGGGGGGCAACAGTCTTGGGGTGGGTATTCTGCCTTCCCTCATGCATGGCACAATCGCTTCAGGCCCCTGGACCGTCCTTCTGGTGACTGGGCTGAGGAGGATTACAGTGACACCAACAGCAGCGAGAACAGCTACAGCAGTGACATGGGCGATAACAACAACAGGGCCGCCGTATCCCGTTGTGCTACGATCACTCTGGACATGGAGCAGCCAGCTGCTGAAACCAATGTTGGCGATGCTGATACTACGGATGCAGGGCCAGGTGTGACGGTTCCAGCATCAACCTCCAGCACTCCCAGCATACCCGCCACCGTCACAGCCCTTGTCACTACACCCATCACCATTCCTGTAACCACCCCTGTCGGCACTGCCACCACCAGTGTATCCACCCCCCTACTCACCACCCTCGTTTCCACCACGACCCCCACCACCACCGTCACCACCAACGTAACCACGTCCTTATCCGCCACCCCCGTTACCACCGCCAGCGTATCCACCACCCCCACTACCACCAATGTACCCACATCTCAACTCACCACTCCCGCTACTAACAGCAGCGTATCTACGTCCGTATCCGCCACTCCCGTTACAACCACCAGCAGCGTATCTACGTCCGTATCCACCACTCCCGTTACCACCACAACTGTATCCGCATCTCAACTCGTCATTCCCGTAGCCACAAGCGCAACGTCGGCGATATCCATCGCCGTTGGTGGGACAGAGGCTGTCGTAAGCGACCCTGCAGGTATGGAATGCCTAAGGGATCCCCCCTCTGACGTCACAGGGCGTCCTACTACAGACGACCCAGGCAAGCAGAGTCGCACGATTTTGCACGGTAAGTCCGTGCAAGACATTCCCGGCAGGCCACACAGTCGCACGACGCGCAGTATGTCAGCTACAGCGGCTGATATCCAGACGCATATTCCTGACAACTGGTGCATTAGCAGCCCTTCGGATACCGGTGCTGTCCCGAAGAAACAACCAGGCAAGCAACAGATCAAAGTTAGGGATACTATATCGTCTAGCAGACGCAAGAGTGGACACGGTAGTGCCAAGAAGTGATGGTCCGGCTCGGCCCTTGGCCTTGGGTCGCCTCGTGCATGTGACGCTGACATGGTTTCTGACACACGGGTAGGTGGCAATAATGTAGAAACCCTTGAAGCTTTACATCAGTTTGACAGTGGTGAAACTTTACTTTATGACAGTGCTACTGTTTTGACAAACATTCAGACTAGTTCTCTGGTCTCTAAACCAAAAGACATTGAAGTGTCACCTGACCTAGTTTCCAGCCGTGACCATAGTGTCAGACTTCTGGCAGACTGCAGTGACATCAAGAATGTTGCGTGGCAGGTCAACAGTAACTGTGTGTGTGGTCAAAATAACGCATCTGTGTTGGAAACAGTTACACGTGAAACACCGTCCATATGTTGTTGTAGTCTGTGTAACGATAGCGATACTATGCATTCATTGTGTGTTGATTCTGACAAACATCCTACGGACGCTAAGAATTTCTATGAACTGTCCCGGTATTCTGCGGATTTGGTTGGTGACGCTGATACTACGTGTGAGTTACGTTGTGGTCAAAACTTGGACAGTCGGTGTACAGACGATAGACCGTTACGCGGGGACAGTAGGGAAACTATATGTACTACTACATGCACTAACACTTGGCATGACAGTAGTATCGAAGCAGTCCGTGCGTTGTCAACTAGTGACGAGGAAGGGACTCCAGGCTTGCACGATGGTGTTAGTATCATGACACAGGACACATGTCAGGGTGTCAGTGTGTTAGCTGACGTTATGAACACTAGTGATGTTACTTTGCCTGACATTGATGGAACTAACTGTGCGAATACTGTACAGAAGCGAGTAAATGATAGTGGACTGCTGTCGTTCGTAACGTACAATATTGAAGGCTTGCATGGCATACAGGAGTCGGATGTAGTAGATTATTTGGAGGAGTTTCATTTTGTGTCGCTGGTTGAGACTTTCTGCGCTACTGTTGATCCTGATATGTTTCCAAGACATGTTGTGTTTGTCTCACCGGGGATTAGATTGGCTGAAACTGCTAAACGTTTGTCAGGTGGTGTTGTGGTGTTAGTAAAAAAGGAGGTATCCAAGTTTGTACACCAAATCCACGTAGAATATGATAACATGGTAGTTTTATGCATATCTAAAGATCTCCTGCAAACTGAAACAGATGTTATAGTAATAGGTGTTTATATTCCCCCAGCGGATTCGCCATATTATAAAGAAACTGACATTTATAATGGCATCTCTATGCTAGAAGACTGCATCCTTGATATGAGTAGACTGAAAGGTGACTGTCCATTTATTGTATTTGGAGATCTTAATGCCAGAACAGCAAGTGAAAATGTTTCAGATGTTGACCCCTTTGAAGATGATTTTGACTTCAGTCAGAATTCTCCTGATGTTGGTACGGACAGTGAGTTTAACCGTGTGTCTGCTGATAGTACAGCAAATACGTTTGGTACCTATTTGTTGCAGGTATGCAATGGATTTGATCTTTTTATTGCAAACGGGCTTACACACAGAAATTTCTCTAGTGACTTTACATACATCTCAACTACAGGATGCAGTGTCATTGACTACTTTGTTGTTTCAAGACAGCTGTATAAAAAGTGTCAGTCTTTGTCTGTCAAGCCATTGATTGATTCAAAGCATATGCCAGTTGAGTTGTATTTTGTTTTGGGAACTGAAAATGACTGTGGCTTCAGTTCTACCCCTAAAAGTTTTAAATACAAGAAATATGTTTGGAAAAGTGACAAGTTTGATGATTTTCAAATCAATTTACAGTGTGATGAGGTGATTAGCTGCTTTGAAGAAGCTAAACTGTTGATACAGGAAGACATAAATACTGCACTGTCAAGGTTTAATGATGGTCTAAGATTAGCTGGAAACTGTATGCAAACCATTATACATGTTGGCACCAGGAGAAAGAAAATTTGGTTCGACCTCGAATGTAAACAAAGTAGACAGTTACTTCGGAGGAAATTGAAATTATTTAGCAGGAGCCACACAGATACAGATAGAATTTCCTACATACAGAAACGCAGAGAATACAAACATTTGCTACACAAGAAGAAAATGGACCATAAATTGCAAACACTACACACTTTGAAGGAAAACATGTTTGACCAAAAATTGTTCTGGAATACACTAAAATCCATACAGCGAAAAGGCTCATGTTTGAACTCTATTTCTTCTGAGGCTTGGTTTGATCATTTCAGGGAGGTTTATAACTCTGTTCCGGATGCTGTTGTGGACGAAGATGTTATTGGAAATGCTGATACAGTGGATTGTGACAGCGAAGGCATTGGTGATGTTTTGTTGGATAGTCCTATAACGGTAAATGAGGTAAAGCAAGCTGTTTCTTCACTAAAAAATAACAAAGCTGCAGGACCTGATGGTCTGATAGGGGAATTCTTCAAATATTCTACTGATATTATTACACCATTCCTAGTGCCTTACTTTAATCATCTGTTTGAGAATGGGAAGTTTCCAGATGCATGGGCTGAAGCAATTATCCAACCCTTACACAAAAAAGGCGATGTAAATAAGCCTGATAACTACCGTGGTATATCACTTCTAAATATATGTAGTAAATTGTATAGTTCAATCCTCAATAGGAGAATCGGTGTTTGGATAGAGCAAAATAATGTTGTGGGTGAGGAGCAAGCGGGGTTCAGGAAAGATCACAGCACTGTCGATCACATTTTTGCCTTGACGGCCATAATACAGAAACAATTAGTAAAACACAAAAAGTTGTACGTTGCTTTTATTGATTTCCGTAAGGCTTTCGATTCTGTTACGAGAAGCAAATTGTGGAAAGTGTTAAATAAAAATGGAATTCAAGGGAAATTATTGCAGGCAATCCAAAGTATGTATGCTGTTGTGATAGCTCGAGTACGTGTTGGTGCTGACCTGACAGATTGTTTTCACTGCCCCAGGGGGCTTAAGCAAGGAGAAATTTGTAGTCCTGCTCTCTTCTCATTATATATTAACGAGCTTACAAAAGAGATCCGTCAAAATGGACGCCACGGTATCCAACTGTTACCAGACCTTATCCAGTTGTTTATTCTCCTTTTTGCAGATGATGTAGCATTGTTGTCAGACACCATTATTGGTTTACAGACACAGCTTAATATCCTTTGTGAAACCGCAAAACGCCTTGACCTTGTGGTCAATATGGACAAATCCAACATTGTTGTTTTCAGAAACGGAGGACACATCGCTTTCAGAGAAAAATGGTTTTACGATGGTACACAACTTAAAATAGTAAATATGTATAAAAATATCTGGGAATTTATTTATCTACACGTTGTGTGTTTACACATGCACTTGAAGACCTTGCTTGTAAAGCACGTATAGGAGTCATTGGTATCCTGAGAGCTTTGTGGTATCTGGGTGACCGTTCACCTTCATTATTTTTTAAAATGTTTGATTGTCAAGTTCAACCAATTTTGTTGTACGGGTCTGAAATATGGGGTCTCAGTGGTAACACTGACATTATTGAAAAGGTTCACGTATTTGCGATCAAAAGGTTTCTTAATGTTAATGCTAAAACGCCAAACGCTTTAGTATATGGTGAATGTGGACGTTATCCACTGTACATTAACTCCTTTGTCAGATGTGTTTCATACTGGTTGCGATTAATTAGATTACCTCAAGATCGCCTGCCTAAGAAAGTGTACAATATGCTGCTCTGTCTGCATCAGGAAAATAAGATTACTTGGGTTCACTATGTGATGACTACTCTTTATCAGTATGGATTTGGTTTTGTGTGGGAAAACCAGGGTGTTGGTCATGTGAAGTGGTTTTTAAGAGTATTTAAGCTTAGGCTCATAGATTGTTACAGACAAGATTGGCATTACAAAATTAACAATAGTTCACGCTTTAGTTCTTACAGATTGTTTAAGTCGGTACTGTGCCAGTCTAGTTTCTTATCAGACTTGAAACATATTGGAATGAGGGACACCCTCATAAAATTTAGACTGGGTATTTCAAACCTGAAATGTCACAAACTGCGTTACAGTACTGCTACGAATAATAGTCTCGCGTGTCCTTTTTGTCAGGAGGATGAAACTGAACTGCACTTTTTGTTTATATGTCCAGAATATAAGGAATTACGTGAACAGTACATCCCCTCAAAATTTTACAAAAAACCGTCACAATTTAGATTCTCTGTGATCATGGCAGACAGTAGCCAACTCTTAACCCGCAACCTATCCTTGTTTGTCTATAAAGCTATGGAACACAGGAGTAAGGTATAAGCCATAGTAAGTTAAATATGCTAATTATGGAGGATATATACATACGATACATATCATTTCCAAAAGGAAATTTTCCGGTTTTTAAACTGGATAATAAAGATGTTTGAATTTGAATTAGTTACGAAACCTGAATATATGGAGCGTGCGTGCTCATCCTACCCCCCCCCCCCCCCCCCCCAAATTTTCAGTCATGGGCCGAAAGCCTACTGAATAAATTGATTTGTCATTGTCATTGTCATTGTCATTGTCTCTCTCCTGCTCTCTCTCTCTCTCCTCCTGCTCTCTCTCTCTCTCTTTCTCTCGCTCTCTGTCTCTCTCTCTCTCTCTCCTCAAACTTCTACCTCTTAAACAGCATCTGAAGTTTAACAAATGCTTACTGATGCACAAAATTGTTTACTACAAAGCCCCAACATATCTCCATCAACTATTTAATTTCGAACATGATAAACAACATAACACAAGGAACAGTCTGCTCCCAGTGCCTCGTCCAAGGGTTGATATATATAAAAGTAGCCTGTCTTTCTCAGGGGCATCCATGTGGAACTCTTTACCACTGAGTATCCAAAACGTTTCCAAATTCATAAACTTCAAACAAATTCTACACGATACGCTTATCTGACGATATATATAGAAATGTGTTACATACATGTTTTGCAATATTAGAGACGACTGTAAATTTCTTACTTGGCATACATCCAGTATCATCAGCACATGCCACGTATGTTTTGATTTGTTTATCGTGTGTATTTTTCTCTCCTGTATTTCCCCTAGATAGTTTATACTTTTCTTTTCTTTTTCTTTTTTTTTTTAAACTTTTTCATTGTTTGTTTGTTTGTTTTGATTTTTTTTCTCAATACCCTTTAATGTAGAATAGCAGGACAGCATGTAAGATAGGCAGCAATGCCTAAATGCTCTATCCTGAATAAAAAACGTCATCATCATCATCTCTCTCCTCCTGCTCTCTCTCTCTCTCTCTCTCTCTCTCGCTCTCGCTGTCTGTCTGTCTGTCTCTCTCTCTCTCTCTCTCTCTCTCTCTCTCTCTCACACACACACACACACACACACACACACACACACACACACCACGCACGCACACACACACACACACACACACACACACACACACACACACACATGTAGCTCGTAACAGAGACTTATTTATTTTTCTAGCATGTTTTCAGTTTACAGTTTCTAAATAAAAATGCTCCATTTACATTCACACCATTCAGATCAAATATACATTTATTTCTTACAGAACACGTGACTGGTAAATCAGTGTTGTAGCACATGCGGATAACAATTTACAAGCAAAACAAATAACATCTTCCCTGCAAGCTGGAGAATTTTAGGCTAATGTAAATTCAGTCGTGCCCCTAAAACAAAGGTTGTATATTTTTTTTTGTTATGCTGAGTTCGTACAGTAAGTACAACAGAAAAAAACCAAAAAAAAAAAACTGCTTCACGCAGTTCTATCCAAAGATTACTCGTACGGAAAAGAAAAGAGCAAAGATTTCCGATTATCGGACGAAACAGAAAGTAAAGGATACCAACAGAGAAGAAATAAAAGTTTTTATACATCTTTTGTGACCGTGTGGGAAAGTGGGACGCCTAACTGTGTACACATTACACCCTAATTTAAATACAGCTGATGCATCTTTTGGATGGAGGGGTGAGTGAGTGAACCGCGCAAGCAACAAAGACTAATACACGGCTAAGTGTGTCTGCACTACTGGAAGGAGGAGGAGAAGTTACATGCAGGCAAAGTGACATGTTGCCATTCTGTAGACGTTTGTAGGAATATAGTGACATCAACATCAAAGAAAAACAAAAATTACAATTGGTCCACAATATGTATCCGAAGCATAAACACGAACTGCGCTTGTTTTTAAAATTTCTACAAACTTTTTCCACATTAATAAACAGAACAACGTCAATGATTTTTTTTAATGCATCCGAGTCAAAAACACCAGTCGCTCTTGCTTTTCTACAACGTTTTCTGTCACGATAATGAAAAACATAATGTCAGTGATTTGTTTCTGCAATGCATCCAAAAAAACAAAACAAAAACTAAACCAAAAAAAAAAAAAACCGAACTGCGCTTTTTTTCCCTTTGTTGCTATTGTTTGTTTGTTTCCCAATCATTTTTACAATAACCACAGAGCAACGCCAATGCTTTTTGCAAATGTTTCAAGCGCTGAAGCAGATACTGAAACTCACTTTATCTGTCAAGCGTACACACATATCAACTCCAAAAAGTGTAAGTACGCACTGTGTGTAGTATCTATCTACAATAAATTACTGTATCTATATCATTGTATCTTATCCACTTCATGGTTGGACTTCAACTTCCTGAGACTATCACTAGTATCAGTGGAAAGACTTCGTGATGCTTCTGCCGCTCAGGTCCTGTGGTGGCCTGAAGTTGTCCACCAGATCGTGATGGTGCGCGTCCTGCAGATGCCGGAACGCCTCCAGCTGAAAAGAGACATTGTGTGAACATTACGCAGTCACAAGTAGGATAAATTTTAAGCATACGTCTCCGCTTCGTTGCCTTTCTGAGTTTGAGGCTGTTTACAATCTTCGACAGAAAAGTTTTCTCTGCTGAAAAGAGGTGTGGCTGTTCACTTTCTGTCAGCACTGTGTGCCTGCTGTGTGTGCGCTGTGTGCCTGGAATGATTTTTTTTTTTTTTTGCACACAAATATATCATACTTAGAAATTTCCTTGCTGTTACATACTTAGCAGAATGATGTTTTGTGCAGTGACTAACAAAGGCCAAGCAAAATTTCCACCCAACCAAGTCCATAAGCACGTATTTCAGGGGAAAAATTACCTTGGCTTAGTTCTGATATAAAAAAAAAATCCGCCTTTCACTAGCGGGAGAGGCGGAGCCTCGCCGAGACCAGTCACTCTAACCGCCACTTTCTTACGACTGACTCCCGTTGATAATGAGCGACCCACGGGTAAATCGACTCTAAGCACATAGCTCTTTAATTCTATTGTGACCGTGGCTGCCGCCGCCTCAACACTCTCCATGCCTGGGCCTGTCCGTATGATAATGCATAAACTGACTACATGTGAAGATACCTCTCTAGCCAGCTCCATTGAAGATACGCAAACTTGACATTTTCAATCGATTTGTACTTAATGAGAAATGGATGGTGAATTTAAGTTTGATGAGCCGTGGGCGATGCTGAACCTTAGATCGAAGTTTCCCGTCATGAATAAGTTAAAACAGGACGGTAGGTTTTGTGTTTTTGTTTTTTTTTTAAGTTGTTGTTTTGGTTGTTTTTTGTTGTTTGTTTGTTTGTTTGTTTGTGTGTGTGTGTGTGTGTGTGTGTGTGTGTGTGTGTGTGTGTGTGTGTGTGTGTGTGTGTGTGTTTTGGGGGGGTTGTTTGATGAAGGAATTGCAGGAATAAAACAAACAAACAACATTTAATTTGCCATTGAACTGTTTGAACATTATTTTCCATCACTATCTGTACAACGTACTACACCAACCTCCACCCGAAAGAAGACATTTTAAAACACACACACACACACACACACACACACACACACACACACACACACACACACACACACACACAAACAACAACAACAAGGAGTAAATACCTGGCGTTCAGAGATAGGGATCTTGTCCTTGAACAGTGTCCACGTGACCACCTCGCTGCACGGTGGAGTGGTCAGGCCGCCAAGGTAACGATAGTATTCATGCATGTCGGCCACAAGGTCCTCCAGGTTGAAAGGCGTGACGACCGTCTGACTGTCTGCAATGTCAATTAGCCAAGATCCTATTACTGTACAATTACAACACAACACGTACAACAGCTTACAATGTACGCTCCATAATATACTTTTTTTATTCTTTTATTTTTTAGGGTTTTTTTTTGTAGGTTTTTTTCCCGTACAGTGGCAATACAACAATCACAAGACATAACAACTGGTATAAAGGATATATACGCTTGAGAGGCGGTGCACCTGAAAAAGTACATTTGTATCATTTAAGTTTGTCTGTATGTAAGAATGCATAACATGTAAGACTGCGTACACCCCTACAAATACTAACACACCCACATCCACACGCACAAGGAAAAAAATGGGGTGGGGGGGGGGTCCATAATTATACTACTATAACACGTAATTCAAATTCACGGTCAAAAATACTTAATTGTTCATTAAATGACTGGGATAAAATGGAAAATCGGGTTTGGGCTCACAGCTCGAAACAAAATAGAAATGAAAAACTGAAGATGCTACGCCAGTAAAAAAAAAATCTATAGAACTGGTTTTGTATGCGCAAGACTGAACTTAACATAAAAACCTGTATGTACTTTATAATGCACTGTATGCTAAATATATAGTATAGAACTGTGTAGCTTAACATATAGAAATGTATGGCCGCGAATATGGGCATGTATACATTTTGTTTTCTTATTTTGTCTGTTTACCATGTTTAGAACCTCTCAATTATATAGTTCTGAATTTAGTGTAGACCTTAAAGTGAACGAATGGTGCGTTGATATGACCATAAAAAAAAACCTTCTGAAAGTATCACCTACAACTGTTGTAAACAACAACGATTTACGCCTGTCTTCATGGACAAAGCTTTTGTACAATAATGAATAATAACTTGATTATTGCTTAACTGTAACAAGACGTGATGTTTATTAGTGCGTGTCACTAAGGAAACAGCTTTGCGATTTCTTTCAAAAAGACTATATCTTATTGTCTCAGTATGACAAAATTGCCTAGGGGTGGGTGGGTGCTTCGGAGTTCAACGTCCTTTACCCACCAAGTAAAGATGTTATCGAAGACGGAGAAAAGAGATAAAGGCCAGCATACATATTTGGCCCCAGCCGGGATTCGAACTCACGACCCGAGCATTGAGAATCCAACGTTCTACCAATCGGTTATCCCGGCTCCCCAAATTGCTTAGGACTGGCTGTTCCGAGTTTAACGGGCCGTTCCTACCACGTATGGGTGATATCAAAGACGGGGCAACGAGAAAAATGCCAGCACATATATTTGGCCCCAGCCGGGATTCAGATTGCTTAGGAATGTCAGTAATGTCATTGGTAAGAGAGAACTCCTGCGTACTTGGTTCGTGGATCTCATCAAAGTGTGCAACAAGCTCGGCAATTCTTGGGTTGTCGTTCTCCACAACCTGTAGAAATGCAAAAAAGTTTGAGTGAAAGTTTTTCTTCAGCGGATTACATAATTATAGTAATGTATCGGTAAGATGCGCAATAAAGAGCAGAGCAGATTTTGAGCGCTCGCGGCAATGGAACGTATTTAGCGAAAAGCATTTATGAAGAAGGGCAAATGTAAAAGTTTTGTGTTCGAAGTATAAATTAAACAGACGCCTTCTCTCTCTCTCTCTCTCTCTCTCTCTCTCTCTCTCTCTCTCTCTCTCTCTCTCTCTCCCCCCCCCCCCCGAGGCTCACACACACACACACACACAAGCACACACACACACACACACACACACACACACACACACACACACACACACACACACACACACACACACCACTTCTCCTTCCCCAAATATTACAACGCAGCGGGAACAAGTATCTAACCTTACCTAAAACTCCAAGACCGCAAGAGGCACAGTTTTATAACGTTTTCCTTTCTTTTTCATTGAAATCAAACTTTGCCATTACCACATTCTGTACAGTATCAATTGTGTGTCCAGTAAAATGGAAAAAAAAAAACAAAAAAAAAACAGACGTGGAGGAGGTGCAATATAATACTGTAAACAGTACGTTAAGTTACAAGTCTTCTGATATATCGTGACATATTCTATAATCATGTGCTTTACCTCAAAGAAGAATCCCAGTACGGCCAGTCCATCACTATGTCCCACAGCTTCACCCAGACCGCTGTAGTGTTTGTTGTACGTCACGATGTGAAGCTGGCAGAAGAAAAAAAAAACACATAAATATACAAGAAGAATAAACGCATATTACTTTGAAAGCAAGACATTTTGTGGTGACTAATAATCATTTCCGAAACTGCATCTGCGAGTTAATGGTCTGCAATCTCATCAAAAAGCCGCATTCTGCTTCGACTCTTTCGACTGCGCGTAATCCAGGCAATTCTGTCACAGTTGCAGAGTTTTCAGCGCTTCGGAGACCCTTATAATACCAGAACGTGAGTTGCCGTGATACCATTGTGCTTATGGTATGTGATCGAGACACATCGCTACAGCGTCCAGCGAGTGTTGAGTGCTGCATGATCTTTCTCGCTAAATGTCAGAACGCAAACTGAGCTGTGAAATCAGGCTGCCGTTTCCGTTTACAGGGGTGTCAGGCTGAGTAGACTGTGCATGTTGCCGCTGAATGGGATAGGTATTGGATGGCGCTGCACCGCGGCGACGCGCTTCCCCCGGGGAAGCAGTCCGAATTTCCCGGAAGGGACAATAAATCAGTTTTAAAAAAGAGGGGAAAAAGAAAAGACGTATCTGTAAGCCTTACCTCCATGGGGTAAACGTGACCATCCACAAGATGTTCGGAACCGTCCCCGTCCTCATGGCCCCAGTGGAAGTGGAACTGAGCCACCGTGTACTCGGCACCCAGACCACCCCCACTCACTCGGACCTCCTTGGACTCGTCCGCGTAGGAATACGACACTTGCGCTAGAACAGGAACACATTGCCAGCGTAAGCGTCATAGTGGCAGAAGTAGTAGTAGTAGTGGTAGTAGTAGTCATCATCGTCGTCGTCGTCGTCGTCATCATCGTCATCATCCATTAGCTGCTTTTTCCTTTGATCTCTCCCGTGGTGTAATTGTTGGGATTTCGCTAGTGAAAATAACTCAAGTGACACATCACATGACAATCATTTCCGTGAGTTCCCTGCCAAGCTTTTATCTATAGAAATTGGAAAAAAAGGGGGAAACCTTTTTGCAGAGAACCATCGATGAACGAGTATTGCTAGGCGAAAGCTCAGGGACGGATCTGCGTCATGGAGCAAATGCTCGTCGGTATTCAACCAAGTCTTATGGTGCAATAGCTATTATTATACAGCTTTCAATTACTCTAGCCGATTTTGATGAAGTACCTGCGTGTCCGTTGTTGATGAGAACCCAAGAGATGCCGTCGGTAGTGTCGAAGTGCGTGGTTCTGAAGTCGGCCAGGGAACTGTCGAACTGTGCTGCTGACGTTGAGATGTCGATAGGGGACTGGCGGTTGCCTTTGCACGTGGGCGTCGACTCAGCCCAGTGGCCAGGACCTGCATAGATCACATGTAAACTGCCTCTTCATGTGCTCGACCCTCTCCTCTTCCTAACCCTCACACACACACACACACACACACACACACACACACACACACACACACACACCACCCATCCCCCAACCCACACACACACATTTCATAGCTGTAGACGTTATAAGAGACCTAGCATAAGAGGGTCGCCCGAACGGTCAGAAAGTAGAGAGATCGCGCAATTCAGCATTACAGGGAAAGCTCTCCTGGGTTTGGTACTCTCTCTCTCTCTCTCTCTCTCTCTCTCTCTCTCTCTCTCTCTCTCTCTCTCTTAAATATGTAGTAGTTGTAGCAACGGCAAGTTAGAAACCTGACCTTTGTGTTAAAACATCTACCGTTGAGAAATAAAGATCTCTCTCTCTCTCTCTCTCTCTCTCTCTCTCTCTCTCTCTCTCTCTCTCTCTCTCTCTTCATTTCGTCCTTGTGGCTTGAGGTTTTAGCAAAGATCTTGGAAACATAAAGATTTGTTTGAAAACAATGAAGACAAAGTCATTGCTTCAGCAGTGGCTAGTATCATAGTCTGTGTGAAGTGTGAAGTGTTTTTGTCGATGGTAATGCTGTTGCTGTTGTAGTTTCTGTGTTGTGGATTGTGTGCCTGTGACTGTGTTTCCTCGTATCCCACACACGGTGTCTTGGTCAATCGATGAGGCTTCATTTTTCTCAGAGGTGTTGAAGAGAGAATAAAGATATTTTTATGCTGCGCGATATCCAATCGGTCCCAAGGAGACGCAAAGAAGGGAGAGATTGCAGACAAAGGAAAAATGATCAGGCCATTAAACCGTCGGTGATAATCCGCTTATGTATAGAAATGTCAGTATGAAACTTACCGTGCTCTCCAGAGTATGCCCAACCCGCTGAAACACAAGACAAAAAGCATGTCAGAAAGTCGGTCAGACGGAACGAGCAGAAAACATGGAAGAATGGGTGGGTGGGTGGGTGGGTGTTTGGAAGTTTAACGTCCTTTTTCACCACATATGGGTGATATCAAAGACGGGGCAACGAGAAAAAAAAAAAAAAGGCCAGCAGAAATATTTGGCCCCAGCCGCGATTCAAACGCACAACCCGAGGATTGAAAATTCAACACTCCACCATTAGGCTATCCCGGCTCCCCCCGGAAAATGCGAAAACACACAGAAAAACAGACAAACAGACAGAGTATAACCTTTTCCTCCTCTAGTAATGCTGTTGTTGTTACATGTACCAATTTTTTGTTGTTGTCATTGTTATCTTTAAGATCTTTGTTTGATTTGTTTGTTCATATGTTTGTCCGATAAATTACGTAAGTGTAACTAGGGGTCTTTGGTGGTGGTGTGTGTGGGAGGGGGAGGGGTGGGGGAGGAGTGTGAGGGGGAGGGGAGGAAGGACAAGGGGGTGCGTGATAGGGTATGAGGGTGGGTGGGTGTTTGGGGGTTTAACGTCTTATTCCACCACATACGGGTCAAATCAAAGACGGGGCAACGCTGAAAAAGCCAGCACAAATATTTGGTCCCAGCCGGGATACGAACTCACGACCCGAGCATTAGAAGTCCAACGCTCTACCATTCCGCCACCCCAGCTCCCCGTGATAGGGTATGGTCGAAGCACGTGTACTGCATGCTTGGGTGAATTTAAAGGTATCTATTATATATAGTTCTGTCATAAACTAACAAAATCTGGATACTACAGTGTTTAAAAAAAAACAAGATGGCCACTGACCAGCGCAATATGTTGTTTCCATTTAATCACCTGCTGTCGTCACGGTCGTTCTTTTGTAATGCCATGTATTCGGGAGGACACACACACACACACACACACACACACACACACACACACACACACACACACACACACACACACTACACACACTCTCTCTCTCTCTCTCTCTCTCTCTCTCTCTCTCTCTCTGAATGGAAACAACTGACCAACTTGTCAGACCAATCTTGGTTTTGGAAGAGAGACGTCAAGTTGTTTTCTTTGAAATCTATGACGTTTTCCTCATTGGGATGACGCATAATACATTTGACGTAATAACTTTGACTCGGATACAATTCTTGCAATGAAAGCATCCCCATGAAAATTGAAGTGTTGCTGCTGCGCAGTGTAAAGATCGAATTTATACCGGCTCAATGTGTTTAACAGACAAGTCTGCGCGGCGAACGTTTTTTCACTATGTGTTATGTCTGCTGCGCGCGCGCGCACACAGACACACACATACATACGCGCGCGCGCACGCACGCACGCACGCACGCACGCACGCAGACTTGCGCGAGCCGCGTTTGTGCATGTGCTCCATTGAGACCTATGTGGTGTTCTCTCATTCTACTATGCTATTGAGTGAGAGTCAGTGGGAAAAACAAAGCTCACTACATCAATGAAACTCCCGCTTTCCCCGTCTACAAATAGAGAACTTCCGAAAAGTGACGACACACCCCCACGTCAATCAAACATGACGTCGGCAAACTGACGCTGATACAGTTTTGCGTCAGTGCGCGTGTGCCTTTTCTGCGATGTTTGTGAGGCGTGTGGCTTGTGTAAAGGAAATGTGCTTCGAGTACAAATTTTCGAGTAAACTGACGACAACGGCTGCGGTGAATTTTTCTAATTTTTTTGTATATTTTTTATGGCACCCCAGGCTCATTATCTATGTATAGTAGGAGCGATTTTGAGATCTAAAGTGTGTTCACCAGCACTTTCATCAGGTACGGCTTACGCCAAAAGTATAAAAGCGACAACCTCCAAAATTCACTCAGTTGAGAGTCCGTATTCATGCTATCTATGTCCCAAAAATGGAGTGGTTTAGGTAAATGTTACGCCTTTAAACGCCAGAAAGCCACTTTTTTTGAAAAGGGCGATAACTCGCAAATCATGTGTGCAATCGTACCTGGATCGGGCCTTCTATTCAACAATCTTGATTCATTTAGAAACCCCAAATTTGAAATCGATCGGTTCAGTATTTTCGGAGAAATAGGCATCTGAACTGGGTTCACATGCAATGTCAACTCAGGCTCGGTTTACATGAAAACTATAAGAGCGACCAATTATTAGTAGTAAATCAGTTCAGAGTCCGTATTCAAGCTATCTACTGCCAAAAAATTGAGTGATTTAAATAAATATTACGCCTGTAAACGAAAGACAACCAACTTGTCTCAATAGGGCGATAACTCCCAAATCACTTAAGCAATCATCACACGCTTGAATCGTCTAATGTAACATTTTGATAAATTTGGATACCCCAAATTTGAAGCCATTCGGTTAAGTATCTTCGAAGAAACGGGCCCGGACACAATTCACACACACACACACACACACACACACACACACACACACACACACACACACACACACACACACACACACACACACACACATCCACACAGACGGCACTCAGTGAGGAGGAGAAGCGCGTTCGGAACAGCATACATGCCAGCATCGATGACGCAGGTTTTCTTACGTCATTGTCAGAGTTACACTTGCATAATCGTCTCTGCGGGAGATCGGCAGTGACGTGCGTTTGTACCACAGATGCTTGCCTATGAACATGGAAATTTTAGCCCGTCCTATTATGTTGTTTCCATTACTATGGAAACAACATAAAAAAAGAATGATTCGCGAAGAGAATTGCCTGGTAGGGCGCTGCAGTTAATACGAGACTCGCTTATTCTACAGAACACATTCATTACTGTGTATGGGTGTATGGGAGGATGGAGTCATCGTTTGCTATCTATCATAATATTACGTTGCCTTTCAGTGCAGAGCCCTTTATCTTTCCAGAAAGTGTTGACGCGGTGCTGGGATGCTGTTCAGAAAGTGATGACGCGGTGCTGGGATGTTGTTCAGAAAGTGATGACGCGGTGCTGGGATGTTGTTCAGAAAGTGATGACGCGGTACGGGGATGTTGTACAGAAAGTGATGACGCGGTACGGGGATGCTGTTCAGAGAGTGCTGACGCGGGGCGGGGATGTTATGCTGGTGAAGGTCGCTAGAACGAGAGAGAGAGGGGCGAATGATACGGAGCAACAAATTATTTCTGTTTTCTTTTAATTAATTTCATGTATCTCTTTCTTAGGAAAGAGGATGTGGGTGTGGAGGGGGTGAGGTGGAGGAGGGTTGTGGAATGACAGTGACATGAAATGAGTAATATATGGATTGACAGTAAAATGCATTGTGTGTGTGTGGGGGGGGGGGGGAGGGGGGGATGGAGTGGGTGCGGACAGCGTGGAGGTGAGGAGAGAGAGAAAAGATGAGCCATTCAAGTACAGTGTTGTTGTTGGGGGTTAGTTTTCTTTGGTTGTTTTTGTGTTGTTGTTTTTTGTGGTGATTTTAGTTTGTTTGCTTTTGTTTCTGTTTCTGTTTTTTGTTTTGTTTTGTTTTGTTTTTCTTGGGGAGGGGGAGGGTTGATGTAGTGCTGGGGCATTAATTGGGATGAGCAAGTGCATTTTCTGTGTGTGTGTGAGGGGAGGGGGGAGGGGCGAGGGAAGGGGGGGGGTGTAAATGAGAGACTGAAATGGCTACTTTGTTTTATATAGGTATATAGGTGTGTGTGTGTGTGTGTGTGTGTGTGTGTGTGTGTGTGTGTGTGTGTGTGTGTGTGTGTGTACGTTGTACGTGTTTATCTTTTTCAATCTTTCATAAGATGACATTACTGCACCATCAGAACAAAAATGCTCTGTATCAGTGGATGTAAGAATGTGTGCTGATATATATATATATATATATATATATATATATATATATATATATATATCACGTGCGTGTTTCTGTCTATTCGAAACTGCGAAAACGTGAAACTAAGTCATACTGAGACACATTCTTTGCAACAATTCTTTATTCGTTTTATTCACTGTTTGCCACCAGGGAGCCCAACTTTTGAATCTGTGTTTCACCTGCACTATACAACACTGCACCTGGCAAAGACTGAACCGTCTGGCCAAAAACAACAACAACAACAGCAACGACAAGTAACTTATTACGCAGCCTTCAAATCTTTAGTACAGGCGTCATGTTACAAACAACAACAACAAAAACAACAACAACAACGACAACAAGAACAACAACCACCACATTATTACACAGCCTTCAAATCTTTAGTACAGGCGTCAGTTTACAAACAACAACAACAACAACAACAACCACCAAATTATTACGCAGCCTTCAAATCTTTAGTACAGGCGCCAGGTTACAAACAACAACAACAACAACAACAACAAAAACAAGAACAAACACCACCAAATTAACCTTCAAATCTTTAGTACAGGCGCCCGGTCGAAAACAATAACAACAACAACCAAATAAAACGCAAAGCTGAAATTTGTAGTACAGACATTTACCTGAATCAGTAACCAAACGTTTAGGCAATTATTCAAAATGCTGTGCTACATCTCTAAGTTCAAGAGCATCCAAGAACTGTCTGATGTCCAATCCATCCCTTTTCACATCTCACATGTTTTGTTTTGTTTTGTTTTGTTTTGTTCTGTTTTGTGTTGTTTTGGTTTGGTTTGTTTTTTTTATCCTTCTCTCGAATCTCGTCGCTTCTCGTTCTACGTCTCAAGACGCCAAAAATACACGTTCATTGGATGGATCGTGTCACGTGACCACACCGTACTTCCTCTAGTGGTGGTCGGCCTCTTCTTTACCTTTGTCCTCGTCGTCGTGATGAGCCGCTTCGTACACGATTTTCGGGGCAGAGATGGCGGATTTCGGCAGAACTTTGCCGGTGACGTCATGGATCTCGTAGTGGATGTGGAACGGCGGGCGTTCAACAGCAGCTTCGTCAGCCTCGATGTTCAGCTCGTGCAGCGCGTCCGTAATGTCGTACCTGGAGGACAAGTGAAGCGTAAGTAAGTTGCAGAAGAGAATTGGATGAGATTGTTAAAAACTACACAGAGGAAGAGAATGACGGGTTTCTCCCCAGTCTGTCAGTCTTTCTGTTTGTCTTTTACCTTTCTCCGGTTTCACGTTTCTGTTTTGTTTGTTGTTGTTTTTGGTTTTGTTTGTTTGTTTGTTCAAACAATTTGGCCGACATTCTTTCAGTTATAGTCCCCTATTTGGAACTCCTTGCCATCTTCTCTGAGAAACATCCCTTCCCTCCTACAGTTTAAAGCAGAACTCGAAACACATTTTTTTTCAAACTAGCCTTCAATCTTTAAACTCCATCGCCCGTATTGATGAGTATGTGTGCGTGTGAATGTTGTGTGTATGCGTGAGCAAAAGCGCATTGAGTGTTTTCCTAAGCAGAACTCCGCGCTCTACAAGTGTAATATATTATTATTATTGTTTTGGTTGGCATTTTTTCCTTTTTTTTACGGTTCGTGTTTTCTTGTTGTTGTTGTTGTTGTTGTTGTTGTTTTTGTTTGTATGCCGAGGGCAACGTACGCCTATGTGTAACGGAAACTTTAATGATTAGGTCAACCACTTTCCATGCCGAACCACGATCCCCACAACCCTCCACGAAGCCTGGTCCTGCCGGTTGTTTGTTTCCTTCTTTGTTTGTTTGTTTGGTCAGTTGGTTTTTGTTTGGTTGGTAGTTGTTGTTGTTGTTTTGTTTTGTTGTTGTTGTTGTTTTTTTGTAGGGTGAGTGCCTTGAGTTTTGTTTGTTGCTGCTGCTATTGTTGTGTTCCCTGAAGGTATGGTGAACTTCAAATTGAAAACAAATAACAACAACAAAAACCACCCCCCAAAAAAACATCTTTGTAATAGGCCCACAGCAAAGTATTCTTACTTGTACTGGCGATCGAAAGACCACGGCATTTCCTTCTCTCCACCCAGGATGAAGATGGCTCCGGCCCTCACGCAGTGCTCGGCAGCATGATCCTCGCTACCGTCACACACGGAGAACACAACGTCAGCAGACGTGCGGATGCCCTCCAGGTGGAAGGCGGCGAAGACGCGGTCGTGACTCTGGTGCTCATGAATCAGCTCCTCGAGTTCGTCCAGGTGCTTGCCGCCGATGTCCAGGTTGTCGTAGGAGTAACCCAGCTCGTGGATGTCGAACACGTCTGAAGGCAACGCGTGCGCGCGGATCTCCTCGTCTGGGTCGAGCTCGGGGTCGTCGAAGGGATGCAACGGCTCCGCCATGTAGTCGGCAGCGCAGTCGGCCGTGTTGTACGGCTTGTGACGTCGCTTCTGCAGCTCCTGCCACACTGCCCAGACCTTGTCCACAAAAGAGTGGTGCAGGAAGAAGATGGGGTCGTAGGATGAGTAGTGGAGGGACGCCATCGAGTACAGGTTACGGCCGCCGACCAGGTAGTGGATGGCGTTATGCGTCACCTCGAACTGGATCTCGAAGTCGCAGTAGTCGTCCTGCTCCAGTGCCAGCAGCACCTCGTCAAACAGAACAGAGTGTTTGCCGTCCTTTGACACCTTCCACAACTCGGGCTGCGGCTCGCGGACGGTGTAGTGGTGCGACTCGTTGATGTAGTTCTTGGCGAAGGGGTTGGGTTCCAGTTTGCCGTGCTCCTCGTTGTAGTAGGTCTCCTTCGTGACGACGGCGGGCAGGTGGTCCATGGGCAGAGTCCAGTCCCAGTAGGGGATGGCCAGTTTGCTGCCGTGTCGGTACAGGGCGTGGTCAAGCTAAAGATGAAAGGAACGAACGATGTTTGAAAAACAAACTTTGAATGGGTGCGCTTTGGGTGTTTTTTTTTTTTTTTTTTTTTTTTTTTTTTTTTTGTTTGTTGTTGTTTTGTCGGTTTGATTGTTTTTGTTTTGTTTTTGTTTTTTTGGGGGGTTTTTTGTTTTTTGTTTTTTTTTCTAAGTTCAACTTCTTTTTATTCAAAGGTGATTCCAGGGGAGACTAGAAAAATGCCTCTGAAAATTTAACCCTGTAGTGTAACTGCTACTCCCCGATCCAAAATCTGACATACAATGTAGTCACCCGATTCTCCTAAAGAAACAGAAGACCGTAGTAAGCACATAAAAAAGCACTGAAAAAAATGATAATTATGAATCTTCAGTATGGTGTGCAGCAGGAAATCAACCATTTGCGGTCAACCAATTAAGTTTCTATTAAAGCATTCATGGACGGGTTCTTGCCGTAAGGTTCCATTTATACGATATATTATTATTTTGTTGTTGTTGTTGTTGTTGTTGTTGTTGTTGTTGTTGTTGTTGTTGTTGTTGCTTGCTGCTGCTGCTGCTGCTGCTGCTGCTGCTGCTGCTGCTGCTGCTGCTGCTGCTGCTGCTGCTGCTGCTGCTGTTGTTTTGTGCCGACAAATTGTAAACACGACTGTTCCGTTACTACTTTCACTTACCTCCAGAGTGTAGAGTCTGTGCCAGTGAGGGAAGGTCGGCATGCCGTGGACACAGCACGCAAACTCCGCGGCTTCTGGGGTCGGGCACAGGGCAGGAACACCGTGCTGGGATGCTATCGACTGAAAAAAAACAAACGCGACAGTTCGTGTGTGCGCATCCTTTCTGAGACTGAATAAAGCTTCTCCTTTTGTCCACTAGGTTTGCACTTGTTCAAAACGCCTCATATAGGTAATACTCATGTATGTGTTTGTAGTTAAATGTATGTGTGAAGGAATATTGCGTGTGTTTCCGTTTCTGTGTCAGTGAGTACATGTTGACTGTAAGGCGCCCTGAGCTCCTGCGGGAGGGAGGGCGTCCCTGAAATACCCGTTATTATTATTATTATTATTATTATTATCCAAACGGCAAGGAAGCTCAAAGAAAAAAATCATTATCAAACTACCGATCGTTTTCTTCATGCACTCAATTAGTTTCTCATCGTGCTAGTAGTACAAAACACCAACGTCTAAAAACATGCTTAGAGGACAGCAACAAAAAAAGGAATAAATTTAAAATCTGTCGTCACCCTGGCGTCTTTTGAGCCTGTCGGTATTCCGAGTTTGCGTTTGAAACGCTAGCAGTCATTTTCGTCTGATACGTGCTTGTAGTTACGTTGGCAGGTAAGGAATCAGACCTGACTAAAGATCGGTCATCATTTATTGAGACATACCTGCATGCCAAACTTGCCGTCGTCGTGCTGAACAGCACTTAACGCTGCCTTCAGACTCCTGACGTCCTTCTCCGACAGATGACTCAGGTCTTGACGGACACGATCGTGGGGAACTGTGACGTAAGACATTAAAGTCTTTCAGTTCAAGCGGTTTTTCCAAGTTTGTTTTAGACAGAGATTTTAGTCTTAGCCTTAATTTTTTTAACACTTTCTTAATGATTGATCAGTGTTTTCTTCCTTTTTTTTTTCGTTGCTTGTTTGTTTGACTTAAAATGTCCGTTCAGCTGCATGTGATGTTCGAGAGAAATTTGCAGAAGACGCGTTCACACGATGACAAATATCGAGGGGGTGGGTGGTGGGGAGGGCGACTGGATTAACAGCCAACGAAAGGGACATTATTTGTGTACTTCCTTCTCCTGTCCCTTGTCCGTCTCAGCAGGGCATCTATATTAGTATATATTTTGCCTCGTCTTTTTGTGTGTATTGTCCGGCTCTAGGCCGGCGGCGCAGGCCACTAACAGCACGCTCGTAGCGTGCTAAAAAAACAAGATATTATAAAGAAAGCCGATGGGCGAGCGGGCGTAGTCTTCGCAGGCTCTCAGCATGTGCCGAGGCTTTAACTCATTCGGGACGGGACACTTCGGTCACAGGTTCACGCATTCCCACGCATCGCCCACGGTTGAACAAAACTGAATTCTCCACCCCATTTGTTTTTTTCAATTAATGCGGTGCTTGCGTGCGTGCGTGCGTGCATGCGTGCGTGCGTGCGTGCTTGCGTGTGTGTGTGTGTGTGTGTGTGTGTGTGTGTGTGTGTTTGTGTGTGTGTGTGTGTGTGTGTTTTCAGTAAAGTTTGCTAGAGGGACTTGTGTTTTCAGTAAAGTTTGCTAGAGGGACTTGCTTATATGTAGTCAGTTTACTGTAGTTTCACGGGGGCAGTGTCGAAGCGGCGGCAGGCCCAGTCACAACAGGGTTAAGAAAGTCCTTACCATGGACGTCCTCAAACAGGAGTTTAGGAGCGGCAAGAACTGAGTCGGGCAGGTGGGAACCGTTCAGCGCGATGACGTCCCACTTGATGTGGAATGGCGGGTGGGCGCTGGTGGCGTCCAATGGCTCCACGTGTCGCTCGTGCAGGAAGTCGGTGATGTCGTATCTGTCACGTGCAAGAACGGAAAAAGCTGAAACCTTTGTAGACGACATGAGCTCATACAGTATCATTATTTAGGTTTGGGTTTTGTTTTTTTATTTGTTGTTGTTGTTTTTTATTTTAACTGCAGCTACAGGTGTATGACATCAACCGTAAATACTAGTACAGTATACAAGCATATAGACTGTGAGGTTCAAGAGGTACACACGCTCCTAGTGATGCAGACGTTTGAACGGAAAACGGATGTCTGCAGTAATTATCTTTAGAAATATTTTAATGGACTCTACCGATGACAATATTCCTTCACCATCCCCTGAAGCGTATGCCTGACGCAGTAATGTCGAGATCAATGCTTCATGGGGAAGACGCCATCGTAAAGAAACAATAGCAGACCTCCATATCAGCATTGTACAATCACCTTCAGCCTCACTGCCATGCTTAAGAAAAATTGCCCAAACTTCCTGGCTAATGAAAAACATGAAGCCGACGAAGAGTTAAGGCAGGAGTAAAAGAACAGCAGGCAGGTCTAAACTATGAGTACGAGTGGCAGAAATGATGACACTTACTTGTACTGCTGGTCGAAAGACCACGGCATCTCTTTGGTTCCTCCCAGCAGGAAGAAGGCTCCAGCACGCTCACAGTGCTCGTCGTCATCTCCCATACAGACGTAGAAGATGATCTTAGCCGAGGTGCCGATACCCTCCAGGTGGAAGCCGGCGAAGACGCGCATGTGGCTCTGACGCTCGTGAATAAGCTCCTCGATCTCGTCCAGATGCAAGCCGCCGATGTCAAGGTTGTCATAGGTGTAGCCAAGCTCGTGGTAGTCGAACACGTCTGTGGGCAGCGCGTGCGAGCGGATCACCTCGTCAGGGTCAAGCTCGGGGTTGTCGAAAGGATGCATGGGCTGTGTCATGTACTCCTTAGCGCAGTCGGCGGAGTTGTACGGCTTGTGGCGTCGCTTCTGCAGCTCCTGCCACACGGCCCAGACCTTGTCCACAAACGAGTGGTGCAGGAAGAAGGTCGGGTCGTAGGCCGAGTAATGCAGAGAGGACATCGAGTACAGGTTGTAACCGCCGACGATGTAATGCACGGCGTTGTGGGTCACCTCGAACTGGATCTCAAATTCGCAGTAGTCTTCCTGCTCAAGGGCCAGGAGGACCTCCTCAAACAGCACGGAGTGCTTGCCGTCCTTGGACACCTTATACAGCTCGGCCTGCGGATCGCGTACGATGTACGTATGGGCCTCGTCGATGTAGCTCTTGGCGAAGGGGTTAGACTCGAGTTTGCCGTGCTCCTCGTTGTAGTAGGTCTTCTTGGTGATGATCTCAGGCAGGTGGTCCATGGGCAGCGTCCAGTCCCAGTAAGGGATGGCGATGTGACTGCCGTGCCTGATCAGAGCACGGTCCACCTGAGGAACGCGTGTGCCGTGTAGTAACATAACCACAGAAAGAAAACGGGCTGCTTTGGGATAAGCAAGGCATAGACAAAAAGGCCTTCGTGTGAAATGGTAACAGGTTTTAAACCGCCTCAAAGACGCCACTGGGGACACTTGTGAGTGATGGAATGGAGTGCGTATGTTTTGTTTTGTTTGTTTTTGGTTTTTTTGTCCCAGCGCAAGACACGCAATCTCGAACTTAACTGAAACCAACTGAACTAAGCTTGAATTAACGAAGGGCAGAGGTTTCAGCTTTCACATGGCAGCTGCATCTGTTGGATACGTACCTCCAGAGTGTAGAGTCTGTGCCAGTGAGGGAAGGTCGGCATACCGTGGACACAGCACGCAAACTCCGCGGCTTCTGGGGTCGGGCAGAGGGCAGGGACGCCGTGGTAAGCTGCCAGTGCCTGAAAGCAAAGAGAATTTTAAAGGCAGTGGACAATGGTAAGCTTCTCCAAAGCAAGGAGGGGGAGGGGGTCAAATGCGGACTAGTTTAACCGAGAGATGACAGCTGCGTTTCTGACCGTAAAGTAACAATCTGCTGTTATGTAACCGTGTGCTGTTATCATGTTGAAGGTGTTCCTTCCTTAACATAAACGGGGTGGTTGGGTGGGTGGGTGTTTGGGGTTTAACGTCCTTTTCCACCACGTATGGGTGATATCAAAGACGGGGCAACGAGAAAAAGGCCAGCACAAATATTTGGCCCCAGCCGGGATTCGAACTCACGACCAGAGCATTGGAAGTTCAACGCTCTACCATTTGGCTATCCCGGCTCCCCTTGATAATAATACTGACGTGTTTCAGAGCACACAAGCACACACACACACACACACACACACACACACACACACACACACACACACACACACACACACACACACACACACACACACACACACATACTTGGGACAGACTAGAAAAGGAAACGGTTTAACAATCGTTTGCTGAAGTTATGTCCCAGTTTGCTGAAGTTATGTCCCATTTGTTTGTGTCCTGAGGAAGGCAAAAGTCGAAACGTTGACCCGTGCCGTCCTTTGTGAAAGTTAAGTGGTTTCTGTCCCTTTTATGTCGCTTTTATTTGGGACAAACGCTAATCAAACGCTTCCCGAAAGAAATGGATCTTAAGACGGGACTTGAAGCAGGACAGAGTTTGGGAATGACGGATGGAGGCAGGCAAGGTGTTCCACACTGAAGGACCGGAGCAAGAGAAAGCACGTCCTTTTACGTCCTTTTCCACAACATATAGGTTATCAAAAAGGCAGGGAAACAAGGAAAAAGACAGAAAAGCACAAATATTTGGCCCCAGCCGGCATTCGAACTCACGTACGACCCGAGCATTTAAAGTCCAAGGTAGGACCAGTTCAGCTGTCACAACTTCCCAAGCATAAGAGGGAGGAAGTTGCAGAACAAACACAGCTACACAGCTCGCGTCTAGCTCTCGCCCTTCCCAGGTTTGCTCTTACTGTACTTATATAAACCGCTGACGAAACACGGCGAGTCTAATCAATTCTACGAGACAAGCAACCGAGTAACGCAGACGTACTTTGTATCCCAGCTTGCCATCGTCATGCTGAAGATCACTGACAGCAGCCTGCAGACTCCTGACGTCACTCTCCGACAGCTGGGTCAGGTCGTGACGCACACGCTCGCTCGGGAACTCTGGAACACGTGATGACAACATTTATTGACTCCAATGATACTGATTTTAACATTTGCACATAAAAAACCACCAAGGACCGAACATGCAGTTTCGGGTGGTGCTGTGTAAAATAGTCATAGTTTGTGAACGTGTTAAGACTAAATAACCAAACTTCACACCGATGTTGACCAAAAAAAAAACCCCAACAACAACAACAAAAAAGCGCCTGCAATCCCTTTCTGGACATCATGGAACAGTGTGAAATGCCCCAAAATCGACAGGAAATCATTTCCGCAGACTTCGCATCACAGTAACTTTCCAGTAAAATGGAGAAAATGCTCCAAGTGGAAGACCGAAACTTTGGCTTTGGATTTTTGCATACTTGGTTTCCTGTATAGTCAGGCACGTAAGTAACAATGGGCCATTGCAGTGTCATCAGGATAAGCGCGAACCTCCGCTCGTCTAACTGAGCTCTCCCGAGCAATAAAAATACAATTATTTTAAGTCTCTCATTGTCAATGATTTCTAAGACCACGCTTCTTCTTCCAGTAAAGAAATGTCTTCTCAGATTCAAACAACAAATAAAGATTCAGACTGAGACAAGTATTTTACGTGGGTTTTTTTTAAAAATTCATTCCACCCCAAATATAACTATTTCATGGCACACTGTGCACTAGGTTACCAGCGCTCATGGAGAACCCAAGGACAAGACGGAAATACAAAGACGGAAGACGAAACGCAAAAGACCATAGCCCTGAAACAAAACACAATACCAAACTTAAACTTAACACACAACATACAGAAATACTGTCGATAAATCATCGACAATTTCAATGGCAATATCTGACCGTGCGCAGCTTCATAGATGATGCTTGGTGGAGAAATGGTGGATCGCGGGAGGGAGCTTCCGTCGACAGAAGTAACCTCCCACTTAAAGTGGAAGTCGGGGTGAGCCTTCTGCGCCTCCTCGGGCTCCACGTGTATCTGGCGCAGGGCATCTGTAACGTCGTACCTGAACAGAAGGAGGAGGGTTTTGGGTTAGAGGAGATGAAGTGGTAGATTATAGCAGGAGGTTTCCTGGAACAGCATACAGGAAAGATGTTAGATGATGCGTACGGTTGCCTGTCACCACTTGAGAGGAATGGGAAAATGACTCGATCACCACGAGATGAAGACTGTATGGGGGTTTCCACGAGTCTCATACTGCTGACCGGCGCTACCGTATACCACATTCTTTCTCGTCCACATTAGCCCAAAAGTTTAAGTAAAACAAAAATGGAGTCCTGATATGCACTAAAAGAGTATTTTTAACCAAAAAAAAACCCGTAGAACATTCTAAAGCCAGTATAAGGGTAATAAGGAGAATCCAGCCCTACTCGATAATGACTCCGATGGACACTCATAAGTCCGTTCCGGTGTTTTCTTCCCTGATCTAACCGCACACGGAGGTAAAGGAGCAAACAAGTAAACTCTCACTTGTAGACGCGATCAAACGACCACGGCATTTCCTTGGCTCCGCCCAGGATGAAGAACGATCCGGCACGTGCACACTCGTCGTGATGCTGGGCGTCCTCGTGACAAACGTAGAACGTGACTTCAGCCGAGGTGCCGATGCCCTCCAGGTGGAAGCCGGCGAAGACGCGCGCGTGGCTCTGGTGCTCGTGGATCAGCTCCTCGAGCTCGTCCAGGTGCTTGCCGCCGATGTCAAGGTTGTCGTAGGAGTAACCCAGCTCGTGGATGTCGAACGCGTGGGAAGGTACAGCGTGGGTGCGCACGAGGTCGTCAGGATCAAGGTCAGGGTCGTCAAAGGGATGCAGAGGCTCTTCCATGTATTTGGCGGCGCAGTCGGCTGTGTTGTAAGGCTTGTGGCGCTTCTTCTGCAGCTCCTGCCACACGGTCCAGACTTTGTCCACGAACGAGTGGTGCAGGAAGAAGATGGGGTCGTAGGATGAGTAGTGCAGCGTGGACATAGAGTACTCGTTGTGGCCGCCGACCAGGTAGTGGATGGCGTTGTGCGTCATCTCGAACTGGATCTCGAAGTCGCAGTAGTCGTCCTGCTCCAAGGCCAACAGCACCTCGTCAAACAGCACGGAGTGCTGGCCATCGTTGGTCACCTTCAGGAGTTCGGGCTGCGGGTCGCGGACGGTGAACACGTGAGACTCGTCGATGAAGCTGCGGGCGAACGGGTTGTCCAGCTTCTCATGACGCCCACTGTCGTAATAGGACTTCTCCGTGACCAGGGCCGGGAGATGGCCGATGGGCAGTGTCCAATCCCAGTAGGGCATAGACAGCTTGCTTCCGTGACTGATCAGAGAGCGTTCCACCTGAAAGCCATGCCATACAACTGAAAATGGTATCGTCTGACGACGGAGTAGGTCGCATACTTTTTCGACGGCGGACATGATAACTTTGTCGCCAAAACTGGTATGCGATGTAATCGGTCAAGAGCGACCCGCAAGGCGAATTTCAAAATCTCGCATGAGCCCTGACCATCGCATCCTTATCGGTTTTGCGGAATAATGATTGAAGTTACTTCAGCAGCCGGTTTTGTTTTGTTTTGTTTTGTTTTGTTTTGTTTTGTTTTGTTTTCTTTTCTTTTCTTTTCTTTTCTTTTGTTTTTTATTTTGTGTGGGTTTTTGTTGTTGTTGTGTTGTGTTGTTGTTGTTGTTGTTTGTTTTGTTTTTGGCTTTTGGGTTTTTTTAACACTAATCTTACCTCCAGAGTGTAGAGTCTGTGCCAGTGAGGGAAGGTCGGCATACCGTGGACACAGCACGCAAACTCCGCGGCTTCTGGGGTCGGGCACAGGGCAGGGACACCGTGCTGGGATGCCAGAGCCTGCAGACCAGCAGGTATTATTGGATCATTGATTCAGTTGTGCACATGCACAGAACATACTCCTATTGTGTCACTAACTGACATATTCTGAAAATAATAAACTGCAAGAGTAAAATTAGCGCACAAATAATAATCACTTCTCGTTTTATTTGTCCGAGCTTGTGGCATTGAAACTTCACTGCATGAGTTCGAATCCTGACTGGGGGGATGGGGGGGAGAGGGGAGGGGGGAGCCGCGCAAGCCACAATGACTAATTCGCGGCTGAGACTACAAGCCAAAACATCTGGCGGAAATGTGTGTACGAACTTTTTTGAGTATCCCGTTGACCTATTCTAAAACAGTAAGTAACTGATGGACAAAATTTTACAAACCATTTTCCCAACTGAAAATGAGTCCCATGAAAGTCTCTGTTAATTTTACAATTGTAGGTAAATATGACTGACAAAACAAGAGAGGGACGAACCTGCATTCCGCGTTTGCCCCTGTCCTGCTGAAGGTCGTGGAGGGCAGACCTCAGGCTGACAAGGTCACGATCAGCCAGGTGGGTCAGGTCATGGCGGACACGGTTTTCTGGCACTGTGACACACACACACACACACACACACACACACACACACACACACACATACACACACACACACACACACACACACACACACACACACACACACACACACACACACACACACAACCACCCTTTTACTGTTCTCGTCAATTTGACTTACTTACAACTGGGGAAAAACGTGTACGCTGTGTTATCCTGATTAAGATTAACTACGATACGTGTAAGTCAACAACAAGAATGTCTATTTGGTTGACAATCAGGGATTGGCATAGATCGCACAGGATTTCATTGGATTGCATTGGATCGGATCGGATTGGATTGGGTCGAAATCGGATTGGATCGGATCGGGTTGGATCGGGTTGAAGATCGGAAGTGGGTTGGACTGGGATGTACTAGACTGGGCCGGATTGAACAGGACTGGATAGGACTTTATACGATGAATGGATTGAACTGCCGGCCTAGACTTGAGTGGCCTGGATTCAATTGAACTGGATCAGATCAGATCAGATCGGACCGGACCGGGACAGACCGGATCGGATCGGACTGGACTGGGCGAGTGTGTGGGGGTGGATGCCAAAGAGATTAACGTCATTTTCCACCACAGTATGGGTGAAATCAAAGACGAGGCAACGAGAAAAGGCCAGCACTATTTGCCCCAGCCGGGACTGGGCTGGACTGGACTGGACTGGCTCAGATATGTGTCTACTCACCATGGGCCGCATCAACTATGACGGTGGGTTCAGAAATGAGGGATTTCGGCAGGGCGCTGCCGTTAAGACCGTGTATTTCGTAATTGATGTGGAAAGGCGGATGGTTGACGTCCGTGACGTCAGATGGTTCGATGTGCAGCTCGTGTAGTGCATCCGTGATGTCGTACCTACAGGAAAGAAGGCAGCAGAATTAAAAACATACAAATCGGCTAGCTTGTAATCGTTGCCGTTGAGAAAGGTGTAGTGGGTGGGGTGTTTGGGGGGGGGGGGGGGTTAACGTCCTTTTAAGTCATGTACGGATGATATCAAAGACGGGGCAACGATGAAAAAGCCAGCGCAAATAATTATTTGGCCGCAGCCGTCATACGAACTCACGACCCGAGCGTTAGAAGTCCAACGCTCTACCATTCGGCCACCCCGGCTCCCCGTCTTAGTTGAGAAATAAATGTGAGTGAGGAGAGAGTGGCCCGTGTGTGTGCGTGCGTGCGTGCGTGCGTGCGTGCGTGCGTGCGTGCGTGCGTGCGTGTGTGTGTGTGTGTGTGTGTGTGTGTGTGTGTGTGTGTGTGTGTGTGTGTGTGTGTGTGTGTGTGTGAGGGGATGGGAGGGAGGCTGCAGTTCCGCAGCATTGTTTCGTTTGTGGACACGTGTTCATATTAAGTTCCGGCTGTCGTTAACGCCTCTCTCTCTCTCTCTCTCTCTCTCTCTCTCTCTCTCTCTCTCTCTCTCTCTCTCTCTCGTGCTCTTCGTAAATTTCAAATGTAAATGCACATATAGACCACGATGTGTTTTAGTAGTGTAGCAACGGCAAGTTTGTGAACTGACGTTCTTCTCTGTCAAAACCGTTGGGAAAAAAAGTTTCATCACACACACACACACACACACACACACACACACACACACACACACACACACACACACACACACACACACACACACACCAACCACTCACTTGTACAGACGATCAAAAGACCACGGCATTTCCTTGCTTCCGCCCAGGATGAAGAAAGCCCCGGCACGCTGACAGTTTTCATCACTGCGGCGGCGTCGATGCTGTTGTTCATCCTTGCAGACGAAGAACTCCACGTCAGCCGAGGTGCCGATGCCCTCCAGGTGGAAGCCGGCGAAGACGCGCGCGTGGCTCTGGTGCTCGTGGATCAGCTCCTCCAGCTCGTCCAGGTGCTTGCCGCCGATGTCGTAGTTATCGTATTTGTAGCCCAGCTGCTTGTAGTTGAAGACCGTCTCGGGCACAGCGTGCGCTCTGACCTCCTCGTCAGGGTCGAGGTGTGGATCGTCGAAGGGATGCATGGGCTCGGACATGTACTTGGCAGCGCAGTCAGCCTTGTTGTAAGGCTTGTGGCGTCGCTTCTGCAGCTTCTGCCACACGGCCCAGATCTTGTCCACGAACGAGTGGTGCAGGAAGAAGGCGGGGTCGTAGGCCGAGTAGTGCAGAGACGCCAGTGAGTGCTCGTTGTGGCCGCCGACCAGGTAGTGGATGGCGTTGTGCGTCACCTCGAACTGGATCTCAAAATCGCAGTAGTCTTCCTGCTCAAGGGCCAGGAGGACCTCGTCAAACAGCACGGAGTGCTCGCCGTCCTTTGACTTCTTCCACAGCTGGGGCTGAGGGTCTCGGACTGTGTCTTCTTGAGCCTCGGCTATGTAGCCATGGGAGAAGGGGTTCGGCTCCTGCCTACCGTGCTCTTCGTTGAAGTAGGTGCTCCTAGTGAGAACCTCCGGCAGATGGTCCATGGCCAGCGTCCAGTCCCAGTAGGGGATGGCCACGTGACTTCCCTGAGCCAGCAGCGCGTGCTCAACCTGGTGCGGTTAAAAATATTACAGTTAACTACAAAACACATTGAATATAACTCCGGGTTCCTCCCCCTACGCTTTCAAGATGTTCGTGATTGTAATGTGTTCGAGTCCAGTGAGTGAGAGATTGCGTGTGATTCACACGAGCGTGCGTGTTGGATTCAATTCGCGCGCCTTTTGAACCGAAACTGGGTAAAGCGCCTACACAATTATTATTATTATTATTATTAGAGTGTAAAGCCGGTTCTTAACTGGGCACTTTGGACCGCCACAGTGCTGACCACACTTGTGATTTTCGGGGTTTCCGCCGCTGTTGCGCCATCACAGCAACCTGCATTTCAAATAGCCACAACTGTGACTGTGGTTTCCACAACAGAATCTGATTGGCTGTACTACGTCACTCGGCGCGCAAACATGGCGGACAGTGCATCTTCACTCGGTTTGCCACCGAGCACAGCTGTGTTCAGTTTTGTAGTTATAGACACACCGAGCGCAACGACTGTGATGTGCACATGTGTGTTTCGCGCGCTGTGCCCTGTTAAGAGCAGGCTTTATGTGCGTGCCTGCGTGCCTGCGTGCCTGCGTGCGTGCGTGCCTGCGCGTGTGTGTGTGTGTGTGTGTGTGTGTGTGTGTGTGTGTGTGTGTGTGTGTGTGTGTGTGTGTGTGTGTGTGTGTGTGTGATGGTTTCTGCTCGAAGACGTGGGTTTTAGACGTCGGCGTTCTGATCCACTGATGCATATCAGAAGTTCGTACCTTGGAAGTAAGATTTCTTTTCCTACGCAAAACTGAGGTACATTGTTTGTGATATGGTTGCGAGTACTGTGTGTATGGCCCACTCGCAGGTGTTATGGCACCGCAGCCAAGCACGTATGTTGGAAATACACCTAAGGCTTTTCTTACCTCCAGAGTGTAGAGTCTGTGCCAGTGAGGGAAGGTCGGCATACCGTGGACACAGCACGCAAACTCCGCGGCTTCTGGGGTCGGGCACAGGGCAGGGACGCCGTGGTAAGCTGCCAGTGCCTGAATAACGAGACAGATTAACAGTGAGTGTATAAAACAATACCGCATCACACACACACACACACACACACACACACACACACACACACACACACACACACACACACACACACACACACACACACACACACTGCCACAGAGGGAGGGAATCTGGCTGAGAAATGACTGATTGGTCAAAAAGTTCGAAATGATGGTGGACGAGGAATAAAAGAATTTCTGAGAAATACTGCTGCTGCTGCTGCTGCTCCTCCTCCTCCTCCTCCTCCCCCTCCTCCTCCTGCTACTACTACTACTACTACTATCGCTTGTCTAATAGGGAGAGCCGAGATAGCATTGTTCTGTCAATGCTCGGGTCGTGTTCGAATCCCTGCTAAAACCAAATTATTTGTACAGGTCTTCTTCTCGTCACCCCGTCTTTTGAGATCACCCTTAAGTAGTGGCAAAAAAGGACGTTAAACTCCCCCCAAACACCCACCCACCCGCTCGTGTATCATAGACAAACAAACCTGGTATCCCAGTGCCCCTTGGTCGTGCTGAACTTTGTCGAGGGCCCACTCCAAGCTGACCAGGTCGCTGCTGGACAGATCGTTCAGGTTGTGCCGGATCTTGTTGGCCGACGGCGCGTACATGATCCGAGGTGCGGAAATGGTGGAGGCGGGCATAGTGGAACCATTCACGTTGTGGATCACCCAGTCGAAGTGGAAGGGTGCGTGGTCCGCGATAGCATCCTCTGGCTCGATATGCATGTCGTGCAGAACGTCTGTGATGTCATATCTGCACAGAAAGATATACTCGTGTTTTTGGTTGTTGTTTTTTTGTATGTATGTATGTATGTATGTATGTATGTATGTATGTATGTATGTATGTATGTATGTATGTATGTATGTATGTTGGCATGTATCCCAGATCAGATCACATTCAGATCACAATCAGATGTGTGTATGTATGTATGTATGTATGTATGTATGTATGTATGTATGTATGTATGTATGTATGTAAGCATGTTGGCATGTATGTATGTATGTATGTATGTATGTATGTATGTATGTATGTATGTATGTATGTATGTATGCATGTATGTATGTATGTATGTATGTACGTAAGCATGTTGGCATGTATGTATGTATGTATGTATGTATGTATGTATGTATGTATGTTAAAGAAACTGTATCAAAGACAAGAATAAAAAAGACGTACTTGTAGAGACGGTCGAAAGACCACGGCATCTCTTTGGATCCTCCCAGGATGAAGAAAGCCCCGGCGCGATGGCAATCGTCATTTTCGTCATGTTCACCCTTGCAGACGTAGAACGTCACGTCAGCCGAGGTGCCGATACCCTCCAGGTGGAAGCCGGCGAACACGCGTGGATGACTCTGGTGCTCGCGGATCAGCTCCTCGATCTCCTCAATGTGCTTGCCGCCAACGTCCAGGTTGTCGTACTGATAGCCGAGAGAATGGTAGTCGAAGGCATCGTGGGCCACGGCGTGGCTACGGACGAAGTCGTCAGGATCAAGCTCGGGGTCATCGAAGGGATGCATGGGCTCGTCCATGTACTTGGCGGCGCAGTCTGCCGTGTTGTAAGGCTTGTGACGTCGCTTCTGCAGCTCCTGCCACACGGCCCACAGCTTGTCCACGAACGAGTGGTGCAGGAAGAAGATGGGGTCGTAGGACGAGTAGTGCAGCGAGGACATAGAATGCTCGTGGTGGCCGCCGACCAGGTAGTGGATGGCGTTGTGCGTCACCTCGAACTGCACCTCGAAGTTGCAGTAGTCGTCCTGCTCCAGGGCCAGCAGCACCTCGTCAAACAGCACGGAGTGCTGGCCGTCCGCGGAGAACTTCTTCAGCTCGGGCTGCGGGTCGCGCTCGGTATAGGCGTGTGCCTCTTCCACGTAGCTGCGGGCGAACGGGTTGGGCAGGTCCTTGTCCCGCTTGAGGTCGTGGTAGGTCCGCTTGGTCACAACGTCTGGCAGGTGGTCGATGGGCAGCGTCCAGTCCCAGTATGGGATGGCAACGTCGCTGCCGTGGTGGATGAGAGCACGATCCACCTGGTGAACACCATTCAATACAGAAACTCACTTCCTTTGTCAACGATTTAGCTGTAGTAGTAACAACTCTCACAGCGACAAGTCGTGGTTCTGCAGATGGTCTAATCGGTAAGCTCAGGACTCATCCACTGAATGTTATGATCGGAATCAACAGACTTCAGTGTATTACCTCGTCATATTTCTCTCGTTATGGCGCCTGTAGCTGTTACTGAGGGTCAGGCGCCACATTCAAATGAACTGTTATTACTGTAATTATTATTATTATTATTATTATTATTATAAGTAAACAAAGCAGGAGTCGAGTGTGTTCATATTACGAGGCGGGAGAAGAGAGAGAGAGAGAGAGAGAGAGAGAGAGAAGGGCGGGGGACTAAGTGTTGTTGATGTACATTTTCTCAGATTAAATTATGTTATTTCATTTTACTTATTTCATTTTATTTTGCCAGAACTTTTCACTGAGTGAAATGCTTGATGACCTTTGGTGTTGAACCACTGCTGCGCAATCATTGTCACAGAACATGCTGACAGAGTTGTCCGATGTTTGTTTCTTACCTCCAGAGTGTAGAGTCTGTGCCAGTGAGGGAAGGTCGGCATACCGTGGACACAGCACGCAAACTCCGCGGCTTCTGGGGTCGGGCACAGGGCAGGGACGCCGTGGGTTGAACCAATCGCCTGAGAGAAAACGAAATATAATTTTGCAACTGTGAAGCAGAAACATAATTGTAGTACTTACAAAAACAACCAGCGTCACTGAGTTTCCTTCGGAGGGATAGACCAAAAAAAAAAACACAAAAAAACAAACAACAACTGAAAACTGTATTATCCAATCGATTTGCTACCAACATAACAAATGGTATACACTAACCTAAAACAAAAATGTTCAGTTGTGCACAATTATACTGGTACCAGTCACTGCGCAACAAACGACTCCAATACACAAAATAAAGTGAAGAGGTGTAAAAGAGAAAGGATGTGTCTAAACATACCATTTACTGATATATAAAAAAATAAAATTCATTAGTATTCATTTACAGAATAATAATAATAATAATAATGTGTATTCTATGGGCGTTTTGCCCAATCGCTTGGCTCAAAGCCTCGCGAGCTGAGCTCCACGTGAATCACACGCATTCTCTCATAAACTTGATATTAACACATTAACATCACGTGGTTCAAGTGGCCAACTCAGCAATTTAGATTTCGGAAGTTTAAAATTGCATTTATTTTGAAATGTCGGGGAACAACTGAACATTTCCATTGCGCAATTTGCAGACCTGCCATCCGCCTTTGCCATGGTCATGCTGGATCACTGTCAGAGCGGTTTTGAGGCTGGCGATGTCGTGCTCAGATAGATGAGACAAGTCACGACGAACACGGTTGTCAGGCACTGAAACGCAAAATCATCATGAGCGTCATAATCATCACCATCGCCGCCGTCGTCGTTATCATCATCATCATCATCATCATCGTCGTCGTCGTCGTCGTCGTCATCGTCACTTTTTTTTCCATTACGGGGTTGTCCAGCGAGGTTTAAACTTTGCTTGGGGAGGAGGATAGATAGAGGATAGAGGAGGAGAAGCAGAAAGGAAAGATGAAAGAAAGGAAGAAAGAAAGAAGCAGAATTAGGAACAGAAAAGGAAAGAAAGTGATAATACTGGGAAATGTACTGGGCCCGTATGTAATAGTCAAGGTTAGGGCTTTTAGCACCGGGTTAGAGTCTAACCTCGAAATAAACTAGCTCAAGGGTTAAATTTTCTGTTGTTTTTTGTTTTAAATCAAGAAGAGGCCCATTCCAGCACGGTGCCTACGCCGTTATAGAAGGATTTTTTTTCTTCCTTTCTTCGCCTCCTTTTGTATTCAATTTTGCTTTTGGGTTTCCTTTGTCCTAGTCTGGGTCAGGCCCGTAGCCGTGGGTTAAATTAACCGCGACTAAAAAATGGAAAACAGTAAACTTAATGTATGCGAGGAAAAAAAAAAGAAAAAAATGGATGGCGCTGCACTGTGGCGACGCGCTTCCCCCGGTGGGAGCAGCCAATTTTTTTTCTCACTCCGGTACAGAGCCCGTATGTAAAACTCGAGGTTAATTTAACCCACGGCTACGGGCCTAACCCAGACTAGGACAAAAGAAACCCCAAAACAAAAATTAAATTTAAAAAAAAAGGAAGCGAAGAAAGAAAGACAAAAATCCTTGTACAGCGGTATAGCCACCTTGCTGGAATGGACCCGTTTCCTGATTTAAAAAGAAAAAGGAAAAAAAAACTGAAAATTTTACCCTAGAGCTAGTTTAGGTCGAGGTTAGACTTTAACCCGGGGCTAAACTCCCTAACCCTGACTTTTACATGCGGGCCCTGGGCTGTATGTTGTACCAAACACCAATTCCAAGTCAAAAGAAGCACTCACCATGGCCCTTTTCAAAGACGAGAGTGGGGCGGGAGATGACGGACTTGGGCAGGGCAGATCCGTTGACAGCGTGTATCTCGTACTCGAGGTAGAAAGGAGCGTGGGCGTCGAACAGGTCCTCTGGTTCAATATGAGCCTCGTGCAGAGCATCTGTGATGTCGTACCTGTAGACAGCCGTACGTGTTTACTTGAGGTACCCTGTTTGGCAAGTGTGCCGGTCTGTCGTGATTTTTGGTGTCATGAAAAGGCTTGATTTTCGTGATTTTTGTGTTATGGAAGATTTCCCCAATTGCAACAATTATCGCAACGAAAGAATAATTGATTGTGTTGGGGAAAAATTTACAGTACCAACAGGAAAAAAAATAGGCTTAGAGAACAACAGTTATGACAACTTTCGCCTAAAGCGGTGGGTGGGTGTTTGGGAATTTAACGTCCTTTTCCACCACGTAAGGGTGATATCAAAGACGGGACAGCGAGACTAAGGCCAGTACAACTATTTGGACCCAGCCGGGATTCGAACTCCGAGTATTGAGAGTCCATTCGGCTATCCCAGCTCCCCATCCTGAGAGCATTTCTTAAGATTCGAACCTACGACACTACCAGTTCCCTGATGAAAACAAACAAACAAACAAAAACAAAATAAAGTCATAATTATGGACAACTTACTTGTAGAGGCGGTCGAAAGACCAGGGCATTTCCTTGGTTCCTCCCAGGATAAAGAACGCCCCAGCACGATGACAATCATCACTGGTTGAACGGCGTCGTCGACGGTGGGACTCATCATGTTTCTCGCACACGGAGAACTCGACGTCAGCCGACGTGCCGATACCCTCCAGGTGGAAGGCGGCGAAGACGCGGTCGTGGGCCTGATGCTCGTGGATCAGCTCCTCGAGCTCGTCCAGGTTCTTGCCGCCGATGTCGAGGTTGTCGTACTTGTAGCCGAGGTCGAAGTAGTTGAAGACGGTATTCGGCACGGCGTGGGCCCGGATGTTGGCGTCAGGGTCAAGGTCGACGGAGTCGAAGGGGTGCATGGGCTGGGCCATGAAGTTGACGGCGCAGTCCGCCCGGTCAGCCGGCTTGTGACGTCGCCTCTGCAGCTCCTGCCACACGGCCCAGATCTTGTCCACGAACGAGTGGTGCACGAAGAAGATGGGATCGTAGGCCGAGTAGTGCAGTGAGGACAGCGAGTACAGCTGGTGGCCGCCGACCAGGTAATGGATGGCGTTGTGCGTCACCTCGAACTGCACCTCGAAGTCGCAGTAGTCTTCCTGCTCCAGGGCCAGCAGCACCTCGTCAAACAGCACGGAGTGCTCGCCGTCCTTCGACGTCTTCCACAGTTCGGCCTGGGGGTCGCGCACGGTGTAACCTTGAGCTTCGTCGACCCAGCCGCGGGCGAAGGGGTTGTTGAACACCTCGTCCTTCCAGGCGTCGTAGTAGGTCTGTTCCGTGAAGATCTCGGGCAAGTGTTCCTGAGGCAGTGTCCAGTCCCAGTAGGGGATGGCAATCGCGCTTCCGTGGTCGTTCAGGGCATGCTCCACCTGAAACCAACACCACATGGAATGGTTGTTGTTGTTGCTGTTGTTGTTGTTGTTGTTGTTGTTGTTGTTGTTGTTGTTGTTGTTGTTGTTGTTGAGGATAATTTTGAGGAGAACCTTGAGGATGATCTTATCTTATGCCAGATTTAAAACAGTTACGACTACTGCTTACTAGGAGCTTGCTTTCTGTTTGGTTGTTTCTTTTGTTGTTTTGTGTTGTTTGTTTTGTGTGTGTGTGTGTGTGTGTGTGTGTGTGTGTGTGTGTGTGTGTGTGTGTGTGTGTGTGTGTGTGTGTGTGTGTGTGTGTGTGTGTGTGTTTGCTTTTTGTTTTTGTTGGGGTTTTTTTTTTTTTTCGTTCATTTGCGGTACTCACAGCTAGAGTGTAAAGCCTGTGCCAGTGAGGGAAGGTCGGCATACCGTGGATACAGCACGCGTACTCGGCCTTCTCGGGAGTCGGGCAAAGGGCGGGAACTCCGTGGTACGATGCCAGCGACTGAAGAAATCGAAACCAGAAAACTGTTTAAATGGAAACGAAACCTCCACAGAAAATGCCGTTCATTTGCTGTTTTGCGGCCATACTGAGAAGTTAGTTAGTTAGTTAGTTAGTTAGTTAGTTAGTTAGTTAGTTAGTTAGTTAGTTAGTTAGTTAGTTAGTTAGTTAGTTAGTTAGTTAGTTAGTTAGTTAGTTAGTTAGTTAGTTAGTTAGTTAGTTAGTTGAAGCCAGCATCCAGCACCACACGCCAAGCCCTGACATGGAACCCGCAGGGGAAAAGGAAGAGAGGCCGGCCTCGCAACAGCTGGAGGCGGGACACTGAGGCAGAGCTATATAAGCAGGGGACCAACTGGACTGGACTGGCAAGAATAGCCCAGAACAGATTGTGATGCCGAAGGGTTGTCGATGGCCTATGCTCCACTTGGAGCCAGGGGCCTTAGTTCGTTAGTTCGTTAGTTAGTTAGGGCTTAACGCCGCGCAACAACTGGACTGGACTGGCAAGAATAGCCCAGAACAGAGTGTGATGCCGAAGGGTTGTCGATGGCCTATGCTCCACTTGGAGCCAGGGGCCTTAGTTCGTTAGTTCGTTAGTTAGTTAGGGCTTAACGCCGCGCAACAACTGGACTGGACTGGCAAGAATAGCCCAGAACAGAGTGTGATGCCGAAGGGTTGTCGATGGCCTATGCTCCACTTGGAGCCAGGGGTCTTAGTTCGTTAGTTCGTTAGTTAGTTAGGGCGTAACGCCGCGCAACAAAGACTAATTCGCGACTACCATATTGAGAAATAGGTGATCAGTATACTAAAACCAAACCACACTAGCCTATGGTGAGCCGTAAGCGGCTGCCTACGTAGGACCATATGACAGCGTTCCTGACGCTTTCATAAATCCAAGATTATCGAGAAGTTTCTTGTTAAAACAAAAATGGCCCATTGAGGTTTTTTTTTTATCGTAAGTACACGCATACACATACAGCTTCAATTGAGAACACGAAGCCGGGAAATCCCAATTATGCAAAATGAAAACTTTTAACGGAAGTTGCAAAGCCACAATTAATGCGCCATTTTGTGTCTGCGTGAAGAAAAGTTTTTGTTTTTGTTTTTTTTGTTGTTGTCGTTTTTTTTTGTTGTTGTTGTTTTTTTTCTCGAGGAGTTTTGCATAAAATAAAGAATAATGCTGAAATTAAACGGAATTTCTTCTGTTATTGTTTCATTTTCTTTCTTTCTTTTTTTTTTTCAAAAATAATACCTGCCATATCCTAGGGTGGAAAATGAAGGATAATGTTAACTTTGAAAAGATTTTCTCCCTTTTTTATGAATCTAGTTTCAAGCATGTGTACCTGCCATCCGAGTTTGCCCTCATCGTGCTGCAGGTCATTCAAGGAGGACTTCAGGCTCAAGATGTCACGTTCACTCAGGTCCGACAGACTGTGACGGATATGGTTGGCAGGCATGTCGTATTTGCCTTGCTCCTCTGAAACACACGCCAAACGGTAAAAAAAAATTAATATAAATACATGCCTATGCTACACACGTCGAGCTGGTCAACTTCAAAGCTACAGCAAGTTTTTGTCAGCAAACGTATCTCAGGCCGGCACCAAGGTACAGAAATAATTTTCACACCGAACGAGGGTTTTTTTTTTTTTTTTTCCTGCACTTTTCAGATATGCCAATAACCCCTTATGCCCCGAATCATCTTTTGTTTTGTTTTTTGTTGTTTAGTTTTTTGTTATTTTGTTTTTTGTTGTTTTGTTTTTTGTTTTATTTTTTTGTTGTTTTATTTTATTTTGTTGTTGTTTTTTGTTGTTTTGTTTTCTGCTGTTTTGTTTTGGGGTTTTTGTTGTTGTTGTTGTTGTTGTTGCTGACGGTTTTTGTTTGTTTGGGGGGTGGGGTGGTGCTGTTGTTGGTGTTGTTGTTGTTGTTGTTGTTGTTGTTGTTTTTTGGGGGGGGCAATCTTTATTAAAAAACAATTTAAAGGTTCAGAGTCGGCGGCAAAAACTTTAATAGGGTCGGTCGGATTACCGTAAGCACAGGTATTTTTCTTTTGGCCTATTCGAAAAACAACAGATCAGAGACCTCTACCTCAAATCGAAAAAAAAAAATCCTAAGAGATCATAAAATTCACGGCGCTTAGTCCTTGGCTGGCTGGCTGTTTGCGGTTGCAACGTCAGTTTCCATAAGGCTTTCCATCGAAGAAAAACCCTTCGCAATAGTTTGGTGGCTTTTAATCGGGTTTCGGACCTATAACCCGAGCACTAACAATCCAGCGCCTTTCCGGCTCGGCTCTCCCGTCTCCCCTCGCTTCGGGCTTTTGCCAATGAACAATGAATTAATGATTAATGGCAATGGAACGGGCACTCACCGGCAGCGGGTTGGATGATAACGTCAGGCTCTGGGAAGAGATGCGAGTCCAGCACAGTGCCGTTGAGAGCCGTGATTTTCAGCTTGAAGGTGAAGTGATCCCTCGGGTCGATGTGCTTCTTGTTCAGCACGCCTGTGATGTCGTACTTGTAAACACGATCGAACCTAGAGCCGAGATTTAAAAAAAAAAAAAGTTACGTAAAACCACACTGACCTCCACAGCAGCATCATATCCTCATCTTCATCATGCACAATAAAAATTGCCCCAGCCTCCAAGCCCTTTGTCGATTCCACTCATGACCTGGAGGGAACATCACAGGAGCTGGCAAAGAGTTTGGGCAGCAAAATCAAAAACAAACAAAAAACCGGAAATTATATTGACATTCTAGTCTTCACAGATAGCAGGTTTTGTTTTGGAATAGTGATGCTTTTGATGACAGTCTGTGTGAAGTTAAAACCGCCCGTGTGGCTATGAATAGTGCAATGCAATACACCAATACAGCTCCGACAGATATGTAAGTGGGTGGGTGTTTGGGGGTTTAACGTCCTTTTCCACCACATACGGGTGATATCAAAGACGGGGCAACGATGAAAAAGCCGGCACAAATATTTGGCCCCAGCCGGGATACGACAGATGTGTGACAGTGGGCCATTACTTAACAGAACAAGAAAAGGCTTATGCTAAGCAGTCCGCCCGTGTGATTTGCCATGAATAGCAACACGCTCCTGCAACGACGGTCTGTGGCCGAAGCGTGACAATTCACAATGTAGCTAGTTCCTAATCGACAGGCCATGCTAGCCAACAAAAGTGCGCGCATACTCCGACGAGCTAACCCACAGGTATGGGTTAGCTCGTCAAGTTATGTGTATGACAAAAAGATCAGAAGTTTAAAAGAAAAAAGAAAAAATGCGCTGCGTGCGATTGCCATGGAGGATCCGGTTAGTGAGTGAGCGTGGCTACAGGTCAGTTGATATATAGCCATTTCCTTTGACAGGTTATGAAAGCCAATCAAATGGACTGAAAACTCTGTCATGCTAACCCACACCTGTTGCAAAACGTGTCGGAGTATGTGTCTGACGAAGAGGCTGCGTGTGGTTGCCATGGAGGATACGTTTTAGTCCGTGAGCGTGGCTACAAGGGTCTAGGCTACATGTTAATTGTCTATGTTGCTGATACAATGGCCTAGGCTATTGATATTAAGTATTTCTTCAATCATCTTCACTGACTTCCATGGCATCTCAGCGGACCCTCCCAGAATGTTGAAGTCGCCGGCAGCGGTGCAGACATTCGATTCTGAGCAGACATCGAACTCCACGTGGGCTGAGGTACCGATTCCGTGCAGCATGAAGCCAGCAAACACTCGCTCGTGATCCTGAAACAGTAAAACACACAGCATTTTATTCTTAACATTGGTGTTGGTATTTATTTGGTATTATTATTATCATCATCATCATCATCATCATCATCATCATCATCATCATTGAGATATTATTATTATTATTAGGGGAGCCGGGGTGGTCGAATGGTAGAGCGTTGGACTTCTAATGCTCGGGTCGTGAGTTCGATCCCGGCTGGGGCCAAATATTTGTGCTGGCTTTTTCATCGTTGCCCCGTCTTTGATATCACCCTATGTGGTGGAAAGGACGTTAAACCCCTGAACACCCACCCACCCACCCATTATTATTATTCATGAAGATATTATTGAGATATTATTATCATCATCATCATTATCATTATCATTGAGATTTTTTTAATTATTATTATTATTATCTGTGTTGCTTCACGTGTTGCAAAGCGTGTCTCATACCTTGCGCTGATGAATGCGGTCCTCCAGTTGAGCGGGGTTCAAACCCTGTAGCTCCAGGTCGTCGTACTCGTAGTGGAAGTGGCTCCGGTAGTCGAAGATGTCGTCGGGCCGTGAGTAGCGCTTTGTGTCCGGGTTCAGGTTGTACGGAGACCCGAAGGTGAACGGTTTGAGCGGCTTGTGCATGATGTCCAAGGCGCAGTCAGCTACGTTGGGGTCGTAACCTCTGCACGTGCAAAACGTGACTGTGAGTTTAGGTCGGGCTAACCACCTTCCTAAAATTGAATGGCTCATCCACTTACTCACTCACTCGTTCCCTTATTCATTTATCAACTGACAGACGGGTTGCGGGGAGGGCGGTGGTCTAGTGGTCAGTTGAGGCTTCGCCACCAATTCGAGAGGTCGGGTTCGAGTCCAAAACGGGGCAAAACATGTGTGTGTGTGTGTGTGTGTGTGTGTGTGTGTGTGTGTGTGTGTGTGTGTGTGTGTGTGTGTGTGTGTCACAGTGCCAGAAAACCGTGTCCGGCATGACCTGACCCACCTGGCTGATCGTGACCTTGTCAGCCTGAAGTCTGCCCCCCACGACCTTCAGCAAGACAGGGGCAAACTCGGATGGCAGGTTCGTCTTTCTCTCGTTTTGTCAGCCATATTTACCTACAATTGTGCGTGCGTGTATGTGTGTGGAAGGAGGGGGGGGGGTACCTAACATTCAATTTTTCACCTGAGGCGCTGCAACTCCTGCCAGATGGCGAAAATCCTGTCCATGCTGGAGTGATGCAGGATGAAGACAGGGTCGTAGGAAGCGTAGTGGAGGTGGGCCATGCTGTGCACCTTCGTGCCTCCGATCCACGCGTGGATAGCGTTGTGGGCCATCTCGAACTGCACCTCAAAGTCGCAGTAGTTCTCCTGCTCGAGAGCCAGCATGACTTGTTCCCAGGTCCATGTGTCGTAACCGTGCTCGCCTTCTGCCTGTAGTCTCGCCATGTTCACCTCGCGCTCCGTGTGGGACTTCTCGAAGTCGATGTCCGCTCCCAGCCACGGGTTGGGGATGTCCTTGTCGTCGATGGGATCGTGGAACGTTTGTTCGGAGAAGAAGAACGGCAGGCGCCTTTGGACAAGACAAGAGTAGATAATAGTAATAACTGGTATATAAGTTCTTGTAAAGCGCCGCTCTCCCAGAGCTAGACAGTGGAGTAGTGTCTACAAACACGTCAATACAGTCTGCTCCAACCCTCACACACATACACACATACACATATTAATTTTTCTCTATAATTTCAGTTTTCTTTCCTTTCTTGAGCATTTGTCTGTTGTTAATATTGTTTGTAATGGATGACGTGCTTGGTAAGTCTATGTATTAGTACTAGTACTGTTCCTTTGTGAGCGCATGCAGTGCTAACATGTATATTCGACACAGGGGTCACTGGTTGACCCTTTGTCTCCCGTTTGTGGGAGCCCGTCACATTTTCAAACGAAAATGAAATCGTTGCTAACAAACTTTATTTAAATTCCTTTTTTTTCACATTTTACGTATATATAGGAAAGACATAACATAAGCACATAATCAACCAAATGGAAACGAGTAATGCATACAAGTAAAAGAAAACAAAAAACAAAACAGAACCAAAAAATGGCCAAGAAAACAACAAGACAAAAACAAACAAACAAAAGAACAAACAAAACAACCCCTCCACAGGCGAACACATTTGTCCAGAGCGCATACAAATGTCTAGCAGTGAAGTGTTGCTAACAAACTTCAGTAACACACAAACACCAACTCACATTTGCGCGTCAGTGGTATCCCAGTAGGGAATGCCAACCAGCGAGCCGTGACGCCTGAGCGCCTCCTCAAACTGGACGGTGTACAGGCGGTGCCACTGAGGGAAGACAGCCGACCCGTGCTCGCAGCACGCAAAGCGGTGACTGGCCGTGGGCTCGGGACACAGCTCTGGCAGAGCGTGGAAGGACGCGAGGGACTGGAAGCCGTCCGCGGAGTGATCCTCCTCCAGCCCTTTGAGGGCCAGCACGAGGGACCTGCGCTCCAGCATGCTGAGGGCCCACACGTTCCGACGGATGAGGGCGTCCCCGCTATGGGCCTGGTCGCTCTGTTCTTCGTGTACCTCGTCTTTGCCTGTTGGACGTAATCCGGTGGAGGTAGTTTTAATTGCCTAGCGTCGATGGTGCGTCTTTTTGGTTAACATCTCAGTTAAATGTAATTCAGTTCAATTCTTTATGTGGTGGAAAAGGACGTTAAACTCCCAAACACCCACCTACCCACCCCCAGTTCAATTATTTTCAGTTCAATTGCCTACCGTCGTTGGTGCGTGTCTAGGGCTAATATCTCACTTCAGTTCAATTCAATTCTATTGCCTAGCGTCGATGATGCGTCTCTTGCGCTAATATTTCAATTCGGTTCAATTCGGTTCTATTGCCTAGCGTCGATGGTGCGCGTCGTTTGGGTTAATATTTCACTTGAATTCAATTCTTCTGCCTTGCGTCGATGGTGTGTCTTTCGGGTTAATATTTCACTTCAAATCAAGTTTGTTGCATAGCGTTGATGCTGCGTCTTTGGGGCTAATATTTCAATTAGATTCAATTCAATTCTATTGCCTAGCACCGATAGTGCGTCTCTTGCGCGAATATTTCAATTCAATTCTATTCTATTGCCTAGCGTCGATGGTGCGTCTCTTGGGTGAATATTTCAATTCAATTCTATCCTATTCTATTCTATTGCCTAGCGTCGATGGTGCGTCTTTTGGGTCAATATCTCGTCATTCGCACGATATTTCTTACAGAAAGTGCTATAGTAATTTATATAAGACTTATATAGGAATGCAATGCAGTGCAAGGAGGTGGACGACCTGCAATGCTACTATTCCGATATTCGGCAAGAATAAATACACCGCCAGTGATTTGCAAATGTCTGTAGTAACTACCCATACACTTTAGGAAAACGAAAACAGCGTGTTGGCTAGTGTGTCAGAAATCAAGAAACCACCAACCAAGAAAAAAAGTATGCACTGCGTGCGGTTGCCAAGGAAAATTCGTTTTAGTCAGCGGGCGTGGCTACAGGCGTCTGGGCTCCATGTTAAACTGTTACATGTTAATACTCACGGTGGCCTGGTTCAAAGATGATGCTCGGTTGGTCCAGAAGGTGGGGATCCAAGTAGGAACCGTTGTAAGAGTGGATCTGGATCTTCAGCTCGAAGTCCGGTTTGCGATCCAGGTGGAATCCCAGCTGTAAACGAAAGACTTTTTTTTGTAATGTGTTGGCACCTTTATCGCTTTAATTATGTCGCCGACCACGTGTGGAGATAGTCTACATATCATTGATGAAAGATTCGTGCCATGTTTGACATCCCCCAATCATGATAGGGGAGCCTGGGTTTTTCGAATGGGCCAAATAATTATTTTTGCTGGCCTTTTCATCGTTGCCCCGTCTTTGCTATCACCCGTATGTGGTGGAAAAGGACGTTAAACCCCCAAAACACCCACCGACCCCACCCCACCCACGCTAATCTTTATAAAAGGTTCATTTTAACCCCTTAAAAAATTCACTTCTTGTGATTGAGTCCAGTGCCAAAAATTCACGCTTTCGGTTTCCTCGATCCTTCGTCCTTGATATCATGAAAACTGAACGACGTAAGATTTGCCGTACTAACAGTTTTGTTTAAGACAGTAATATCCAGCTGTGTGTACAAACCTCTATGACCGGTATGCATGGGCAGAAATATGTCGCAAAGTATTACATGAATTTCATATCTGTTAATAAAAAAAGTCGTTGTCCAACAAAAAAAAAGGATAGATACTTTACAGTTTGTGGTGGTTTTTTCTTTGTTGCCCTGTCTGTACTACCTCCCCCCCCCCCCGCCCCCCAACTGTAGGGCTAAAAAAGGAGCGGGTAAGTGGGTGGGGTGTTTGGGAGTTTAACGACCTTTTCCACTGCGTATGGGTGATATCCAAGGGGCCGGGAGGCTATAAAGGACAGATTCACGCACGCACGCACGCACACACACACACACACACACACACACACACACACACACACACACACACACACACACACACACACACACACACACACCACCCCCGGCCTCACCAACCAGCCAATCAACCAGCCCCTCTTCTCTTGGAAGGCCAAGATCACCAACCTTTCTCACTGGCTCGCTTATGTCGAATTTGTAGTTGCGGTCGAAACTGAAGGGCATCTCGTATTCCCCGCCCAGGAGGGAGAACTTGCCGGCAGGATGATCGCAGTTGCGTCCTCCCTCACCCTTGGCCGTGCAGATGAAGATCTCCACGTCGGCCGATGTCCCGATGTTGTGCAGCAGGAAGCCAGCGAACAGGCGGTCGTGACTCTTCTGCCTCTCCAGAACCTGTTGCGATTAAACAGGAAATGATTTAACATTTGTCAGTCATAATCGTGTTGTAACTGTTATTGCTGCCATCATTATCATCACCACCACCACCAACGCCGTCGTCATCATCATCATCATCGCCGTCGCCGTCGTCGTCATCATCATCATCATCATCATCACCACCACCGTCGTCGTCATCATCATCGTCGTCGTCGTTGTCAGGAGCATCATTCTCGTTCTCGTCATCACGCATCACAAGACAGTCGTCGTCAGTTTTACTATCATGTTTATCGCTGTCGTCGATTTCATTCTCAACATCACTACCATTACCATCGTGGTCATTATCGCAGTCGTCTATATATCCTTATAGTCATCATTTAAAGTCGGTACCGTCGTTGTCATCTACACTAGCGTTGTTCTCGCCAACACCGTCTTTATCATGAGAATCGTCCTCGTTATCGCCACCATCCTCATCATTCATGGAGACAGGCTAGCTAGACTGGTAGATAGTTAGACTGTCAATGCTCTGGTCGTGAGTTCGATTCTCGAATGGGAGCCCCAGTTTGTTTTGGCTTTTCCCTTCTATATCACCCAACCTGGCAAAAAAAAATCCCCCACCCCCCAAACCAAAACCATCACCGGAGCGGTCGGTGGTCTAGTGGTTAAGAGACCTGTCACCAATGCGAGAGGTCAGGGGTTCGAGTCCCACAAGGGGCAAAGAATTTTTCCTTCTCGTATGTGACACCGTTCATTCGGGCCGATCGTCGGGGGTTCTCTACGGGTACTCCGGCTTCCTCCCCCTCTGCTTTGGAAATGTTCAGCCCACCAAATTTGAAAAATAAATGCAATTTTAAATCCCGAAATTTTAATAGCTGAGCTGACCCTTCGCACCACGTGATTGTAATGTGTTTATGTCAAGTGTGTGAGAGAATGCGTGTGATTCACGTGAGCGTGCGTGTTGGGTTCAGTTCGCGGCGCTTTGAGCCGATTCAGGAAATTGGGTAAAGCGCCTATACAATACTCATTATTATTATTATTATTATTATTGCCACTATCATCGTCACTGTCATCCTCACCTCCTCCAGCTCGGGGATGGACCAGCCATTGAGCTCGAGGGAGTCGTAGTGGTACTCGAGGTGATCGCTGTAGTCCCACACGTCGTTAGGGTGGCTGTACTTCAAGGTTAGGTAGTCCTCGTTCTCCACCGCGTTGGCGAACGGCTGCAGCGAGTCGCGCATGTGGTTCAGCGCGCAGTCTGACCGGTCCCAAGGGAGGCCTCTGTTGGCGTCACAACACAAATTGCGCGTGGGGGTCAAGTATGGTATCTTCAAATGGCCACTGTGGCTAAGTGAAGCTATGTAGCAACATTCTGCTTGCTGCGTGGCACTGGAAAATGGCTGTAGTCTTTAGAAAACGCATACATTTCCAGGGTAAAAAACAGGGAGTCCCTTAACGGGCGTAAGGAGACAAATTGCGCGTAGGTAGGGTCAAGTTTGGTGTTTTAAGTACCCTGTTTTTGCGAGTGTGCTAGTTTGCAGTGATTGTTGTTGTCAGGAAAAAGCGTGATTTTCGTGATTTTTGTATTTGGTAGGGCAAGATGCCTGCCAGGGGGTAGCAAGAGGAGGAAACCTGCCATTGTGTGTGTGTGTGTGTGTGTGTGTGTGTGTGTGTGTGTGTGTGTGTGTGTGTGTGTGTGTGTGTGTGTGTGTGTGTGTGTGTGCGCGCGCGCAATTTGGATAGCAGCGTCGTAGGAGTAGTAGTACAATAAAATTTAAATTTAAAAAGAAACACTGTTTACATGAACGACGACTCTTAACTACATGCTCCCGTAATGCAAACGATGTCCAATACTCAAAGACCACTCATAAATATGTCCTGAAGAGCAACAGACCTGTAGCTCTGGAGGGCCTGCCAGATGGCCCAGATACGGTCAGTGTTGGCGTGATAGAGGAAGAACAGCGGATCGTAGGCCGAGAAGTCCAGCGTGCTGAGGGAGTACTTGCCACGTCCACCGACCCACGAGTGGAGCATGTTGTGCAGTATCTCGAACTGGATCTGGAATTCGGGAGAGCAGACACGAAATGTTGGTGGTGAATATCTACACGGTGAGCTTTTTAATTATCAATTTTCTGTTGGAACGCCCCCAGCTTTCTTGCCAAATAAGGTACTCCTTATAACTATCTGCGGGCAGATTCTCGGTATTGCTGGTTGAGGAAAGTTGTTAAGACACAGCAAAATGGTGTTAACTTTTTCACGACCATACAC
>JACVVK020000469.1:517500-523914 GCA_018292915.2 Batillaria attramentaria | reverse complement strand
CTATGTTTAGTATAGAGTGAGGGGGCTGGTTAATTGCCGCGCCGATAGTTGACGACACACAGTGGTCAGGATAGAATGGAATGGGGAGATGTTTGCAACGTGCTGGGTTGAGTGTCAAGTTTCTGTCCAGCATTAAGGCGGGGTTATTCGCTAGTTCAGGCAAAGAACTAGTCACGTGTATTGGGCAAACCGAAACTATTTTTGCGGGGGGGGGGGGGGCGCAGATGAAACATGTTTGTTGTTTACAAAAACAACACCAACGAAAAACATCATCACCAAAAACAGCAACTAACAAACAACACACACACACACACACACAGAGAAACGCCCCACCACCACCACCTCCAAAAATGGGTTCCATTTCTTGCCCCCCCCCCCTTCCCCCCCAAAAAAAAACACAACAACAACAACAAAAAACACAACAAAAAACACAACAACCCCCCCCCAAAACAACAACAAAAAACAGGGTGAGTGAGTTTTTAGGGCTTAAAGCCGCGCAAGCCACAAAGACTAATTCGCGGCTGAGTGTGCCTGCACTACATCAAACAAAACAAAAAACAACTACAAACCAAACCAAAACAAAACAAAAAAGTATGAAAACATATTTTTTTAAAAACAAAAAACAAAACAAAAAAACAACAAAAACCCCCACCACCACCACCACCACCACCACCAATAACAAAAATTCGATCACATTTCTCAGGATCACAGGATCATTGCCCCAAAAGCTTCAATTTTTTCTTCTTCTTCTTTTCGCGTCTCTGAATGGGGAGCGGAAAATGCATGTCGGAAATCTTGTGATGGAAATGATTTCCGTGCTGAATATCGGCACTCTATCGGTAGTATCACTCGGAGAGAAGGGTTGTCAGGGGTGAATTTCACCAGAGATCATACACAATCATGTGATCTCCTAAAATTGATTTGAACGCTACGTTGTCCGGCTTCTCAAAATGTATGGGCCTGGAAGGAAGATCTCTCTCTCTCTCTCTCTCTCTCTGCTTCCGTCCAAAAAGCTTGCTTGTGTAACCACCTCTATTTGAAAGTGTCGTTGACCCATCAAATAAATTCTTTCTGAGCTCTCTCTCTCACTCACACACACACACACACACACACACAACATCTCAGGGTCTTATATACAGTCATAGCGTTCTTAGCACATTTTGAACCAGTATTATGAAAGAACCAATCAAAAATCAGAACGTGAATCACCTTATTGCTATTTTAAAACTTAAGAAGAATCCAGAAGAATCGAGTACCTGGCCGCCGAACCTAGGCGCGTTATATAACACCTTCTAATCGTAAACAACTCCGTACAAAACGATTTGCACGAAATTTCCGAGCGATTCAGCCCTTGACCCAAAATGCGTGCCGCCGCCCGAGGCGAAATTAGCTACAGTCAAAACCAAGGTCACCACTTTAAGAATACTCATGATACCAATAGAAACTTCTGGATCACGGGGAACAGATTTACATTACTAAAACACAGTATGAACTAAACATAGCGACTTCTCTGTCTCATTCAATCTTCAAGAGAACAATACAGCTGTCATCTGTCAGCATAACGACAAAACACAAACAAAAAGACACAGCCACGCTCGTAGCAACATGATAATTCCTTTTCACTCAGTCATTAATAAATCAACTCCAAAACTCTTCTTTTATGTAAACAGCTACGCTATTATTCCTTTCACATTGTCATTTTTTTCGGTCATTACAAATCGCCTTATGAAACTCTGTAATGTTGAGCACACTGTCATGTCTCGGTCATTCACAAATCGCCCTCAAAACTGTTAAAATCCGTTATGTTCAGCTCTTTGCACACTGTCATTTCCCAGTCATTAAAAAAATCGCCTTCAAAACTTATGCAAATTTGTTATGTTTGGCACACTGTCATTTCTCGGTCATTTAAAAATCGCCTTCAAAATTGTTTAAAATCTCTAATGTTCCACGCCGTCTCTTTGCACACTGTCATTTCTCAGTCATTAAAAAATCGCCTTCAAAACTTATGCAAATTTGGAGTGTTTGGCACACTGTCATTTCTCGGTCATTTAAAAATCGCCTTCAAAAGTTTAAAAAAAAAACACCTCTAACACCGTCGTTTCTTTACACAGTGTCATTTATCAGTTTACAAAAAACAAAAAAACAAAAAAAGATCGCCTCGGCGCAGCCACCGGACCTCCAGTCTCCCCCTTCCCCCTCAAAAGAAAGAGAAAAATTGGCATGCATACAATATTGACAGAAAAGATATCAGGCAGCGTGATTGCTCAGTGGAGGCCGCTTATCTCCGCGTCGCCAACTCCGCTAGGAGACTTCTAAACAGCGTTCAGATGAGCTGACAGGGACGGGTTTTTTTTTGTTTTTTTTGGTTTTTTCCCCCCTCCCCGTCTAAACCGTCTAGCCAAAGTCCTCAGCCTGCGTGCGGAAGATCTCCAGGTCCCAGAGGGATGCGCTTGAACGACGAATAAACTCTGCTGTAGTTATCTGCGGGGGACGTCGTAAATCATAGCTTGTTTTTTAGTGCGTAGTCCGGTTTGTTTGTTGGCTGCCATCTTGGCGCCGTGATGTACGGTGTCATATCGCTGTGAATGTTGCCCAAGACATAAAGTGTTGCTGATATTTTTTTGTGGAGGGAAATTCATGAATTGAAACATGCCTGTTGACATTTTCTGGCTCCAAAAGCTTTGGAAATGTTCAGCCTACAAAATGTAAAAATACATGTATAATTATGCAATTGTAACTTCCGACACTTTAATAACTGAACTGACCCATTGTAATAGTTTTGCCTATGTCTAGTGTGTGAGAGAAAGCGCGTGATTCAAGTGAGCGTGCATGTTGTGTTTAGCTCGAGGCGCTTTGACCCAATTCCAGAAATTGGATACAGCGCCTGCACGATAATTATTATTATTATTATTGATGTTGTTGTTGTTGTTGTTGTTTAACAAACAGATTAGGAGATGATAAAAGTAAACTAAAATACAGTACAGTAATGTAAAGTAAGATAATTAAAGTACGGATAAAGTTAAATAAAGTATAAAGCAAACCCAAAACACAAATGGCAAAGATACTGATCGAGAATCATGCAGTCTAGCTTCTTAATGTATACAGGCGCGCGAGCACGTGTGTGTGTGTGTGTGTGTGTGTGTGTGTGTGTGTGTGTGTGTGTGTGTGTGTGTGTGTGTGTGTGTGTGTGTTTACTCGTCTTCACAAACAAAACAAATGGTGGGTTCCTTTGCAATAACACGCGTTCAAAAAGCATTGTGAATCCATGCACTTTACCGTGCATGAACTTTACGTACAAACATTGACAATCAAAACTTAATGACTCCTGTTTTAATCAAGCGCGCAAGAATAGACCTCTACTAATGAGAACCCCCCCCCCCACCCTCCCTCAATAAGTAGCCGCCCTTCCAAGCCGCTTATGAAAACTATTTTCTGTGCGATCAGCATTTCAGCTGTCGTCGTGTTGACTAGCTCAAAGCACCGTTATCTTCTTCTCAAAACAGCCAACGCTGAACTACACGGGGTTTGGTCATGATGGCGGAGAGTGCTTCTGGTGCTACTTAATACAGGCTACGTGACACTAACGCAAATTTGGAAAAAAACAACAACAACAAAAAAACCGCTATATATTCCTATTAAACATAACGTCGCGTATGACACAGCACATGCTCAGCCTGTTTCGAGATTATTGCCTGCATGAGGCAATAATCTCTAAACATTCCGAAAATGTACTGTGTTGGTGAATGCAACAGTTTTCACCGCTTCTGTGCACACTGTGAAATAACACAAAGGGACCTTAAAGTTGTTCGCAACCGTCCACTTTCCTTGTCACCGAGTATTCTGGGGCTTTTTTTGTTTTTGTTTTTTTTTTCCTTAGGTATCACTTAGCTCGGATCGGTCTCGGTTAGCAGTGATTTTTGTTGTCATGAAAAAGCGTGATTTTCGTGATTTTTGTGTTATGTGGGTCAAGGTGCATGCCAAGCGGTCACAAAAGAGGCAAACTGCCAGCGAAGCTGGGACTTCTTGCACAGAGGTGGGACACAAGTGAGGCGAGCGGATTTGTGCGAACTGGCCTAAAAAGAAAGTAGGCGTGCATTACTCCAGTGAGGCCTGGCGGAAAGGAGAAATTCAAATTTTTAAACCCCTGTCAGGTGCGTGCCTTTGAAATGGTCTGTTCATGGTAGTAACTGTTTCTAGATTGAAGCGTTTTTTAGGGGTGACTATGCTTGAGGCAAATAGGGAATGTATAGGCATTTTGAGGCCCATTTGTGTCTTTCGCCCTGTATGCTAGAATGTAGAGCGAAGAGGCAAACTAGGAAAGCCAGAGCTAACAATCCCCAGGATGGGGCGGTCGGTGGTCTAGTGGTTATGAGACTTGTCACCAATGCGAGAGGTGGGGGGTTCGAGTCCCACTCGGGGCAAAAAATTTTTCCTTCTCGTATGTGGCAACGTTCATTCGGGCCGATCGTCGGGGGTTCTCTCCGGGTACTCCGGCTTCCTCCCCCTCTGCTTTGGAAATGTTCAGCCCACCAAATTTGAAAAATAAATGCAATTCTAAATTCCGAAATCTAAATAGCTGAGCTGACCCTTTGCACCACGTGATTGTAATGTGTTTATGTCCAGTGTGTGAGAGAATGCGTGTGATTCACGTGAGCGTGCGTGTTGGGTTCAGTTCGCGGCGCTTTGAGCCGATTCATGAAATTGGGTAAAGCGCCTATACAATACTCATTATTATTATTATTATTATGACGTCCATCCCTTCCGCTGTCCCAAACAGCCACCCTACGTCTGCGTCAACAATCTACGTCGCCGATACGAGCATCCCTCTCTCCTCTCTGACACAGGTTGTCACAGTATGTATTTATCCGCGTACCATATGAGGTAAAACCGCGTCATATCGTGACGTAAATTATTCTTCAGTCGCTTTTCGCGTCATGTCGTGACGCAAATCTTTTAGCCAGAGCATGCTGCTCGAACACAGGAAACCTTTGACCCATTTCACCAACCAAATGACATATAAACAAACTCAAATCGTTCGGGGTCCAAGATGTAGTTTGCCATGTTTCAAATTTTCAACCAATTAATGATCGCTTAATAGCGTAGGTTATGTTGTGGAATATTAAGTTCATATTCTAAAAGCGTATGATTGCACTGGGTGCAAATAAAAGTCCTGGAATGAAAAACTGCTGCAGATCACGAGATCACGACACAGCTCATATTTCAATAGTTTATTTCGTTTATTTATATCGTTTTTAGTCTATCTTTTATTTTGTATTATATTCTTGCGTGCGTACGTGTACGTGTGTGTGTGTGTGTGTGTGTGTGTGTGTGTGTGTGTGTGTGTGTGTGTGTGTGTGACTTATTTTACATTATGATCACAGTATAAGGAGCGGAGCGAATGCATGTGTCTGAAGACAATCTTCTGTTTTAAAATGTATTTTTAGAACAGACAATAAAGTACGTTTGAATTTGAACTTGAATTTGAACAAGTCTTTACCTGAGAGAAATCTCTGTCTAAACGTTTGAATCGAAGTAGCATCAAGAAAACCCCCGCCATTGTCGCCGACCCCCCTGTAGTTGTGTCCACTCGTCAACAGGAGCGCACGCCGCTCTCAACAACCTGTTTGTTCAATCGATTGATCTCGGGGAAATAACGAACCGCAGGGGGCTGTGTTTTATGTGAAGAACTAGACCTGCTGTCGACGAGCAAACAATATTAGAAGCGAACTCTACACTTCATAAAATGCAAATATACTGCAAAGCAGATATACCCACCAGTTGTCACAAGCAGAATGTTGAATAATTACCACGAAACCTTCATAAAACACACATTCCTCACTGAAGTTCTGAGAGAAGATGCCACAATGAGACAGCGTAGCACCGTGAAGTTTTGTTTAGAGCGCACTACATTGTTTTTGTATGCTGAATACAATTGTTTTACAAGAAGGTGTTTGCATGATGGGCGAGGGGCAATTAATTTTCATCAACTGTTTGGGAAAGCACATGCACGCCTCATTGTTTAGACGCTGGTAGTATGTTGCCGCACGGCGCAACACATGTTGCAGATGGCGTGTGTGTGTGTGTGTGTGTGTGTGTGTGTGTGTGTGTGTGTGTCTGTGTGTGTGTGTCTGTGTGTGTGTGTGTGTGTGTGTGCGTGTGTGTGTGTGTGCGTGTGTGTGTGTGTGTGTGTCTGTGTGTGTGTGTCTGTGTGTGTGTCTGTGTGTGTGTGTCTGTGTGTGTGTGTGTGTGTGTGTGTCTGTGTGTGTGTCTGTGTGTGTGTCTGTGTGTGTGTGTCTGTGTGTGTGTGTGTGTGTCTGTGTGTGTGTGTGTGTCTGTGTGTGTGTGTGTTGTGTGTGTGTGTGTCTGTGTGTCTGTGTGTGTGTGTGTGTGTGTGTGTGTGTGTGTGTGTGTGTG
>JACVVK020000469.1:452500-512500 GCA_018292915.2 Batillaria attramentaria | reverse complement strand
ATCAATGCAAACAGTGCCAGTGCACCTGAGGCAGATTGTGACTGTCCCCCCCCCCCCCCAAAAAAAAAAAGAAGAAAAAAGGACGAATGACAATTTTAGCGCTACCGTCGTATCTTGTGTTTGACTAATCCCGCTTTGCGCCCACGCTCGCTGCTGAGCAGAGGAAAACAACGCCCGCTTTTTCTACCCAAAGGAGGACTCCGACAAAACAATGCTGAATTTAGTTGATCAGCGCTAACAGAGCTTACGTATGCCTAAATCTGGCGTGCTCATAATCACTTGGATTAGTTCACCGACGAAAGACTAAGTCCGTTTGCTTCGTTCTCGTAAAAGTGTTCTATGCGAGATCCAGAATAATTAGCGTTTCTACTACTGGATGGGGAGCAAGGCAGCGGGGGTGGTGGGGGGGGGAGGGGGTAGGGGAGGGGTTGTTTCGCCACACTGGCCGGCATACAATAAGAACTGTTACCGTTTGGTATCAATTTACACGGGAGTTACAAAGCTTTAGTTTAAGTAAGAGAGAGAGAGAGAGAGAGAGAGGGGGGGGGGTTAACGTCCTTTTCCACAACATAGGGTGATATCAAAGACGGGGCAACGTGGAAAAAGCCAGCACAAATATTTGGCCCCAACCGGGATCGAACTCACGACCCGAGCATTAGAAATCCAACGCTCTACCATTCGACCACCCCGGCTCCCCTGAGAGAGAGAGAGAGAGAGAGAGAGAGAGAGTAATGAATAAACACTAATAAAAAGTGAATATGAAACTTTCTTTGACAACAGCAAATTAGTTAACATCAGTCACTCAGTGTTCGTACCTGCCGTTGGTAACTACTCTGATTACTAGAGAACGAGAAAGAGACGAAGGAGGAGTGAGTGGGGGTGGGGGGGGGGGCGGGGGGGAGTACCGAGAGTGGTCCGGCCTTTGCCCTCGACAAAATTCTTAGCGACGAAATGTGCCACCTATTTTTGATCACGAGCTTTGCGAATTTGGCCAGTACCACCGCCCGATCAATGATCCTGTACGTAAACCCCAACGAATGATAAAACGGAACGCACCGAATTTCCCGCGACCTGCGCTCCTCAGCGGTCGGCCCACAGACCACAACCAGCTGTTAGTGGCCGCTAAAGTAGCGTGAACAAGATCCTGAGACTGTCTGCGAGAAGTCCATTCTGATCACCAGCCTTTAAACCGATTTCTCATTCGTGATCGTCACATACGGTGAGTCGGTGCTTAATGGACCAGCGCACTTAGTATTCCGTCGATCGTTCCCCGGACTTCATTCTTCTGGATCGTGTGGTATGATATCAACAAGCGTACTCAAGTGAAATCGGAGCTTGGAGCGAGGAACTCTCTCTCTCTCTCTCTCTCTCTCTCTCTCTCTCTCAATTAATATTTTAATCTTATCCCTGTAGAGTAAAGTGTCATTCTCTGTCACTCTCTTTCTGCCTATAAATTAATATTTTAAGCATTATCCGTGGAAAACAAAATGCCATTCTTTCCGTCTCTCTCTTTGTCTGTTGGGCGGGGAGGGGCGGGAAGTGGGGGTGAAGTGTGTGGGGGGGGGGATGGGCGGAGAGGGGGGGGGGGGGCGGCCATGATGGGGTCGGGAGGCGCCTCACCATAGCGTGACATCAGTAACGACCATGAGTGCCCAGTGTGTCCAAACGGAAAGGCGGAAAGGGATAGCTACCCTAACTGAACAGTATAAGCTGAACACTATTCGATCAAGCACGTTGTGTTTTGCTTGTTGTTGTTGTTGTGTTGTGTTGTGTGTTGTGTTGTGTTGTGTTGTGTTGTGTTCTGTTCTGTTGCGTTGTGTTGTGTTGTGTTGTGTTGTGTTCTGTTGTGTTCTGTTCTGTTCTGTTCCGTTCCGTTCCGTTCCGTTCCGTTCCGTTCCGTTAGGGTTTGTTTTGTTTTGTTTTGTTTCGTTTTGTTTTATAACTCCAGCTGAGCCTCGGCGCCTAGCTCACCGACACCACACTTGCCGAGTTGCGAGAACAGTGGGCAAACCTGAGTCACCAAAAATGGTTGGGAAACCGTCAACGAAAGTGGTAAGGTAAAAACGTCTAACTGACCCGGCCAAACGGTCCCTGTCTGCACATGTTTGGGGGATTTTGTTGTTGTTGTTGTTGTTGTTTTTTAAAGTTAAACAGAGGACAAATTCAGGGCCTCGATGCAAATACACTGTATACGTGCATATAATATTACCTATATGCACAAATGCTTGCTGGGTACGTCGATAACGCTATTTTATATTAATCAGTTTTACCATATATCCATTCCGCTGATGAAGGACCCGTTGAAGGCTCGAAAATTTAGGCAGTCCTTTTTGTACAAAGTTTGATAAAAGTACGTTGATTCAACGGTTGAAGAGTTTATTTTATTTCTCTCTCTCTCTCTCTCTCTCTCTCTCTCTCTCTCTCTCATGACGATATATACAGAGAGAGAGAGAGAGAGAGACTGTGTTTGTATACTGTCTTTGACGTCGTACACTGTGGTTATCCGCCAATATTTACTGTACCATGAACACGCGTCCACACAATCAGCGTCCCGCCGACAGACAGATCGAAACTAAGTCCACACAGTGCACCAAGGAGTTGGCGATCTCCGCCCTCCAAGACTGGCCGAAAGATGAAAAGGTCTGAGCGAGGAGGCCTGTCAATTAATGTTCATTGATGTCCCGCGTTGCCCCGAGCAAGAGAGTTTCCGGCCGATCACCGCTTGATGTCCTTGTTGCCAGAGGAAAGTGACCACTGCGAAGCTGTTAACTGTCAAAGCAAATCCTGGGAAAAATCGCAGGAGGAGCGTTGAGTCAACAGAGTAGCTTTTTTTTTGGAGGGCTTTTGTTGGTTTTGGAGACAGAGTGAACTGAGAACTGAAAGGGAAGAGGTGGAGGTGGGGCGCGGAGGAGGTAATATGCAGTATCGTGATCATCTCCCCGACGAAAAAAAAAAAACAATGAAAAGAAAAACAAAATAATAAAAAGCAAACTGAAACACATATGATAATGTTGTCATTCTTTACATGTTCTTTCTTATCCCCTCACACGTGATAGGTGTACAAGGCTGACAGGACTAAAGAACGTAAAAAAGTTTAAAAACAAAACAAGACAACAAAAACAACTAATACTAGTAAAAGAGCTAAAAACTCGCAAAAAAGGTAAAAGAAACTCGTAAACTCCCAAACACCCACCCTCCCACCCTGTCCACACTGCGCGCACCCTCGTCTCCTCTTCAGTGACAACCAGACTGTGACACAGGCTGTGCGACTAACTTTGTCCTTGTTAGTGTCACGTTAGGTGTGTTTCGGGTCGTTAGGTCAGTCCGTCTGCACGCGTAACATTTCGTCAGTCTGGAGACCCCAAAAAAAGAAGCGAAAACATTTCAAGCTGATTACCAGACAGTCTTGGGCAACCCACGAAGACTTGCAACAGCGCTTAGAAATCACCAATCACATTTTCCCCCAGTCTTGCTTTTGTCTGAGTTTGGGTCTTTCGTCTGTTCAACGATTATGCGACCTCAAAGACTCGAGAGCGCTCAGACTCCCGTGGTTTGACGCGGTTGAGCGAAAACTGTCTATACAGAAAACTGCCTCGTTTAGCAAGACCACCAAAATAAATTGGTACATGTAATGTACAGACCGAAGGACACAAATACACAGGGCCTCAAAATGCCTGTATGTTCCCTATTAGCATCAGGCATCATAGTCACCCCTACAAATGCTTCAATCGTGAAACAGTTACTTCCATGACCAGACCATTCAAAGGCACGCACCTGACAGGAGTTTTAAAAAATTTGAATGTCTCTTTTCCGCTCAGGCCTCACTGGAGCAATGCTAGTCTACTTTCTCTTTAGGTCAAAGAGCCAGTTCACACAAACCCGCTTGCCTTACTTGTGCTCGACCTCTGTGCAAAAAGTCCCAGCTTCAATGGCAGCTTTCCTCTTTTTGCGACCACCTGGCATGCGCCTTGATCTACACAACACAAAAATCACGAAAGTCACGCATTTTCATGACAACGAGAATCACTACAGCCTAGCACACTCGCCAGACAAGGTACCCCCAAATAAACACCACACACGACCCCACGGTCAATTTGTGTCCTGACGCCGCAAGTGCTCCTAGACACAAAGACCAACGGCGGGGGAAATGAGGAGTGTGTGTGTGTGGGGGGGGGGGGAGGGGGGTAATCGAGGCGGTTCTATGGAGCTGTTAGAGCCAAGCTCTAGCTCTTCTTCTTGTTTTGCTGCAGCTTTTTTATTTTCCTTCTTCTTCTTCCCCCGGGTCGTGAGTTCGTATCCCGGCTGGGGCCAAATATTTGTGCTGGCTTTTTCATCGTTGCCTCGTCTTTGATATCACCCGTATGTGGTGGAAAAGGACGTTAAACCCCCAAACACCCACCCACCCACCCTTATCTTCTTCCCCTTTCTTGTCCATAGGATTTTACGGACGTCAGAAGATACTCTGCCCTCCCTTCCCTCCCTAAAAAAATCCGGTGGGGGGGGGGGGGGCGCCTCCCCACGGTAACGCCGCCAATGCAAAGGCGCCGTACAAGGTTCACCAGTGAAAACAAACAAACAAAGAAACAAAATGCGGATGCATGTGAACCATGAAATACCATTGGATTTGGACAAGACGTCTGTATTACTCCAGATGAAGCTGTTCAGTATTTTTCCCTTTAGTTTTCACTCCAGCGTTTTACCAAGGGTACCACTAGGAGCCAAACTGCACATTTCCAAAGCATCACTTCACTTTTTTTTTTGGGGGGGGGGGTGGGAGAACACTTTTTAAAATGTCGTACAAGTGTAGGTAATGAGACACTTCAACACCCCCCCCCCCCACCTACCTCGCCTCACACCTCCCCCCCCCCCCCCCCCCCGCTCCGGAAGATCAGAATAAAGATCGGTTCAAACGGGGCGGAAGGGCGAAAACTCTCCAAATATGCCTGCAAGTTTTGATTGAGTTAATGCTGTCTGCGTGTAGCCCTAACAGAATGAAGACATTTCGGGTTTAGACGGCTGGCCGGGCGGGGTCGACGTAATTCTGTTATCACTTAAAGGGAGACGGAATCGAAAGCAATTTGTTAGTCAACCATTTGTCCGGGACTGCTACCGAGGACTATGCACTTAAAAGACGAGAAGGAGAGGGTAGGCGGAAGCTGTCTTGTGGGGAGTGGTGGCAGGGGATGGGGGCATTTGATTGGCGGGTAAGGGAGGTGGGGGGGGGGGGGGGGTCGGGGTTTTTTTGGAGCGTGAAGGCCTGCACATTTAAACTCGTTTGTTTCCATGTTAACTGGGCTTCAAAGAAACTAACTTATATTTTGGACCTGTTAACAACAACAACAACAACAACAATAATAATAAATGAGCATTGTATAGGCGCTTTACCCAATTTCATGAATCGGTTCAAAGCGCCGCGAACTGAACCCAACAAGCACGCTCACGTGAATCACACGAATTCTCTCACACACTGGACATGAACACATTACAATCACGTGGTGCGAAGGGTCAGCTCAGCTATTTAAGTTTCGGAATTTATAATTACATTTATTTTTTCAAATTTGGTGGGCTGAACATTTCCAAAGGAGAGGGGGAGGAAGCCGGAGTACCCGGAGAGAACCCCTGAATCTCACAATGTTTCCCACAGCTTTCCAATTAAAGGGTTCCAGGGACCCTCTTCCAGAATTTCAGAGAGGTCCTTTCGCAATTTCTGAGAGTCTCTTAGTGATGCGTTGTGGTGTTGTTGTTGTTTCGTTTTCTTTCAATTCAAATTCAAATTCAAAAATACTTTATTATCTGGTCTAAAAATACATTTTAAAACAGAAAATTGTCTTTAGACATGCAATCGCTCCGCTCCTTATACTAAGATCATAATGTAAAATAAATATCACACACACACACACACACACACACACACACACACACACACACACACACACACACACACACACACACACACACACACACACACACACACACACACTGATATAATACAAAATAAAAGAGATCTGATGTTTTCGGCGCACTACTGCTGTCTCGGATATTGGGTTGAATTCAGTCTTTCGTCACAGTGTGAACTTAAAGTCGAAACATCACTGGTCATCATTCATTACTCGCGCAACTATGCTATCGTCAGCTGTTAATAAAGATCGTTAAAATAAGCAGGACAGTAGCAGAATAACGTGTGGCTTCAATTTGCTGCGTCATGTTCGGCCTTTCTTTTTGCGCGTGTTACGTACTACTGACAGTGCGTCATCGGAACCGCTGACGTCAGTGACTGGTAGAGTTCTTAATGCGATACAGTCTTGTCTACACTCTGCGCGAGCGTTCGAAAATGTCAGTTCTCTTACTCAGCGATTGACCATGCCGCAAAAAAACCCCAACCTCTCGCTGAGTCCTAGTTTTTTTGTTTTTTGTTTTTTTGTTTTTAGCTTTGTCATTGTTCTTGGCTCGGTGCCAGTCTTTGAGAAGCTGTCACTGTGCAGGTGTCTAAGGGGTGTGATGCTAGACACCAGCAGAACACCTCAGAACGATCTGTGAACGTAAACATGTTAAAGAACGAGTTGGAGGGAAATTGTCGTTTGGCAGTGTGTGATGCCAGTGATGGTGTTGGGGAGCGAGGGGTGGGGAGGAGGATGGAGATGAGGGGGGGGGGGGTAGGTGGTGGGGGGGGGGGGGGGAGGGGGAGGCTGGTACCCGAGGACTTTGCACTTATGTTAAAAGACAAGGAGGAAGTAACCTGTAGCTGTCCTTTTCGGGGGGTGGGGGAGGGAGAGGCGGAAAGGAGGGAGGAAGGAGGAGGTACCAAGGCTGTGCACTTTAAAGAAGTGGAAGTGGAAGTAACCTGAAACTGTCTTTCTTGGGGGGGGGGGGATGAAGTGGGAGGGGAGGGGGAGAGAGAAGAGGTGGTGTGTCCTTTTGGAAGGGTATGGGACGAGGGGTCTCAGCTGTCGCTAAGTGCAACATGGCACCGTCTAGGAAGTTTTGGGGGTGATGACCCTGCCGTCGCTGAAATATGATTTCACGAACGCGAGACTGACATATGGTAAAAGTCTACGGGGTGTGTGTGATGAAGTGAATGGTTTAGCTGAAACGCACCCTCGAGGATCGGTAGCGATTCTGGCACAAATTAGAAAAAGTGATTTTGTTTGCCTTGTTCGGGCTGGGGGGTAAGGTTGGGTGGTGGGGACGGGGAGGGGAAAGGGGGGGGGGGAGAACTTTGCTTCTGGCAACCTGATAAACGCGGAAATGTTTGTGTTGTTCAGCGAGTGAGCGATGGGAGTGTTTATACCTGCCAGCTATTTACAACATTCTTGTGGAAGCTGTAATTTAAAGAATTCACAAACACTGAATGAAGCGAAGGTTGTACTAGGGATTTCCTCGTTGTCCCGTCTTTGGGATCAAACATAATTATGGCATGTTCGATGTGTTGATAAATGGTAGACTTGAGTTGAAGAGTGACCTGTTTTTAAGCATATCCTTGCGCATGTGAGGAGCATGAATAACAGTGTTGTATTTTTCTCCTGCTATGTCGCTCTCTCGGTGCACTCGCAGAGAAGACACGGGATACAACAGGATAGAACTCCAATACTTTATTAACAGAAGATGCGCGAAGAACAAACTCATGAAAGAGGAAGAACCCAGAACGCTGTGCAGTGCTGCTTATATACTAACAGGTCAGATCTAGAACATTCTGCAACTTACTGGCAAGTACGGAATCTTTCCAAGGTTACGTAATCTACTGACGTTACTGCACTCGCATGTTCTGGGATGGTCTAGAAATTTCCATCGATATGCAGTGACTTTTCGCGATCTCTACAACAAACAGAGTGCACAGTTCTGAGATATTTCAGTATGTGGGGTTCAGTTGCCATGTCAGTAGACTCAAAATTACATTAGAACTGTTTTATTTTTGTCATAATAATAATAATAATAATAATTGTATAGGCGCTTTACCCAATTTCATGAATCGGCTCAAAGCGCCGCGAACTGAACCCAACACGCACGCTCACGTGAATCACACGCATTCATGGACATAAACACATAACAATCACGTGGTGCGAAGGGTCAGCTCAGCTATTAAATTTCGGAATTTAGAATTGCATTTTTTTTTTTTTTCAAATTTGGTGGGCTGAACATTTTGATAGCAGACGGGGAGGAAGCCGGAGTACCCGGAGAGAACCCCCGGTGATCGGCCCGCATGAACGGTGCCACATACGAGAAGGAAAAATTCTTTGCCGCGAGTGGGACTCCATTCCCTGACCTCTCTCTTTGGTGACAAGTCTCTTAACCACAAGACCACCGACCGCCCCTGCAGCTTGTCGACATGTCTTGCTTTTGAAAACTATTGTCTGCATTGGTGGGATTTTTTTTTTTTTTTTTTTGAAGGAAGTGTGCTGCCTGACTTTAGTAGAAGCATTGGAGCAGAAAAACAACTGTATTCTGTGACCTGATGTCGTCGTCCGCCACTTTCCCCTTGTCGACTGCTGTCATCGAACACAGTGTGCTATCAGGTTGACTGAGAGTGGCCACAACACTGTCAGCTCAATGCCTGTGCATGTGTCCAAGTAGTGTGACCCTAGACACCATCAAAACAGCTCAGAACGATCTGTGAACATAAAAATCTTAAAAATTGCACGTACACATAGGTTTTTGTTGTTTTGTTGTTGTTCTTTTTGTCTGTGTGTATACATGTGTGTGTGTAAAAAAGAAAAAGAAAAAAAAGAAGAAAAAATCAAACTTCTAGTCCCCCTCCCCCCCAAAAAAAGAAGAAAAACTGGGCCTTTGAAAAAAAAAGTGTCTGCAGCTTTTTGTTGATAACGCAGGTCTTTAAGCTGATTGTTTGTTATTTTCTTATTAACCATGCACGTGACAATATCCTACAATCGCGTGCAACTGCGTAAACAGCCGCCAATTTTGCTTTTCGTGGCTGTACTTTCGCGACAGTTATCTGAAGTAAGCCGACAGATGTTGCATGATTACACGGATTACCTAAACAAAATTCCCGGCCGAGTAGAAAAGGCGTTTGTTCTGGCATCTCGTTATTCCCGAAAACCCGGAAGTTGTGGCTGCGTTTCGTCATGTCCGGTTGCTGCTGCTTTTGTCAACAGGCTTAACAAGGAACGGAAGCATGTATGAATACACCAAAAGGATAATTATGATAATGAGACGTTCCAGTTTATGACATCGGCAGAAAAGATTGTGACACAGCTGTCGAACGTAGAAAAAAAAAAGGAAAAAAAAAGAAGAAGAAAGAAACAAGAAGAAATCATCGTCAGCCCATCAATGAACACTTAGATTCGATTTCACTATTTGATTTCATTATTTTGTTCATACCACTGTGACTGCTTGACAGTTCAAGGCAGTAACATTTACTTCAAGATGACATTATTATCTGTGCTCGGAAAACACACAAAGCACGATACCAACAGATCTTGATTCCAACGTTCAGGAACCGAACTTACTCCGATTAGAACAGATTAAAACCAAATCACATCAAGATTTCGCACTGCCCCTTGTGTGTTTAAAACAAAACGAAAAAAGTAATAAACTCCACGATAAAGACGATTATGATGAGAACCCAGGTGTCTTTTGTTGTTGTTTGTTGTTGTTTTTGTTGTTGTTGATATTTTTGGGTTTTTTTTTTTTTTTTTTTTTTAGGCACAATCATGCAATATGCGGAAGAGGGTACTTTCATGGGTCCAACAGGAAAATATACAGGCTACACACTATTGATGCTTGTGTCAAGGAAACCACTATAATGCAACACCCTCCGAACGCATCAAAATTCATCCCCCCCCCCAAAAAAAAAAAGAAGAAAAAAAAAGAACAACAACAAAAAACCCACACAGTCAAGTGTGGACTGATTTTAAAGAAATACCAATATTCCGTTGTTGTTGTTGTTGTTGTTGTTTTGTTTGTTTGTTGTTGTTTTTTGCAATGACTGCGGCGACCACCTACACCCCCCTTCCCCTCCTCGTCCCCCCTCCCGCTCTGACGTCTGCTAGCCAGTCAGCCAAGATACACAGCTGCGCATGAACACACAAGTAGTCCACAGGTTAGGCCAAGAGCAAAGCTCAGTTTCAGTGTTGTCAAACTCACCTGGCATGGATCTTACTCACAAAACCAACAACACCCCAAAACTGTCATTTTCACACCACAAAAACGTAAATTAAACTATTGAAAACAAGCAAAGGTTTCAGACTATATTTAGGTGAATGCCCCGGATGCTATCAGTGTCGGGTAGTGGGAAGACACTCTAACTACGCCGTAATGCCTCTCTCTCTCTCTCTCTCCCCCAGTTTTTAGCTAGTTGAAAACTGTCTCGACAAAACGGGAATGCGCGTGCAGGAGAACCTTTGTATCAGACTCCGCCACCAGCCCCAGCCCCTCCTCACTCCCTCCCGATGCTTTTCTAACAAAGTGCTCCATAGGCATCATGTGTCGCGCAGATAATTCAATGTCCATCTTGCCTGCATTAGATCGACCTGCTTCGTCTCTTCGGCGAGGGGGACCCTGCATTGTCCTCCATCCTCTTGTCTCTCACGTCCGACTTCTCGGCGCCGTGCGCGACCAGGGAATAGAGAGGCAGGGGAATGGGCATGCGCATTTCCATCCTTCTTTGCTGAGGTGACCAGTGTCGTATAGTTTGGGTGCCCGCATGTACAAGTGGAGGTTAGGGATTAGAGGCTAGCCTCGAACTAAACTAGCTCTAAGGTTAAATTTTCTGGGTTTTGTTTGTTTGTTTGTTTGTTTAACTAGGAAGCGGGTCCATTCCACCATGGTGTCTAAGCCGTTAGAGAATGATTTTTTCCCCCTACCTTTCTTCGCTTCCTTTTTTTCTCCTTTATTTAATTTTGAATTTTGGTTTCTTTTGTCCTAGTCTGGGTTAGGCCCGTACCCCTGGGTTAAATTAACCTCGAGTTTTACATGCGGGCCCAGGTCACAGATTACAATGCAAGTGAGGCGGGTTAATCAAGTCAAGTCAAATCAAAATACTTTATTTATCCCCGTAGGGCAATTCATGCGGGCGAGCATAAGACACATAAAAGAAGTTAAGATCACTAAATTCATATAATTGTACTCTCTCTCCCTCCTCCCCCCCCCTCTCTCTCTCTATCACACACACATATCCCGTTTGGGTGTAAGAGGACCGGTATTATTAAGTGAATTTGCCATGCTTTCCTTGAAATTTTTAAACAGTTTTTAAAGTGCATTAATTTTTATGCCAATTTTGGGGTTTTGGTGAAGAGGCATGTTTGATGTGTTGATAGACGGCAGATTTGACTTGACGAGTGACCTATTTTTAAACACATCTTTGGGCACGTACGAGGCATAAATAACAGAGTGTACTTTTTTGAGCTATTTCGGCATGTGGGGTTAACCTGGACGCCGCATCAGCAGACTACCAAAATTACATTAAAAACTTTGTATTTTGACATGAAGCTTGTCGACATCTCTCTCTCTCTCTCTCTCTCTCTCTCTCTCACACACACACACACACACACACACACACACACACACACACACACACACACACACACACACACACACACACACACACACACACACACACACACGCACGCACACACACCCTGTAATATTGCATTTACACTCTATCCTTGTATGATCACTGATTTTTTTTTTGTTTAGGTTTATTCCGTGTATTCTGTATGTTTGGAATGCGCTTCCTTGTAACCGAGTCTGTATTTTTTGTTTTGTGTTGTTCTTGTTTTTGTTCTGTTTGCTATGTTAGCACTCTTTTTGTGTTTCTGGTTTCCTTTCTACTTTCGCGTGCTTTGCTTTGTTTGATTGTTATTTCTGTTGCTGTGGTCTTTTCGGTTTTTGTTTTTGTTTATAGTTTTGTTTTGTTTTTGTTTTGTTTTTCTTCTTCTTGACATGCCCCCAGAGGGTCTTGAAGAATAAATAAATAAACGTCAAACGTCTGGAAACCATTGTCTGTTTTTGGTGGGCAAAATTGTTTTGAAGGAAGTGTGCTGCCTGAGCTTAGTAGGAGCCACAGAGCAGAAAAAAAACTGTATTGTGTGACCTGTACCTCGGGTACGTTGCGTCCCCTGTGGCCGGCGACATGGTGCATGTCGTTCCGTGTCCGGGTCGCCCAAACTACAGCAGATCCTGCAGTAATTCCCTCCGGCAGAACTAAATCGGTCAGCGTTCCTTCCGTTAACAGGCCCCTGTTACTTGGAAGCAGCTCCCTCTTACAGCCAAGAAACAGTTCAAACAAGGAATCCTTCAAGTCCCGACTGAAAACCCATCTCTTCACCCTCTCATAGCTGTGCCATGTTGTCGTTCGGTGCCGTACATGTATAGTGTTGGTGACAAAGTGCGTGAGTGCCATATCGCTATATATGGACATGGTGCTCAAAGAACCCCAGTTTTCGCAAAGCTATATTATGAGTTCCTGAAGAAGTTTCCGCTACTAGTATGATCCGCAAAACCCAGATGGTCGGTATATGGTTTATACGGCTTAGACGAGATTTTGACACGTGCCATACCAGTATTTATGACAAGATACGTCGCATACCAGTATTTGTAACAAGGTACGCCGCCGGCATACCAGTATTATTTTGTGACAAGGTACGTCGCGTACCAGTATTTGTGACAAGGTGCGTCGCATACCAGTATCTGTGACGAGGCACGGCGCTTATTAGCATTTGTGACTAGTACGTCGCATACCTTATAATTATGTGACAATGTACGCCGCATGTCAGTATTTGTGACAATGTACGTCGCATACCAGTAGTGGCGACAGTTAAGATACGCCACGCGCCATGCCCGGCAATGGCCACATACCCTGTAGCCCAAACCATACGACAGTGACCATTTCAGCAACAGAAGAAGGAAGTTGTTCTCTTCAACCTGGACACGGAAAAGCGTCTGGAGAGTTTGTGTGGGGGAGGCCAACGGTCATCTAGAAACGGGCGTAAGCGCTTGTAAATTCCTTAGTGTGTAGACCGTTTTGCCAAATGACTGCAGACGCTTCCTGCACGAAATGCAATGCAGGTGGTCATCAGAGAACGGGCGAGCAGACGTGTCTCACGCGTGAATGCTCGGTGCCAGACGTGTGCACCCACATATGCCCCGTCAGCGACGCGGGGTTTCCACTCAAGAAACCGTGCATGCAGGTCTAAGTTGAACTTAGAAAAGGTAATGACTGCGAAGTGGTTACAAGTTAAGAAAATAAAAGCGACATTAAAAGGGACAGAAACCACTTATCTTTCACAAAGGACGGCACGGGTCAACGTTTCGGCTTTCGCCTTCCTCAGGACACAAACAAATGGAACATAACTTCAACAAACAAACTTCATTTCTTTTTTAATATTATTACTTTTTCCCGCGCCGTGTATGTCAGTATGTCTGCAGAGTTACCTTTTGTTTGTTATATCCCATTTGATTGTGTCCTGGGGAAGGCGAAAGCCGAAACGTTGACCCGTGCCGTCCTTTGTGAAAGTTAAATGGTTTCTGTCCCTTTTATGTCGCTTTTATTTCAGCTGAACTTAGTTTACACACACACAAAAAGGAATTGGTAGACAACCCGGAGGATATGACACTCGTTCCTTCAGAATCCCAGTATGCAATTATAAAATCAGAGGGCGGTGACCGTTCTTTTGCACATCTTGGCTCTGTGATCTGGAACTCTCCTGCCTCTGAGATACGGCACTCGCAGCCCATGGTCACCAAATCTGCTTTGAGAACTTTCTTTTTGCTGCAGTCACAATAGACTGTCAGAACACTGCGCCCGGGCCAGTCCCTGTTGCACATTTATTTCATTTTATTGACGTGTGTGACCGGATAGCTGTGTCTGTGTTGAGGGTGATTTGTTTTTGAAACTATTTATTTATCTGTTTGTATAATAGTACCCCGCCCCCCTTTCCCTCCCCTTTTTGCCGCAAGATAGTATTTGTTGCATGGGCACCTCTGCTACCCCTGGCTAGCTGGAAGATGGTCTCTGTTGCTTGAGCGGCTCCTCCCCCCCTTTTCACCCGACATCCTCGTTTGTGAGGCGCTTTAGCTTCCAAGGGGATAGGCGCCATGAAAATCGTCGTCATCATTACCATCATCATTATTTATTTGAAAGGATGTCCACGTTCCATATGATTGGTCAGCGTGGTGGTCTACTGTTACAACTGACAGCACATCAAACAATGACTGAACATTTCTTTTTAAACGTCTTCTCAGATTATAAAACCAAGGAAATTCCGGCCCTAACACCAAAGCAGTTTCTGATAGAGAAGTGCATGGAATTGTGTGTGTGTGTGTGTGTGTGTGCGCGTGTGTGTGCGCGTGCGTGCGTGTGTGTGTGTGCTCTCTCAAATTCCTACCCTTTGTTAACAGCAATAGAGAAGTGCATGGAATGTGTGTGCGTGCGTGCGTGTGTGTGTTCCTTAAATCCCTACCCTTTGCTGAGAAAATTTGTCTTCGTAAATAAACCGTTGAAAGTTTTGTCGTTGCTGAATTGTTCTTGCTGTTGTTTTTCTCCTTCTCCAGTTAAAAACCTAAAGGGGCAGGCAGGGCACATTCTCGACGACACAAAACACGGGCCAAAAACCATCCCCTAAAGATGCTAATTTGTTCGAGCCAAATCAGGTTTCTAAGGGAGCGGTGCCTAATAAAGCCACCTGATTCGGTTAACCGCGAATTAGCTTCGCTCGAAAATAAGAAATGCACGCCCCTGTCGAACGCCGGCCTGCAGAGAAGCTGACTTGACTTGGGAAAGTGCGACACATTTTGGAGAAAGACTTTGTCGACTTCGTGTCAATTCCGCAAGCTCTGAAATGCAAAACACGTACGACTGACACAGATTGAAGTAAGAAAAGCGAAACCACCCCCACAACGGGAGGAAAAAAAGGTCTGTCTGGGTGTCTCTGTGAAGCCCTATCGTTCTCGATTCCGACTTTGAAACGGATGTTTTCCAAGTTGGAATTTGGTTACCAAACCCTATGAGATCTGCTGTCTGTCCATCGCACGCCCAGTCATCCCATGTATCAGCTCTTAGTTCTATTGTGGTGCCACACAGCTGAGACCTCCACTTGTATTTGAGGGGGGTGGGTGGGTGGGTGTTTGGGGGTTTAACGTCCTTTTCCACCACATAGGGTGATATCAAAGACGGGGCAACGACGAAAAAGCCAGCACAAATATTTGGCCCCAGCCGGGATCGAACTCACGACCCGAGCATTAGAAGTTCAACGCTCTACCATTCGACCACCCCGGCTCCCCTGTATTTGAGGGCGTTTCCCATATTATGACACATCTTATGATGTGGATGATTACACGGCCGGCACGACAGGTGTCGTAGTTCTCGGGCATGGTTGACGCCGGAATATTTATGACAGGCCGCGCGGGATGCGGTCCTGTCAGTCTCAGACCACATGGAGCTCCATAGCATCATCATACCGTCATCCTCATGCATAATGATTAAAAATAATTTTAAAAAATGCCCCACCTTCCGAGGGTTCCACCATGATCTGGGATCAATACCACTGGAACCGGCCAAGAGTTGGGGTAGACCCCCCTAAAAAAAACAAACAAAAAAAACAAACAACAACAACAACAACAACAAAAATCAGTGTGTTGCTTCAGAAGGCTCAGCACCACAGTGGTGTGACCGATCAGTAGACATCCATTCTGACTCAGATCTTAGCAACAGCAGCGCACAGAATGCTGTAATTTTGCACGTCAGTGTCTTCGTGCGATCATCATTCTGTCATCGTAAGCAGCCCAGACCGATCTGCGAGCACAGAAAACTTAAATGCCCCACTGCTATCATTTTTTTAGCCCAAACATCGTTCTGAGGTGTTTTGGTGGTGTATAACATCAAACCACCAAGACACAGTGCACAAATACATGCATAGACAGGCTTGCGTACAGCGGATTGGCGCCAAAACGCAGAAGCCGGTGGCAGTGTCACCCTCGACAATCGACAAACATAGCGGACGTCTACGGACGGTCGAGTTCTCCTCCTTTGGGCGGTCATCAAACGTCAGTGTGTTCCATTCGGAGCCCTACTAACCTCTAAGATAGGCCATTTCGGCGCATCTGTTCCAAAACAGAATTCTCCCAATATAAAGCCGTGTAAAGGTAGCACTGGTTTCTTTCACGTATATCCCTTTAATAACTCAACGCTTCATTCTTTTTTTCTTTTTCTTTTTTTAAACTCCCAAGGAACAAGCGGTAATCAAAGATGAGGAAAAAGGCTACAAGCTCATTCTGCATGCAGTGTACACTCCCCCAGCATCGTGACCATTTCAACACGCAATTTCTTCGAAGTTTACTACATTCAGAAGCGCATATATGCATATTCAGCCTACAGAATCAAATTACGGAAGGCCTCTGTGGGACTTGCTCTTTCTTTACTGAAGTCACCAGCTCACAACAAAAAATGGTGGTGGGGGAGGGGGGGGGAAGCAAAACAAAACAACAAAACAAGGAGGAACGGCCCCGTCCTACAAAGTTGTTTCTCCAAACTTCATTTTATTTTGTCTGTTTTGTTGTTATTGTTGCCGGTTCTCCCCTCTCCAAGTTCTACCGATGACACTAGATCCTCTACGACCTCGACCGATTAGCCACGTGACTGGGGGTGGGGGAAGAAGGGAGAGAGAGAGAGAGAGGCAGAGAGAGAGGGTGGGTGGGTGGGTGTTTAGGAGTTTAACGTCCTTTTCCCCCACATAAGGGTGATATCAAAGACGGGGCAACGAGAAAAAGGCCAGCACAAATATTTGGCCCCAGCGGCCGGGATTCGAACTCTCGGCCCAAGCATTGAAAGTCCAACGCTCTACCATTCGGCCACCCTGGCTCCCAAGAGAGAGAGAGAGAGAGAGAGAGAGAGAGAGAGACGTCAGTTCCGTGAACTAAACATTTGACGTCAGCCTCAGGCAGGTCGTCATACAGAGAGAGAGAGAGATGACGTCAATTCCGTGAAGTAAACTTTAGACGTCAGCCTCTAGCACTGACTGAGATCGTCTGAGGATGCTTGTTCATGTCTTGTGATTTCCCTGTTGGCTTTGTGACTTCTCCGACTGAATTATTTTTCACATGAAATCTGGAAGATCTAGAGGGCTGATGAAATGTCGGAAGCAGTGACGATACTTGCAGATTTTGTCTGTGAACCAAACATTTGACGTCAGCCTCACGCTGCTCGTCTGACAGATGATACTTCTACATATCTTGTGATTTCCTTGTTGCTTTTGTGACTTCTGTGACTGAATTAATTTTTACATAAAATCTGGAAGATCTAGAGAGCTGATGAAACGTGGACTCAAAGTGCCTTGAACTGTACTTACGAAATTGCAAAATTGGAACTTCTTTGACCGGCGCTTCTCGCAGAAACGTGAAAAATGTGTTTATCTAAAAGCTCTGCTATTCTTAATACTAAAGCTATAATAGTGCAGTGGTTCATGTCATATGTGCAGTTGGCACAAGTGACAAAAATACCGGAATGATGAGTAATTTGAAGGAGTCTTTTCATAGATATTTGGCCTTATATGCAAACCACCCCTACCTCGGAAATATTTTTCTTACACAAAACCTGTCAGAGCTACAGAGCTGTGCTACGAAAACAGGCAGTATAATTGGATGATCTTCCCAATTTCAGAAAACGAAGCCATTTGAACATTTTTTGCGAAAAAATTCGTAACATGACCGATTTTTTAAAATCGGCGATAACTCTTCTGAAAATGCAGTAGGCTAAAAATCGTGAAAAATAGGTCTGGAGAAGGTGAATTCCCATTTTATCTCAAAGTAAAAAGGCCTCCAACGAGGTGGTTTAGGAGATAGCCATCATTACATCCGTCCACACACACACACACACGTCTCACAACTCCCGCCAAAAAGAACGCAGCAGCATAGTGTGCACGTAAGGTGTCTATGACGCAGATTTCGTTACGTCACTGTGTGCGTGAAAGAAAGTATTGTGTGGAGAAACGTCACAGTCTTGTTTTGTATCACTGAAACTTGCTGCTGCGCGTAGCAAAATCTGCCCCGTCTCATAAAGTTGTTTCTCTATAGAGAAACAACTTAAAAACAGCAGCTGGGTATTTTTTTTTTTTTTTTTTAAATTCTCTTTTACTCAAACGAGTGATAGAATAGATTGGTTTCTCCCATTGGTTTCTCCCAATCTCAGACAAGGATTTCATTGTCAAAACAGCAGCAGACTGACTTTATTCACTTCACTGCAGCACAAGACATGCTATAAATCTCACAAATGCGAAAATTATTTTATTTTACATAAATAATCAAAATAAAAAACAAACAAAAAGTAAGAAGTAAACAAATAACAACAGGATACCAAGACTGCCAAATATTACAGACTGCTGACGTCAGTGTAGACCCATTTGATATTTCTGGAGTATTTATTCTTATACTGTATATTATTACTTCCATTCTCTCTCTCTCTCACACACACACACACACCACACACAAATTAATACATTCATACACTTTCTACAATCTTTGCAGATATTTACAGTAAACAGACACTTCAACAAAGAAGTGAAATGCACTTAGCATCTCCCTCCCTCTCTCTCACTCTCCCTCTTTTCCACACACATTGCACACGTGCGAACGTACACACACACACACACACACACACGAAATAACCCTGTACAAATTAACAATAATTCGCTTGTTTACAGCCTTCATGGCCTGCTGAACCCGCAGCATTAGAACAAAGTCAAACAGATCACTACTTCAACTTGGATGGTGGCTGGGTGTTCGGGAGTTTAACGTCCTTTTCAACCACGTACGGGTGATATCAACACAGGGCAATGAGAAGAAGGCCAGTACAAATATTTGGCTCCAGACGGGATTCGAACTCCTGACCCAAGCATTGAGAGTCCAGCGCTCTACCATTTGGCTATCCCGACTCCTCTACTTCAACTTGGGGGTGGGGGTGGGTGTTTGGGGGTTTAACGTCCTTTTCCACCACATAGGGTGATATCAAAGACGGGGCAACGATGAAAACGCCAGCACAAATATTTGGCCCCAGCCGGGATCGAACTCACGATCCGAGCATTAGAAGTCCAACGCTCTACCATTCGACCACCCCGGCTCCCACTTCAACTTGGAAATAGGGCCTTAGTTCCATAGATTTGATAAGCACTCAGACCTCTTTTGACAGTAGATCACTACAGCAGTAAAGCGCTGCTATCTTGTAGTCTTAGACCCATGCAACACAGGAGTGTTTTAACTTTTTAGTCGAACAAACAGAGAAGATGGTGTTTTTCCCTATATCTCATGCGACAAACAGCTATAAAATGCCTTTGCTCTAATTTTCCCAGAGCATGTTTTAAGCTGTTCTCCATGTTGGTTTGAACAAAAACGTCTCCCCGTGTGTCATGAGCCTTATACAATGGGAGACCAAGAACATGAGCTTAACAATGTGCGGGCACGCGGGGGGGGGGGGGGGGGGGGGGGGGGGGGGGGGGGGGGGGGGGTCAGCAGCTATCAACAGCTGAGACTGGCAAGACTGTCGTCACTGGAAAACAAACCCCCCATGCCAGAGAGACGGTTGAGCTGACTGCAACACTACTATGTGATATTTCATTCATTTATAATTTATGTTGCTGACTCCTCTGATTCCTCGTGGTCAGCTGCTGCTGATGAGGCGGAGGAGGGAGGTGGGAGTGGGACCAGCTCCTCGACCTGCTCCAGCAAGGAATCGGCCTTCTCTTCCAGGATCACCTGCACAGCACACAGTTCTGCACCATACACAAACACTCAAATGATCCATAGAATTATATAGTGAGTAACTATCATGCTGCTCATTGGAAACCCCGCATGAGTAGTATGGCATGACAGGATAAGTCATTCATCGTGAATACCCAAACCACCCACTGTCCTCTTTGTTACCCTCAGAGCTAAAAATGGTCCATGAACCCAAAGGTGTAAAAGTGTTTGGCATTTTGAAATCGTAAAGCAAACTGCAAAGACAGAATAAAAATATGAAAACAGGACTAAAATCGTCATGCATTTTGGCACGATTTTAAGTACTTCAGAGGAGGAAACATTTTTTCTTGAGGGAAATATTTTGAATTAGACTAAAATCTGTGCAATTTGGTGCGTTTTGGTATGGTTTTAAGTGCTTCAGTGGAGGAAAGGCGGTTTCTGTATGGAGGAAAATTTTCAGTCAAAGGTGGAAATCAGCCAAAAAGTGAAAGATTTTAAGCCCTGTACCCTACAGAAATGACTATGCCAAATGTATGGAAGATGTAATACACATGTATACAACAGCTCTCAAACTGGATGAATAGTATGACATTCTATGGCAAGTCATTAAAAATACCAAAACCATTGTTCTTTTTGTTATTCTGCCCGACTCCGATTAAAACTCAGCAACACCTCGGACCCACACCATGCGGCACGGATGCCCCGTTTAGTGTATTCGAAGGGAAGGAATCACCTGTTGCAGTACGTTGAATAAGCAAGAGCCTGCAGTAGCTTCCCTTTAAACCTCAGAAAAAGGCAAGTGGCATACTTCATACATGACACTTCACTGAAAAAGTGCAACCACGGCCATGGAACCCGCAACTTTAAGCAACAAAATATCTTCGTACATTGGCCAAGAGAAATCCTACGCACCTTTGCAGCAGAGATGATCTGCCTGGCGGCTTTATGGGAGAGAAACTGGACACAGTTCACCAGGGCACCAGACTCTGCTGCAGCCAATGACTGTAGTGTTTGGTAGCCGGCACTGTACAATTGTCTGGCTCGACCCTGAATAAAGTCATAGTCTTTCAGTATCATTTGTAATTCTAGACCAAAACTGCACATAGATTCAACCAAAATGGAAGAAGCATACACTGTCTGTGTATCGTCTGTAATTCTAGACTAAAACCACAGTCAAATGCAAATGGAAAAATCATAACACTGAGTGTGCTTTTCCCATTGTCTTGTGCTTGCGCAGCGTTAAACCCTAAAAACTCACTCACTGCCATTGTCTTATCTGTCATGTTGCGTGGCATTATGCCCATTAAAGCTCACTCCAATCAGCTTACCTAACCTGTCATGGTGTATCTGCTGTACCAGTGAGAGGTTTGGGAAAATAAAGAGTATGAAGGGATGTGTGTAGAGCGTGTGTGTGTGTGTGTGTGTGTGTGTGTGTGTGTGTGTGTGTGTGTGTGTGTGTGTGTGTGTGTGTGTGTGTGACTACAAGTGTACATAAATCTGCTCCTATCATTCCATGTACATAATAAAATTGACAGAAGACGTTAGGAGGCAAGCAACTATTATCAGCACTGTACACTAAACTGCATGCATCTTTGACTAACCAGGCCCAGTCAACTCACCAGTTTCACACCCGGCACCTCCATGAGAGGCAACAGCTCCACACTGACACAGTAGGCTAGTCGTTTGGCAAAATTCCCCAGCAACTCTTGGTATGCCCACAGCTCAGGCAGTTCCTGCCAATGAAATTGAACAATGGGAGCGTACTTACTGCCATAATGCAGATGCTGGCATCAGAAAGTGGAGTGAGTCAAAAAAAAAAAAAAAAAGTGCAGATGAACAACTGCTTTTTTTTCTTCTTTTTTTAAAACTACTTAATTGTCCCTGTCGGGAAATTCGGTCTGCTTCAACTGGAGGAAGCGCGTTTTATTTTTTATTTTTTTAAAAACAATTTTTGCTGGGGGAGGAAAGCCAGATAACCCGGAGAGAAACCCCTGATGAGCAGCCCGGAAAAACCGGTATCACATATCACAAGCTTGACCTGGGTTTGAACCCATGCTTGATCGCCATGACATTGGTGACAGCCGTTCAGTAGTGCAGCGGCTAAATCCAACGCGCTACCTATTAGACCACCACTCACCCTCATACTTTGAGTGTATGAAAACCGCAGATATGTCAACCGCACACAAACTACCACTATTTGAATCATGTACGTTTTGCAGAAACCTATTCCCCTGCCTAGCAATTATCAATATCTGTCTTCTCTCTGGTGAAGAAATGTGAAAACATCCAGATCTATCCAACAAAGCATGTAGGAAGAGTGTTCTCTCCTGCATAACAACTGTTAAAGAATTGTTACACTAACCTGATTCTCACATACATAGTATAATAATGCAGCAGTCAAAACCCTGAGAGAGAGAGAGAGAGAGAGACAGTGACAGACAGACACAGACAGAAGCCTGCACCTGACAGAAGCGCAGCACGCATGAAGCAAAGCTTGCAGCAGATGTGAGAAGGTTCTGGACAAAACCTCTCGGCTGCTGGAAGCGTTCTGCTACATCCCACACCGAGTTCTGTCGCCACAGGTCATACAGCATCAGTGTCAGGTAAAATCGCTGCACCACCAGTGTGTCAACTTTCTGAAAATTGTAACAAGTAATCCAGTGTTCACAGCCACTGACTGAATAAATCACATCATGTAGATTTGCACAGACATGCAGATGCATCTCATTTGAGGCATTTAGGATTTATCAGGCACCTTCACCTTTTCTGAGCATGCAGTAACTCAGTCACTGATCTACACTCCTGCTGCAAAAAAAACCAATGCACCTGATCATGTTATTTGCACTATCCTGATCTACAGAGTAGACAAATTAACCACAGTCAATGAAAACTCTAATGTTAGATGTGCATAGAGAAGTCAGAAAACCTACCAAAAAGACAAATTAACCACAGTCAACGAAAACTCTAATGTTAGATGTGCATAGAGAAGTCAGAAAACCTACCAAACGACTGGTCTGCCCTGAAGCCCTTTTCACAATGTAACTCTCTGGAACACCAACCAAATCGGCCACCTTCATCTCATCCGGAGACAGTGTGCTCAGCTGTAAAACAAAAATTGCCAGCCATATGTAACAAAATGAGATTGTAATGAACATATTTCAGAGGACTAAAAAGAAAGCAGAGATAAAAAAAAAAAATGTGTACACAAATTAAACTAGGGAATGCTTACTAAGCCAAGACTACTACGGACAAAACAACGAAACGCTAAATTTTACACACACCATCTTATCTGCTACACACACCATCTTATCTGCTACATCCCACACCGAGTTCTGTCGCAGTAGGTCATACAGCATCCGTGTCAGGTAAAACAAAAATTGCGAATCCTTCCACAAATATTTCAGAAGGAAGCTGCAGGTTATCGACCTTGCGATAAATTCATTACATGTATTAACAGACAATCTCTAACAAAACACACTATCGTACCACCCCGAACAGTACATACCTCTTCAATCAACTGACTGAGGGAAACACAGAGGAAAATTGTGTGTGGATTGGGAAGATCTGAATGGTGGGAAAATTCTCGTGTTTGTTCAATACAATCTTACCTGTTGAAGGTAGATCATCCAAGGAGGAGACAGATCAGCGGCCAGATCGTAAGGCGTGACCAGGTACAAGAGGTGCAGGTAGTTGGCCACCACCAAAGACTGTTCACCTTTTTGCAGATCCTCATACAACCGCGCTCCACACTCAAGGTCTACGGATCCTTTGAAAGTAGCCTTTCCAAGAGTTGTGACCTCCAGCGTGAAGTCCATGGTACTGTGGGGTTCTGATGATGAATCACCAGCCTCATCGCAAGCATTCAGAATGTCACCACTGTCTTCCACCACTTGTGTGTCTGCTTCCTCTTGGGTCAAACTACCCCTCTTTATAGGGAATAGAGTCAGAACATGTTGTGAAACTCCCTTCAGCTGGGTAGTACTGTCACAGGCCTGCGTATGGTCAGCTTGTGTTTCAAATACATGAAGACTTCTCGTCTGTCGCTGGCTCTCCTGACTTTTAAGCACATCGTTCTGAGCGATCTCACGAGTTTCCGCATCCACCTGCGATGGTGATCCGCTGTTGTGCTTTCTCTGGACAACCAGACCCTCATCAAGCAGAGCCTGGAGAGCCTCTCTGGTTGCAACGGCAACGTCAATGCCCACCGTGGCTGCCTGCACTGCCAGAAGTGAATGCTGCATCAATCTGAACACTGCCTGTGTTGTTTCCACCACCTATGGATAATAAGACAGCAAATGAAAAACTGACAAGGGCAGAACTTCTGAACCTCAAACATTCACCCCCTACATCCCCAGTTTTTCACAACTTATCTCAAAAGCGGAAGCTGTGGATATATTCCATGAAACTTGAATGAAAACAAGACACCAAGAATATGCCAATCAACTGAAAATTAATATTATAGATCTGAAAAAGGAAAATATAAATTTAACGTAAATTTATAAGAAGCACAACTGCAGACAAAACTCCATTATACAGTGCGCTACCACACAACATCCAGGGTTACATGTATACCTTCAGTCCAATCAGTGACAAGATAAGTGTGCGTAACCCCTTGCCTCCCTGATACATTAGACTGCTGTGACACACATCTTGTGGGCCTGACAGGAGTTCCAACACCTATGAAAATTAGATAAATAAATAAAAGAAAATAAACAACAAAAATATAAACAAAAAGCACATATAAAAAGGCAGCACAATTAATGTGCAGAAACTAAAGTGTCAATATTTAAGATTTACATGTATTTTGCAGTTCAAGAAAGACATTATGACCGATTTATAAAGTTTTCGAGCTCTTTTCCCTAGAATGAAGAGGAGGAAAAAAAAAAAAAAAAATTATGAACATTTTGCCATATATATATATATATATGTATATATATACATGATAGGCTTTCATCAAGACTGAAAAGGTATAAAAACTAGCTGTCCGAAATAACAATAAAAATAATAAAGAATACACTGAAATCCCAGAGAAGGTGATGTCAACAATACTGCAGCTACACACAAAGCTCACCTTTGGCATGTCAACTTTCTTAGAAATAAGAATGCTCTCGCCAGAGGAGTCGATACCAGCACGACCGGCTCTACCTGTCATCTGCTTGTACTGACTGTGCTTCAGAAAATCTGCTCCAACGTATGGACTCCGCAGAATGACCCTGGAGGTGGAGCCACGTATGATTATGAACCCAAACATTTCCTATACACATCACAAATACAGAAGAAGTAAAAGGGAAACGGAACCAAGGGGGTGGGGGTAGGGATGGGGTGGGGGTGTGGAGGTTCGACGGGGTGTAGGAAAATGCAGCTCAACCAAGTAACTAAACAAGAACAAAATGTGACAATCAATAATATCACTTTTTAATCCCAGTATTACTACACATTAAGAATCATGACTGCTGTCCTCAATCTAACTTCTAATCCTAAGTTACAGGGTCATCTAATGTCAAAATCAAGACATGCACTACTAAGCATAGAAAGCTCTTTGTACATATGAGAGACCAGACTTACTCTCATTTCCTGTTCACACTTTGAGCACAATCCTGCTTGGAACTGACTTAAGAATGTACATGTAATATGCCAGCTGCTATATTCATATCAACTGTTAGTAGTGTTAGACACAGAAGACAACTTTCTGTATGGTCACAGTTGATACCTTTTGGCAGGCAAGTTGACTCCAGCAGCCAGTGTGGATGTGCAAGTCAGGAGACACAGGATGCCGTCAGAGTAGGCATCTTCAATGAGCCGCCTTTCGTCTGCTGTAAGACCGCTGTGGTGATATGCCAGCCCGAAATGAACAGTGTACTTGAGAGTTGGACACAGCTTCCCTCCACCATCTGTATACAGCTCTTGCAGCAGAGCTTTGCGTTTGTCCTTTTGAATGTTACTCAGGTGTCTGGTAAACAAGATGAGTACACATAATTCACACCTTCCAGAGTGACGTGTTGTTGTTTGGGGGTGTTTTGGTTTTTGTGCTGTGCATGTTTATGTGTGTGTATTTGGGGGGGGGGGGGGGGGGGGTAGTTTTGTATGATGTTGTTTGTTTGGGTTTTTTTTTTGCTTTTGTTTTTGTTGTTTTTATTTTTTGTTTTTGTTTTTTGGGATTTTTTTTTTTTTTTTTTTTTTTTTTGGGGGGGGGGGGGGGGGGGTTGGTTGGATCTATTGTTGTTTCTTTCTTTGTTTCTTTATTCTTGATAGTGGTGGAGGAGCTGCTGGTGGTTATGGTGAAAAAAAGAAAAAAGAAGAAGAAGAAAACACTGCATGGTCTAAGGTACATGGACTGGGAGCTGCCTATAAAACAATGGAAGATTACCCACAGCAATTCTCCTGTCGGAAATATCTCTTTAATTTTACTCATTGAAAAAGAGGATTTAATTAAAAATACAGAACAGTGGAAAGACTGACAGATAAAACTAAATTACATGCACATGTGTGTAGTAGTACAACTCACACCCACACAGTGAAGGAATCTTCTTATTAACCGTAACACACAAGGCAGGTGGTGCGAATTTCAATTCTGTTCTGCACCCTGGTCACCCACGTACCTGGCACGTTTTTGCGTGCGCTTTGACATATTATGAATCACTGCAAGTGCTTTGACCATACCTGTGGTGCTTACACATAAGCCTGGCAAGCATGAGGGCGACATTCTCACAGTAGCGCTTGGTTGGGCAGAATAGCAGACACGAGTTGTCCGGGACGATCTCCAGTACCAGATTCAACAGGTGGTCAGGGTCCATTTGCTGTGACTCCTGAGAATGCTGTGAGATCCAAAAATCACATGATTTACATGTGACTGCTTATATACAAACCCGCAGGGGAAAAGGAAGAGAGGCTGGCCTCGCAACAGCGGGAGGCGGGACACTGAGGCAGCGCTATGCAAGCAGGGGATCAACTGGACTGGACTCCACTTGGAGCCATCGGTCTTAGTAGTAGTAGTAGCTTACATACAGGGTTATAGGCACACAGAGCAAACAGGGCAGTTTTTTTTTTTATAGTGTTGTATTTTCTCTTGATGTGTTCTTGCACTGATCTCATGCAAGCCCATACATGTAATTTTTCCTAGCTTCGTACTTTCCTTAGATGGCTTTCGTCAAAGCTCTGTGAACTGAACCCAACGTGCACGCTCATGTGAATCATGCCCATTCGCTCACGCACCAAAAATCACCACATTTCAATTGCAGTTTACGTGGTACGCAGAGTCAGGCTAGCTACTGGTGACCACGGATGCTCAGCATAAGTACAGACTAAATGCGACAAAACATAGACTGTTTCTGGTAATCTGGCCATCCAAGGATGCTGCTGCAGGTAATTGAAAAGGAAGAAGACTCACAGTGAATGTGATGACCCGGTCATGCTGCAGTCTGTCATCTGGCACCAGAGCCGCACTGTTCACATGATACATGTTGTCCTCCACCTTCACATACTCCGTCAGCGACACCTGCATCATGATACATGGAGGAGTGAGTGAGTGAGTGAGTGAGTGAGTGAGTTTTTAGGGTTTAATGCTGCATAAGCATCAAAAACCAATTCACTGCTAAGTATGCCTGCACAATGTGAAAAACAACAACAACAACCCCCCCCCCCCAAAAAAAAAATAAAATAAAAAAATAATAAAAAAATAAAAAAATAAATAAATAAAAATAAAAACCCAAATGTAATGTTGGACAAATGATGCAAGCTGGTCTACGGGGCAGTATAAACCTAGGACACACAGTAGACACTGCACCTTCAAGCTAATTTATCAAAGTCTGAATTACAAAAAACGCAATTAGAACTAGGTAAAACAAACAAATACTACGCATGGGGGAGGAACTAGTGCAATATACAGTAAAGATGAAAAGGGGACATCATCCAAGGGGATTGTTCAAGACAAGAGAAAAAGGGGGCATCATCCAAGGGGATGGTTCAAGACAAGAGAAAAAGGGGGCATCATCCAAGGGGATGGTTCAAGACAAGAGAAAAAGGGGGCATCATCCAAGGGGATGGTTCAAGACAAGAGAAAAAGGGGGCATCATCCAAGGGGATGGTTCTAGACAAGAGAAAAAGGGGGCATCATCCAAGGGGATTGTTCTAGACAAGAGAAAAAGGGGGCATCATCCAAGGGGATTGTTCAAGACAAGAGAAAAGGGGGGCATCATCCAAGGGGATGGTTCAAGACAAGAGAAAAGGGGGGCATCATCCAAGGGGATTGTTCAAGACAAGAGAAAAAGGGGGCATCATCCAAGGGGATTGTTCTAGACAAGAGAAAAAGGGGGCATCATCCAAGGGGATTGTTCTAGACAAGAGAAAAAGGGGGCATCATCCAAGGGGATGGTTCTAGACAAGAGAAAAAGGGGGCATCATCCAAGGGGATGGTTCAAGACAAGAGAAAAAGGGGGCATCATCCAAGGGGATGGTTCAAGACAAGAGAAAAAGGGGGCATCATCCAAGGGGATGGTTCTAGACAAGAGAAAAAGGGGGCATCATCCAAGGGGATGGTTCTAGACAAGAGAAAAAGGGGGCATCATCCAAGGGGATGGTTCTAGACAAGAGAAAAAGGGGGCATCATCCAAGGGGATTGTTCTAGACAAGAGAAAAAGGGGGCATCATCCAAGGGGATTGTTCTAGACAAGAGAAAAAGGGGGCATCATCCAAGGGGATTGTTCTAGACAAGAGAAAAAGGGGGCATCATCCAAGGGGATTGTTCTAGACAAGAGAAAAAGGGGGCATCATCCAAGGGGATTGTTCTAGACAAGAGAAAAAGGGGGCATCATCCAAGGGGATTGTTCAAGACAAGAGAAAAAGGGGGCATCATCCAAGGGGATTGTTCTAGACAAGAGAAAAAGGGGGCATCATCCAAGGGGATTGTTCAAGACAAGAGAAAAAGGGGGCATCATCCAAGGGGATGGTTCAAGACAAGAGAAAAAGGGGGCATCATCCAAGGGGATGGTTCAAGACAAGAGAAAAAGGGGGCATCATCCAAGGGGATGGTTCAAGACAAGAGAAAAAGGGGGCATCATCCAAGGGGATGGTTCAAGACAAGAGAAAAAGGGGGCATCATCCAAGGGGATGGTTCAAGACAAGAGAAAAAGGGGGCATCATCCAAGGGGATGGTTCAAGACAAGAGAAAAAGGGGGCATCATCCAAGGGGATTGTTCTAGACAAGAGAAAAAGGGGGCATCATCCAAGGGGATTGTTCAAGACAAGAGAAAAGGACTGGCTACTTTATTCTCTTCAATTCAATTCAATTCAATTCAATTCAATAAATCTTTATTGTCCCAAAAGGGCAATTTGTTTTCCGGCTGTAAAATATATTACCTATAATGAAAATAAAAAATAAAAGTAAAACAAGATAGGGTATTAAACTGGATTAAATTAATTAAACGGTAAGTAAAAACAACAGCATATATCACAAATCCTAGCTCACTCAGTCCCTCCCTCCCCCACCCCCCTGCTCCTCTCTTCAAAAGGCACAGCCACCACACCCTCACGCACGCACCAAGCACACCTTTAGTATGCACTAAACATTTGCAAACTAACCACACACACAATAAACACAAAACACACATGATTTACGAGCCAAACACTGGAGCTGAAACTGTGCCTTACAAGTCAGAGTTAACCAGGATGATTTGTCTGCAAATGGTGTCTAGCACATGTGTTCACCAAGGTTTTTAATTCTTTTTTCCCCTTTTTTTTTACTCTCTTTTTCCATGTTATGCTAATAATAATAATAATAAGCGCATTAACATAGGTGTTTTATCCCAAATAATTATGTGGCTCAAAGCGCCGCGAGCTAAACCCAGCACACATGCTCACGTGAATCACACGCATCCTCTCACACACTGGACATCAACACATTACAATCACATGGTGCGAAGGGCCAGCTCAGCAATTTCAGTTTCGGAATTTTAGAATTGCATTTATTTTTGAATTTTGCGGGCTGAACATTTCCAAAGCAGAGGGGGAGAAAGCTGGAGTACCCGGAGAGAACCCCCGATGGTTGGCCCGAATGGACGGTGCCACATACAAGAAAGAAAAAGTCTTCGCCCCGAGTGGGACCCGAACCTGATCTCTCGCATTGGTGACTAAGTCTTAACCACTAGACAACCAACTGCTACATTACATCGTTCACACGCAACTTACTGGTCTGAAGTCACTGGAGAAGACCTCAGCGTGAAGGAACTTAGCAAGGTCCTGGATGTTGTTCAATGTGGCACTCATTCCTATCACCTGTGGAGGATCTGCAAGACACATGATCTTTGTTATTCTCCTGAAATACTACGTACTTTTCAATTTAAAATACATATCATAGAAATGTCATGAGAGTAAAACTGTCTGTGATGATTCTATCTGCAACCTCCACAACACTCTGACTGACTTATTCATTAAAGATCTACGCTCCCAACAAAAAGCTTTTCGAAGTGTGAAAAAATATTACAGAGTCGACAGTGCAAGCACAGTCAACTCTGTCACAGTTGCAGGGTTTTCAGCATCCCTGAAACCCCAATAAAAGCCAAGGGCAGCCTGATTTCACAGCTCAGTTTGCGTTATGACACTGAGCGAGAACGATAGTGCAGCACTCAACATCCGCTAGACACTGTAGCGATGCGTCTCGCTCACTGACCAAAAGCCAAATGATGTCACGGCAAACTCGTGCTCTGGTTTCATAAGGGTCCCTGAAGCGCTGAAAACTCTGCAACTGTGACAGAGTTGCCTGGATTATGCACGGTTGAAGGAGTCGCAGTTTTAAAAAACGCAATGTTTGCGGCTTTTTGCTGAGATTGCAGACCTTTAACACCACACTGCGTCTAACTAAGTTGCAACCTTGTTGTGCAGTCAGTATTTTCAGCAAGGTTGATTCCATTGTGGCTCCTCTGCTGCCACCCTCTCCGATCATGTGAAGCTGCAACACATAGGATGAAACTGTCACTATTAAATTAAACCATGATATAGATCTACAGGCTACTACATTGTATGCATCATTCAGACTGCACTACAGGACTATACATATCACAAAATGACACACACCATGCTCCAGAAGATGAAGAAACGCCCTTGACTCAGTGATCGTGCTGGAATTTAACGTCTTTAGCGCCCAGTGACATGGACTGACATTGTTGCATAATTTCAAGACAGGGAGGGGGAGAAATAAAAATTGAGACTCCCCCACCCTCCTCCAATAGATGCAGTTTTCATGAGTCAGTTTTGTTTTATTCCAATCAGTACATTTGACTAGCAGGACATTTTTTTTTCTGGTACTTCCATTTTTAAATCAGTAACTTACTGGCTGTAGCTGGTTAGCATGTTTACTGTGAACAGCAACTTACTGGCTGTAGCTGGTTAGCACGTTTACTGTGAACAGTAACTTACTGGCTGTAGCTGGTTAGCACGTTTACTGTGAACAGTAACTTACTGGCTGTAGCTGGTTAGCACGTTTACTGTGAACAGTAACTTACTGGCTGTAGCTGGTTAGCACGTTTACTGTGAACAGTAACTTACTGGCTGTAGCTGGTTAGCACGTTTACTGTGAACAGTAACTTACTGGCTGTAGCTGGTTAGCACGTTTACTGTGAACAGTAACTTACTGGCTGTAGCTGGTTAGCACGTTTACTGTGAACAGTAACTTACTGGCTGTAGCTGGTTTGCAGGTTTACTGTGAACAGTAACTTACTGGCTGTAGCTGGTTAGCACGTTTACTGTGAACAGTAACTTACTGGCTGCAGCTGGTTAGCACGTTTACTGTGAACAGTAACTTACTGGCTGTAGCTGGTTAGCATGTTTACTGTGAACAGTAACTTACTGGCTGTAGCTGGTTTGCAGGTTTACTGTGAACAGTAACTTACTGGCTGTAGCTGGTTAGCACGTTTAATGTGAACAGTAACTTACTGGCTGTAGCTGGTTAGCACGTTTACTGTGACCAGATTTACAAAATTACAAATCAGTGTAGAAAGAAAGAAAGGCTGCTGGCCATTTACTTTACGCCTTATATACATACATGTACACGCACAGGCACTGTAGCAACAAGCATACGCTTCAAGCGTACACTGACTAACCTCATCCACTACAACCAGACCAAGTTCCTGAAGTCGCTCAGCCTCCAGCAGACAGTTGACCAAGGACTGGCCTTTCTCGATAGTTGCTATGTAGAGTGAGTGCTTCTGTCGCCGCTTGGTAGGTGGGAATCGACCCTTGCTTCCTGCATACTCTTCAACTAGGAAACCCAGCTCTGTAGCAAACTCGGACAGTATACGCACCTGAAACACATGCATCCACACAAATATTTTGAAAGGTTATAGCGAGCTGACTGATCACTGTTTTTCTTTACAAAGTCAAAAATTTGTGTGAATTGCTTATGCTTCTTGGAAAGACCTCTATACAGTACACTATGGCTATTTATCTGATTAATCTGAAATTAGTTTTTCTTTATCGGAAATAAAATGATGAACCTCGTGCTTCTTCCGAGTGCCTTTCATTCCAAGCCGACATTTTTTGTAAATCAAAAAGATTCTCCGAGTTGAATCCTACCTTGTCACTACATGCTGCCAAAGACTAATGGGCAGCTACTATGGGGATACATCGTTAATTTAATAGCAATGGCTCATGCACAGCAACTTCATCTTCATGAATGTGTCTGAGAGCAACTCGCATTATTTTTTCGACAGACACAAGCACCACTAAGTTAAGATGACACTGCATTTTCCACTGCACTGATTAAACTACAACCAGTTTCAGTTCATAAATTATGCAGAATATATAGTCCAATGTGAGCGGTCAAACCTTTTCTTGCACAATTGAGATGTATGGCAGAATCAAAAGCGCATCCTTTTTCTTGCACAAAATCTGTCGCAAGATGAGAATCTCTGCCACCAATGTCTTCCCGCCACTTGTAGGAAGTGTGTAGATCAGATTACGCCCCTCATATACTGCTGGCAGTCTCAGGCATTCATCCTGCCAGTCTGCAACCGAAAATAGATTTTTTTTGGTGATTTATAGCAAAGTACAAATCAGCACTGCCACTGATTGAAGCCAATGAAAAAACAAGAGTTATGGTATTTATATGATCTTAAAAGCCCATTCAAAAGTTGCATTTGTGTGATTTCTACTTGAAATCTTCAGATCACCAGAAGCCACTAAAAAGCAGTCTGTAGCAGTCTTGCGTCAAGTGGGAAGGCTGATGCCTTGAGAAATTGTGGCTTGAAGTGGCTCCAACTGGTGTGCACTGGCTTGTTCTTTTTAACAAATCTTGTCATACAGAAGGGCGGGGGGCGGTGGGGCTTGGGCTCTTAAAGAGTTATACAGGCTGCTGTGTTACTTGTGGTACTGGTATCGTTGCAGCTGCAATTTTTTTTAACTTTCTCAAGTTTCTGGGTGGTGACGTGTGAGTGTTTGTTTGCTTGCTTCTTTAACTACTACAGTCTTCTTAATCTTATGATACTATGAATATGATTAGTGCAATGACTATAAGATAAATCACAAACCATAAAGCTTGCTGATCTTGCGATTAACCGCTAGTAGTTCTTGCACTTTTGTAGGCAGTCCATAGAAAGGCCCCACATCCTCGCTGGACCATTCCCTCCGGATCTGTGAAGCTTCAAGCTGAGCCTTGGAAACGCTGTCTTTGTGTAGCTCCTCCACAGGATTTCTAGTTGGTGTGCCTCTGGAGGCGTTCTGCAGAAGTCTGTGTTTCAATTTATCCTTCAAGGAAACACCACCCGCTGTGGATACAGGTGTTGAAATCTTTTGCATTGGTAGGAACACAGAGCTGACAGCGTTCTGAGACACACAGCTGCCAGCATTTGCAGGCACACAGCTGCCAGCATTGACAGGCACACAGCTGGCAGCATTTACAGGCACACAGCTGCCAGCATTGACAGGCACATAGCTGCCAGCATTGACAGGCACACAGCTGCCAGCATTGACAGGCACATAGCTGCCAGCATTTACAGGCACAGCGCTGCCAGCATTGACAGGCACACAGCTGCCAGCATTGACAGGCACACAGCTGCCAGCATTGACAGGCACACAGCTGCCAGCATTGACAGGCACACAGCTGCCAGCATTGACAGGCATACAGCTGCCAGCATTGACAGGCACACAGCTGCCAGCATTGACAGGCACACAGCTGCCAGCATTGACAGGCACACCGCTGCCAGTGCCAGCATTTACAGGCACACAGCTGCCAGCATTCACATGCACAGAACTATCAACATCTTTGCCATACAGCGGTTCTGTACAGTTGGGATGGTGAACGCTTGTTCCACCTGCGCTAGTCCCGCTAGTCCTGTTTCCATCCTCTGTCATGGACTCATCAAAAAGGTCGACATCTCCAGAAAGATTACAGTCTTTCTCAACATTTGTGATATGGTCCACTCTGCTGCCTCCATCAGAAACAACTGAATGCATCGCTTCAGAGCTGCCCTGCCTTGACTGCCTACAGAAGTATGGAGACGTGCTGTACACCTGGTCATTCAGATGGGTATGTGAGTTGTTAGATGTGGCCATTTCTATACCACCTTTTTCAGTCTCTATTTTACATGATGTTTCATCTTCTGAATTCTTTCCCGGGTGGGTAGAAATCACTGTGCCTCCGTTTGCAAGTTGTACGGCAGTTTCAACTTGTGAAGGAGCATGCTCTGCCTCTATGGCTGACAGGTTGACCTCAGCAACCCAAAGATCGCTAGAGTTAAGATCATCACTTGAAGCTGCACAGCTGATGAGCGTTTTGCAGTCTGCATCATGCAGCTAAAATTAAAAAAAAAAAAAAGTACACGCATTACATTTCACATTCATGAATGAAAAAAATTATTTGACATACTCAGTGCATGTGCAGCACACAAAACTCATAATCAGCCTATGGCTCTTAGTGTGCCACAGAGGCACTAAAACTTTTGGTCTGGACACATGGAGTTTGGACAGCATGCATGTCTGTTGTCACTGTCAACACAAGAAAGTAAACTGTACTAAACATGAGACAGGCTTCGATGATGTGACACCAAGTTAATTTTTCTCAAGTAAATTTCACTACATCTAACATGTTAAAATGACGAAGTTTATAAATAAGTGAAATGTATACATTTTCCATGACTCAATTTTTTCTTCACTTCTTTCTTGCTCTTACTGTCTTACCGCAGCCTGTTGTGCAATGGGTACTGTTGCATCGTCCCGAATCCCCTTGTTCAGTACACTGTTCTCAGCACCAGGATTGCTTCGTCGCCTTTCACTGTAAGCCCTGGTTTTTGATCCATTCGTAAACGAGTTGTCAATCCACGCTGAACAAGCGATCTTACTGTCACCGCCAACTTGTGCACGGTCGTCACTGCCATGTCCTGTTGCAGGAGTTGCAGACGATCTTTTGAAATTTGGCAAACGTTTATTCCAATCTGAATCATCTATAGATGATTCAGCGCTCCGCTTGCGAGTTTTGTAATTGACACGTCTGGTTATCTTACAGTCTGACTGTTCATTCATGGTACCTAGACAAACACAGTCAATATGCACGCCTGAAGATTGTATGTTCGCTGTAGGCTAGACCTTTGAAAATCGCGCATCGTACTGGTGGTTCAACTCAGCCCACTGCTAAGTCGGGCAACTACCAACTCGGCCCATTTTGCAGACGTTAGGTCGGCCCAACGACATGATCAGAGGTCGACCCATATACTGAGTTCGTTCGGCCCGACACCGGAAACCTATGTCAACTTGTCCCACTGTCATTTTGTCTATCGTGGATGATTCTTATGTGATGTGATTATGCGATAATGAAACACTTATGAAGCTGAAACATTGTTTCAAGCCAGTCAAGGTAAAAAAAAAAAAAAAAATTATATATATATATTCAATTCAATTCAATTCAATTCAATATAACTTTATTGTCTGTCGATGGCAGAAAATTTTCTTCTGGCTCGCACACACACACACACACACACACACACACACACACACACACACACACACACACACACACATTAATTTATCTAGACATATAAATCCATACATATTAAACACAGATCCTAAAGTAATGTGTGATGTCTAAGTCTAATACTATGCTACTAAACTAAGAAATCTAAACTAAAGATGGCAAGGGCATAGCGGACATGACACAGCTGAGGAGCAAGCACAGTTATGAAAATCTCAACAAATAAAATCTATACATACTGGGGACGGGCAGTAAACACAGTCATGAGTTATTGAATATATTATATGTATCAGAGATATTGAATCAAGTTTCCATTCCATGGCATTTGCACTCCTTATACATGTGTTCTGGAATAATGTTGACCCCTATATTACTTCAGCAGACTATTTGAAAATATACTGTAGAAACCAGCCTGACTTACGGTTCCTAGATCTGCTGGCAGAGATTTTGGGCCGACTTTACTATAGTTTGTGAGCCGAGTTTGAAATGGGCCGAGTTAGTCTATTTACCAGAATGCTTTGAAAATGTTACCTTCAAAGTGAATAAGAACAAGAGCTATTCTGAGCAAGTGTTTCGATGCTGTTTAGTAGAAAGTGGTCCATGTCCATTTACTATAGTGTTCAGACTACCATGAACAGCAGCAGAAAGCTAGCCTCCTCTTGGATGTCTACTTTGTGTGCCTTGTGGTGAATCGATACAAAGGATAGATAACTCTGCGAAGCTGCCCTAAGCATGGCGCACAATATGGTCATCCGTTTGCATGCGGAGTACAAACCCGTACTTTCTGTGCTGAATGTTGTGTTGGATCTCTCATCATGGTACCATTCAAGACTCGTTTTAGTTTTCTTCCTTCATGTTGTATGTATATATATAGATTAACAGTTGTAGAGCATAGAAAGAGAACAAACACACTAGGGCAACAAGGAACCGTTAGTTGTGACCTGTGTGTTCCGCGCTTTGTCAGTTTGTGGTCAGTGCAGTCCACCGTACACTTATATAAAGGTAATCTTGAAGAACAGTATACGAAATTCTGGGAGCTATTTGCACGCACTTTTTCGGGTGCTTTCGGTTGTGCTCGATGCAAAGAGATGTAAAACACCCTCACCTGCTCACTTTGACCTCTCCTTCCCCCCATGTGGGTGCAAATAATTTCATTTCACAAGTAGGGATATATGCATGCAAATCCAATGCGCCATTTTGGTTGCTGATCACATGCGCACAACATCATCACTACTGGGGTAATTTCGTATACTATTCTTCAAGATTACCTTTATATATATATCCTTACGTATTGCTTGGATGCATTACGTTTCGCTACGATCACTTTCAAAGCAAATTTAATGTATTGTTCTGTTTGTTCCAGCTTGAATAGGGATGATGAAAACGTAAACAGTGGCGGTGATAACAGTAGCAGTGGTGACACAACCGCCTTTGTCGATGTTGAAGCAAACACGATCACCTTTCGTAAACTCCAGTCTCAAATCAAATTCCGACTCACTGGTTTGGAGATGTACCCCACCAGCTGCAGAGGACTGCGATGGAGTGTATCCTCAGAACTGCACTTGAGTCTTCATGCTAGGAGTACTGGTGATGGTGCGTACGGACTGGATTTTCAGGGACAAGACAACGGGGTCACGCATCATGCTTCAGAGAATGGTTACAGTTCCCAGGATGTAATTGTAAATAGGATTCAGCAGTGCCAAAGTAGATGCTTCTGTGTTGGATGTGGACTTCGTGTTTTCAACTCAAACAGGTACTAAAATATATGAAGATGGTACTTGTGGATATTAGAGAAATTCATACAGCTTTCTTTGAGCGTGTGGTGCTTATCATTTATACAGCTATGAGTGTTGGTACAAGAAGAGCAGCCCAGCCAGTGAGTTCGTTTCCAAAGTTGGGTAATATTACAGTAATAACAGTCTAAATTGACAGTGGTCTTATATCTTGAAACAAGTGAGTTAGTAACTCACTATCTGCTTTGAAGCACGGGTTGAGTGCGTTCTATGAAAAGTTTTCCAAAGCTTTGTTTTATGCCTGAAAAGCATATTGAGGCTTTAAGATTGAAAAATTAAATCCATCATGTTTTCCGTATTGCCGTTTAGTCCTTTTGGCTCCTAAAGAAGCATAGGGCCTCAACAGCTCTACTCCATCTCACTCTTGTTTTCTGTATTGCAGTGAATTCAAAAGAGTGTTGCCACTTCCTTCAGAGAACTGGTCAGACTTCGCTGACATATGGTTCTGCCACAACCATCACCATGGTGACCAGGCAGAAGAAATTCCAGTTTCTGAGAAATCACAAGCACACTCAGTTACTCAGCCTGGTGGTAAATCCAAGTGCCTTACTCCCCGACCTGAAGACTGCCTGGTTAGCTGTCTGTACATGTTGGTAGACGGCAGGCAAGTGTTACAGGAGACAGTTGGAATCACGCCTATTACCAAACGCCTTGTCTGCCAGAGATGTGGAAATTTCTTGGGCTTTGTGAAAGGAGGCAGTGAGTACAGATCAAGATATATCTCTACCGTCGTATGGTAAAAAGGCCTAAACACCATGGATTTGATAAGCACACAGGCCTTTTTTCCACTTGATAGTAGATCTGTCTACAAGTACAAGTCCAGTTCATATTTGGGGTTTGGCTCAGTGGGAGGTGTTTGTGTGTGTGTTCAGTCAGTGCCATGATCGGATCCAACATAATCTGGAAACAAAGATGTAAAGACACAACTTGACTGGTGTAACTGTAGTTTAGACATAACAATATTAACATGATAGTATGCTGTATGCTTTGATTGTTAGCAGACGTTGCATCTGTGCCGAGGCGTTCTGGTGACCTGATCATGTCTGAACTGAAGTGTTCCCTTAAGTCTTTTGCATAGTATTGTGTGAAGAGTAAGAGAATAAAGTCAAGTTGATACGCTTTGATTGTTAGCAGAATTTGCATCTGTGCCTAGGCGTTCTGGTGACCTGATCATGTCTGAACTGAAGTGTTCCCTTAAGTCTTTTGCATAGTATTGCGTGAAGAGTAAGAGAATAACGTCAAGTTGATACATCTGTGTGTAAGAGACAGAGAGAGAGAAAGAATGTAAGGTAGAAATTAAGTGCATGTTCAAGCCTCAATAGCTATCAACCATACTGAGGATTTTTTTTTTTTTTTTTTTTTTTGGTCTTTTCCAGATGCTGAACCAGACACAGATAGTGATACTGATAGCGGCCATAACTCTCTGCATGATGGAGTGTATAAAATTTACCTCCATGCTGTCAAGTTTGTGAGTCCAGAAGAAGATGTCGGAGAAAAATGCTGCCCACCTAAAAACGAAATCTCACAGACGCAGAACAATCGGTTTGTATTGACTGGTTTGTGATTCTTACAAAAGAAGTGAAGAACAGACACACGTGTACACACACGTACACAAAACACAACTACAACATGGTACTACATGCACGCACGAACATGTACACACACACACACACACACACACACACACAAACCCATGTTACCCTAAATTTTACATTCAGTCCGGCAGACATATTTCCAGCTACATCAGTACATGTCTTGCACTTCAGTGAAGAATATCATTTAAAGGTTACCTTTTTTTTTGCATGCTACAGTTTCTTGCTTTTCCCAGAAAACTCCTTGCATGGTCTGAGGTTTGAAACTGAAGTGAATACTCTAAATTAATGTGTTCCCAGTGTGGCTGATGGTCTGGTGGAAGACTTCCTGTGCCAGCTGTTACGCGACCAGAGTCGGCAATACACCAGCTTCCGCTTTCTCGTTCAGTCTTCCCACGAGGAGCACTCGGATAACCTGCCTATCGTTCTACTAGTAAGGCGGCAAGTTCTGCTACTACTGTCTGTGCTAGAGCTAGTGCAAAAACTTCACAAGTGTGGGCTTCTTGTAGGATGTTTGACAGTGCTGCAGCAGGATTGTACCTTTTTTCTTTTTTTTCCTCCAGTGAAGAGATGTTATATTTAGTGTAGCCTAGAATTGTGTCATCCTGGTCGGTTCTCAAAATTGAGTTATGCCAGAATTCCCTGATGATGTTTATTGACACGACAGTCCTGTTTATGGGTTATACTTAACCGCCCAGGGTTGCACATTTAAGTCGGTCCCAGGACATTGACTTATAAAAATTTCATTTGTCCTATTCTTCCCACCTCAAGCGGACATTTGTCCTATTAAAATTTTTATTGCCACTAAGTGGCCAGGACACTGTGTCCTATCACTTTGCTGTTTCCAGGACACTTTGTCCTATAGAAGCTGTGGAAAATGTGCAACCCTGCTTAACCGCCACTCCTCATGTACAGGTCTATACATATTTTTCTATATATCTATACATGTTTATGTCGGCTTTAGCGACGCCTTTGTTGCTGTTCTAAATTATACATATATATTTATTCACATATATTCATTGGTCTGTATGTTTAGATCTGGCTGCTTGATCAAAATCTGCAAGTGTTCTCCAGTGAACGATCGGTGTCGCCCAGAACCGGCAAAAAGGTCACAGATGTCACAGCCACTTGTGTTCTGAAGGTGCTCTATAAAGGTCGATTTGTGGACAGCAAGCACACAAAGTCGTAAGTCACAGACCTAAGTTTTATGCTCACCAAAGGGGCCAAAATAAACTTACTGCTTTGTCCAGAGGTAGCCTGGAATATATTCTAGGCTCAGCACTACCAGTGTTGAAAAGTATTTTGTCAGACAGAATGTCAAAGAGAGGTACAGTAGTTTTTGTTTATCTCAGTATTTGTACTGATGAACCTTTCTAAAGTTGAAAGTTTTACTGGCATTCTTTTTTTCAACCCCCAGACATGAAGCAAAGAATGACATCTTCAAAAGCTGGGAACGAGACAACTCCGTCCATGGGCTTGATCTCCCTTACCCATTGTGCAAGCAGCTTCTGTCTTTGCTTATTTCATCCACCAAACAACTGCCTGTCTCCCAGCGAAGCCTGAACAGCTTTCATGTAAGTTGCAACTTGTATCCGTTTTGATACTGCTTACACTTACGTTACAGGGTCCGTACAGGTCATGGAATCCTGGAAAAGTCATGAAATTTGAAAATAGCTTTTCCAGGCCTGGAAAGTTACGAAATTATCTCAAGAGTCATGAAAAGTCTTGGAATTTCAGAATTTTATGGAAGCCATTTTGAGCCAGACGATGTGACGGTCAGCTTGGTGATTACTCACTGGACAGATCACCAAAGATAACCATCCAACTATCTTTTCTTTCCATTCAAGTTAGTCGTTAGCCTTATGGGAGGGTAGTTGGTTGGTATCTTTGGTGATCTGTCCAGTGAGTTATCACCAAGCTGACCGTCTCATTGTCTGGTTCAAGATGGCTTCCTTAAAATTCTGAAATTCCAAGACTTTGTAAGAAAGTACCGGGTAATCGGACATATTGAAAATAAGTCAGCCGGTGGTGGATGTCCGACATGGGTATGGAGCCCTGCATCTATATATGTATTACGCAGTTCCAGGTATATCCAGGGGGTATTGTCTTTTGTCAAATTTTTCTGTTAGACAGAATTTGTTGATCCATCCTATTAGCTGAGTATTGTAGTCTGAATCATTTTCTGTTTTATTCCGTTCTGTTTCAGGTGGGATATCTTCATCACAGATAATGCGAGAGGGCAATAGTTCATCTCTGTCACCAAACTTGGTAGTATATATGGACTCAAAACAAGCGAAAGGAGAAGACTGTTTTTGTCTTCAGCTTTTTTTAGTCACTTACACAGTTTTACCATCAACTGATAAAACGGCCTAGCTTTTCATATCCATGGAGCTTAGGCTCTTACACCAAATGATGATAAATTTTCTCAGAGCAGGTTCTTCAGAGCTGTATATTATAAAGGGGCTGTTAGCGAACGATTTCTTTACAGGGCCAGAACCGAAAGGAGGGTAAAAAACGTGGGATCCATGTGCGTGGTATGAAATGAGCTGTCTGTTGGTATACTCGCCAGAATGCTGCATGGCTCAGACACAATAGGTGCAGTTGATTTGATTCTGGTCATTACACAGTGCATGTTCTGTTGGTGGTGGTGGTGGTTTTTTTGTTTGTTTGTTTGTTGTTGTTGTTTTTTTTTTTTTTGGGGGGGGGGGGGGTTGGAACAAGTTGTGTTGTTGTTTCTGTTTTGTTTTTTTAAAATTTGTTTGTTTTTGGTTGGTTAGTTTTAAAACTGAAAACTTAGTGCTTGAATTGTCGATTCCTTCATTTCTTGGAGGCACAATACATGTACACCATTTTAGTGGCACGAACACCTTGAGATTCAACTTCTGCTTTTCCGGTGAATCTGTGTTCTTGTTGGTTTTGCTAATTTTTTTATTGGTGTGCATTTTTCCTGTTTCCTGTTTCTACAGCTACGTTTTGGTGCTTTGTAAATGCTAAACCGTTGTAACAGGCCGGAGTATACCCCTGGCTACTTTATACCCTCGGGTATAAAGTAGCCTAGGCCGGTTCAGCCCCCTGGGTATAGATCAGCCCAGGCCGGATTCACCCCCTCCTGCCCGGAATATACCCACCTGTGAACAGAGTTCACTAAAGTGTTTGTACACGGCCGTTTGCGTTCACGGCCGTTTAGATACATCTTTACCAAGGTGGGCACCAATATGCGTTGGATGCGATATCCCGCAACGTTTTCACTAAAGGGGACAAGCGAAGTTTGCTTCTACATTGAAAACAGGGGCGACCACTTCAATGTGGTTTGAGCGTTTGACATTCAGGTACTGTTACCATCACACCAAGAGAAACCCTGGCTGTTGTTAATTTGAGTATTGTTCTATTTTAAAGTGCATTTAATATGTGACTCTGAGGAAAATCCACTTGGCTCTTTGCTCTTTTCAGAATGAAGCGGTTTGATTTGTCTTGTACTTTATTAGATACCAGCATTGCAAGTTTACAGAATTTCCCTGCGGAGGCACCTTAAGACCGACTCTCTCTCTCTCTCTCTCTCTCTCTCTTGGTGCATCAGGACAATTACAACACAGATTTAAGAAAATAAAGTAATAGGAAACTGAAAAGAAAACTATAGAACCGCTCACGTGTGCCAAACGCCGTCATTGAACATCGAGTGGCAAAACGCGTGCAACATTCAAGCAAAGACGTTTCTTTTTCTCTCTCTGGTCGTCCGTGGTAGGGGGGTTAAAGTGGGCAGGAGAGGGTTAAACGGGCCTAGGCCAGAGTACACTCCGGGGTATACTCTGGACGAGGCCAGTTTATACGGGAGTATAATCTGGGCTAGGCCAGTTTAAACGGGGGGATGGTCTGGGCTAGGCCAGTTCATACGGGGGTATAGTCTGGGCTAGGCCAGTTTATTTGGGGGTATACTCCAGGCGGGGTATAATCTGGACTGCTACACCGTATCCCCCCCACCCACACACCCACCCACACACCCACCCAACCACACACACACACCACGGAGTCCTGTATATATATACTGTATTCTGTTTCCAGGAAGTATACTGGTTGGCTGTCAGAATGACTGTGCATTGCATGGAGTGATTCAACAGACTCAATAAATTTGTTTACCAAAGTTCTTTTTGTTAAAACTGACAAATAGGTTTCATAGGTTTTGTTATCAGGTTCTTGTGCCATTTCCCTCCTTTCAGTATTATTGGGAGGTTTTAGCTGTTTTTGTTAGCTTTCACTGCCAATAGAGTTTGTGTAAAACTGATATATGAGTGAATATATGCTGAAATACAGGAAATATTGAAAATGAAAACTTTGGTAGGGTTTTGAGATGGCTGCATGTGGCAATGTGTGCGAGCACACACACACACACACACACACACACACACACACACACACACACACACATCAAAACAAAAACCGAAAAACAATACACACAAGCGACAAGAACTACTATATGTATATGCAGTTTCAGTTTAATGACTTTCTCACACAAATATCTACATCTTGTTAACATTTTCCTGATCACCACAAAGATCACACCAGGTTTACTAATCACACCGCAGCAGAAGAATTATCTACCTTTGACATGCAAGGCTTCACATCCCTGGGAACTCTAATAGGACAAATCCTGAATAGGATTGGACATTTTGTCCTAAATCATGATGACTACGGTGCAGAAATAATGGGTGAGAAAGTAATTGGGCATTTCAAAATTGAAATGGTCTATGGCTGATGACACGGATATGAAGCCGTGTACATTTGCTGTAGAAAACAAGGTTTCAACAAAATAATACTTGTTGATGTGCCACGAACATGTTCATCAAATGACTTGAAACATATGATGACACAAAATCTGAAAAATGGCGCTAATTTATGTACAAAATGTGGTTTGAAAATTCAGATGACTTAGTGGGTTTTGTGGAGAGGGAATGGTCAGCCCTGAACATGCATCTGAAATGTACAAGTTGACGAGTAAAATGTTTGGAAATGACATATAGAAAATAACACTGAAGAAAACATGGACGGAATCTGTAGAGCACTTTACACCGCAAAGCACTTCCGTTTGTCATCATGTACACTGAGCTGACAAAATTTATATGGGAGAATCTATGCTTGACACACCATATTCCAGCATAAGGTAAATGAAAACTGCACAATGACAACCTCTCTCTCTCTCTCTCTCTCTCACACACACACACATACACACACACACACACACACACACACAAGTAAATGCTCAAAACATACGTGTAACAGATGTAGTCAGACTGTGAACAAGACAGGAGCATTACTAAGACAATGTTTTCTGCACAACATCCATACACACTGTGTTGAAATTATCACACAAATGGAAGCACAGTTACATATCACAGCTGGTTTGAAATACAGGCACATGAAAAATGCCTGCAGATGCAAGAAAATGTCTCGCCAACGTTACCAAATATTCACTGTCGTGTGCCAACTCAATACTGATAATGCACACCACAAGATGACCTTCCCTTCCAATCCTACAGTTATCTCCTTTTTCAAAGGACAAACACAAAATGCACTGACAAATGTTCAGCTACATCTCAGATACTCAGTTTTTACAAATTCTTGTGGAAAATAAAGAAACCGCTCAGAATGGTAATAACAGATACAACTGTGTGATGCAACTTGTGTAAATAAGCAACTTGTGTAAATAAGCCAGACATCCTTTTCCGGATTTCAAGTTTACTAGCAAGAGACTAGAGACCATGTTTTAGGCTAGTTCTCTTTTACTAAAAATCCCTGCCGTTTTGGGCTCATGACTGAAACAAATTTTTGGTCGCTACTTCAGTCTGTTTGTTGATAAGCACAGCGAAAGGTCAGGCTAATATATGTAAATTGACAGCTTATCTAAGCTCTCCAGCGATGCACGCTTACAAATGTAAATTTGGCTCCAACTGAGCTTCTTTGGACAGTATTGATGGGATCCCCAACGTCACATTTAAGGCTGTATATATAGAGTTTCTTTTTTTCTTCATAACAGCGTTTGTTATATGATTTTAGAGCCTGCCCGAACATTTAATTGCCCCATGAGGGATAAATAAAGTAACTGAACTTGAACATGTCACAGTGTTCGAGCTGGACATATTTGACTGAGATGTGTGCACTGTGGTGAGTGATGGTAAAGTGTAAACTAAACTATGTCTTCAAGGGGTGTAATTCAGCATCAATTGCTGTTTTAAGTTTTTATCTCAATATTTATCCAGCGACCGGAAGGAAATTTTGAATTTGTTTCCTAAGGAGCAAACCTTGACTCCCCAGAAAAAGCGAGAGGGTCACCTGGACTAGTTTTTGGCTGGATGTGCATATTTTAGCAAAGAAGGGGAAGGCGAAATACATAGTCTAGGTTGCATAATGATTTGAGCAATGTTTGGTGGAATGGTTTGCAGCATGCAGCCTCTAGCACACTGACATAACCAATGGACCTTTCAAGCAACACTCAGCGACTAATACCAAGGCACACAAATGCTGCCGCTTCCTTCTGTTGGGGTGGGTGGGTATTTGGGAGTTTGGCGCCCTTTTCCGCCACATACTGGTGATACCAAAGAAGGGGCAACCAGAAAATGGCCAGTACAAATATCTGGCCCCAGCCAGGATGCAGTTCACGACCTGAGCATTGAAAGACCAATCCTCTACCACTCGGCTATCACTGCTCCACTCCTTCACTCGAAGGTTGCAGACGTAGTCTGATCATGCAAGTACATCTTGCCCCCCCCCCCCCCCCCCACACACACAAGTATTTCTGGAGATCACATATAATGAATCTAGCATAATGAATTATCGTTGTCCACAACTAGTGTTAGAAGTTTCCACAAAATCCACACCAGAAACTAGCCCTACAAATAAATTTACATAACAGCAAAAAGTGGTCACAGAATGTTGAGACATGTATTGTCATCACTTTGAAATCAGCAGTGTGCAACCTGTTGTTCAAAGTTTGTCACATGCTGTGTCACTTCTGTATCACGCGCGTTATAACAGAGAAAGCTCATTGGTCACAACTCTACCAGTAACTATTTTTCTTGTTCTTTCCTGCCGATTCCAGTAACTCAGCAGTCACCATTGTAAACTTCCTCCAAACTTCCCAATTTCCTGACGTTCACCATACACATTGAATCTGTGTCTTCCCATCTGTATGAAGTGCCTAAGACACACGCATAGCAGATGGAGAAGTCCAAGCAGATAACATGCATATGCACGCACAAAAGTCTGGCTCCAGCTGACACTTGTGGACGACTGTCGTCGTGTGGTCATCAGCTGGGTCGAGTGCGATTACAGGCTGAACGTGGCGGGGAGTAGGGTGGTGGGTTAGAGAACGCTCCTATAGAAAGCATGGACGGGAACATTGTGTTGCAGTCTGGTGCTGTAAGATAAAACAGATATGACAAGATTACTTCTTAATTCATCCCTCAGTGGTGAAATTTCAATGTCTGCTAGCTTATTTCTCAGCAGGGAAATTTCAATGTCTGCTTAGATGAAAAAAATCACATAGTATAGATACGATGCGCCTCAGTCACTAGAAAATCCAGTTGTTTTGAATCTTCATGACAGGTTAGCAACAAGCAAGAATATGTCTTGTGATGGATAAAGACAGGTCGATGTTTGTGGAGAACTCTTCTCCTTGTAGGAATTTTATGTCAATGGCAGTTATGTTTTTTGTGCTTGTTTATTTTTGTTGCTGTTGTTGTTGTTTTACCAACTGACAGGCAGTGATGCTTCGTAAATTTGGATTTCAAAGACCATACAAAAATCTGAAGAAACAATAGTCATTAGACTATCGATTGGCAGGCAGGCTGTTCTTTAGCGCAGAGATCCTGTACATGTTTTGGCCAAAGGCTGTCATACAATTACAGTCTGTGCGCTGTGCCTGCCGGCAAGTTCTACGGCCCACAAAGCACCACAGAAAGCTTATTATTGAATTTTTCAACGCGAAGCATTCAAATCTCAACAAAGCCAATTGATTTTGTCTTCTGAGGATACACACTCACAAAAACCTCTTCCAAATTCTCACCGGTATGCACATCCACGATGCAGCCTGGGAGCTGCGTTTGTTGTGTGGAAACGGGTTCACACTGTCTGGTAGACATGGCGATGTGGTAGGGTGGGGGTTGGTGCCCCGGGTCCTCGTAACAGGGCGGCCCGCTCGGCATGGTCAGGACCGGCGTACGCCGACGACCTGAGCAGGAAGGGATTGATTGGCGGATGAAATAAAACATGTGCACGTCTTACAGATAATTATATGCATCAGCACTGGCTACATGCATTTGAATGGACGCACTTACTGTATGCCATGCCACTCATAAGCAGCTTATGAAATGGAATGAGAGGTTTCTAGAAAGATGTATCCATTTATAAGTTCCGGCCAGGCTCAGCGAAGCACCCACACTGAAAGAACGCAGGCTGTACTGACTGTAATAATTTTAGGTCACTTTGACACGGCAGGACCTGGTTGAATTTTTTGTTTTGTTTGTTTTTCAAGAGAAAGATGAAAATTTTCGCAGAAATGAGTCAGTACCATTTTATTTTAGAGATTTAAACAGTTTCAGATCAGTTTCCTTCATCAACATGAAAGGCAGATCAGCAAAAGCCAGTATCACTGGTGAGAGTCTGAAAATGTACAACCCATGCTTCGGGTGTAGGTGCTTGCACATTGCAGTTGACACTGGTATTGGCGTATCTCTATTACTGTACTCAAAGACCCTACATTACTGTAATGTAGGGTCTTTGCTGTACTGGAACATAAGAACTTCAAGGTCGCCCCCCCCCCTACCCCCCCCCCCCGCCTCCGGCGTGAAATGTGTCAACACTTTTAGTTTTATAGCGCAACCCGTTCTTTCTTTTCTCGTTCCTGCGTGCATAGTGTGTACTTAAACTGAATATAGTACATTTCGTAACGCGCACGAGTAACCCATGGTTTTTTGGTTTTTTTTTTTGGTTGCTTTGGCCCTGTGAGCGAAAATTGACGGCTCTTGCTGCAGCAAGCACGAGTATAACCAAAGTGAAACGCCCACAAGGCAAAATTTAAATGGATTTGATTGGATGAATTATGATTTTTTTTTTTTTCGTGAGGCTGGCACTGGTGCAAGAATTGAGTTAATCTGTTCTACGGCTGCTCCTCGATGAAATGGGATTCACATTTAAGGCAAGCCACACGCCCTACACGACATTGACTCAGTTGCTGGTGGACGCGGCCTAGATCAGGAGGTGTTAGGGCTTCCGCGGTGCTCTGCCGCAGGCTCAGTTTTGCCAAGACACAGCTAGGCCAAAACACTCATTATCAACGAAGACCCTAATAATGTAGAGCTGTTAATCCTGGCCAGGGCCAAATATTTGTGCTGGCTTTTTCATCGTTGTACCGTCTTTGATATCACCCGTATGTGGTGGTTAAACCCCCAAACACCCACCCACCTTTCCTCGGGTTGTTTCCCACGGGAGAAGCGCGTCGCTGCGGTGCGGCGCCACCCAAAATACCCAGTTTTGCTGGGGGAGGAAAGCCGAAAGCCCGGATAGAAACTCCCGATGAGCAGCCCGGTAGTCAGAAAAAACAGTTATCATATCACAGCTCGACCTGGGCTCTAACCCACCCTTCCTCGTGTAATGGTTGACGGCCGTTCAGTAGCGAATCGGCGAAGTCCGACACGCTACCTGTTAGACCACCTCTCACCCCCCAAACCATCTTTCAATCCCGTAATTGTGAAAACAAACCTCTTCTGCCGACAGAGCGCTTGACTTGCTGTTTGCAGTAGAACACCACAAGAACCATAAGGATGATGAGCACGAGGGCCACAATAAACCTGAAACACACCGTGACACACACAAATAATACACCAATGTAGAACTTGCACAATAAACCTGAAACACACCGTGACACACACAAATAATACACCAATGTAGAACTTGCACAATAAACCTGAAACACACCGTGACACACACAAATAATACACCAATGTAGAACTTGCACAATAAACCTGAAACACACCGTGACACACACAAATAATACACCAATGTAGAACTTGCACAATAAACCTGAAACACACCGTGACACACACAAATAATACACCAATGTAGAACTTGCACAATAAACCTGAAACACACCGTGACACACACAAATAATACACCAATGTAGAACTTGCACAATAAACCTGAAACACACCGTGACACACACAAATAATACACCAATGTAGAACTTGCACAATAAACCTGAAACACACACACACACACACACAAATAATACACCAATGTAGAACTTGCACAATAAACCTGAAACACACCGTGACACACACAAATAATACACCAATGTAGAACTTGCACAATAAACCTGAAACACACCGTGACACACACAAATAATACACCAATGTAGAACTTGCACAATAAACCTGAAACACACCGTGACACACACAAATAATACACCAATGTAGAACTTGCACAATAAACCTGAAACACACCGTGACACACACAAATAATACACCAATGTAGAACTTGCACAATAAACCTGAAACATACCGTGACACACACAAATAATACACCAATGTAGAACTTGCACAATAAACCTGAAACACACCGTGACACACACAACTAATACACCAATGTAGAACTTGCACAATAAACCTGAAACACACACACACACACACACAAATAATACACCAATGTAGAACTTGCACAATAAACCTGAAACACACACACACACACACACAAATAATACACCAATGTAGAACTTGCACAATAAACCTGAAACACACCGTGACACACACAAATAATACACCAATGTAGAACTTGCACAATAAACCTGAAACACACACACACACACACACACAAATAATACACCAATGTAGAACTTGCACAATAAACCTGAAACACACCGTGACACACACAAATAATACACCAATGTAGAACTTGCACAATAAACCTGAAACACACCGTGACACACACAAATAATACACCAATGTAGAACTTGCACAATAAACCTGAAACACACCGTGACACACACAAATAATACACCAATGTAGAACTTGCACAATAAACCTGAAACACACCGTGACACACACAAATAATACACCAATGTAGAACTTGCACAATAAACCTGAAACACACACACACACACACAAATAATACACCAATGTAGAACTTGCACAATAAACCTGAAACACACCGTGACACACACAAATAATACACCAATGTAGAACTTGCACAATAAACCTGAAACACACACACACACACACACACACACACAAATAATACACCAATGTAGAACTTGCACAATAAACCTGAAACACACCGTGACACACACAAATAATACACCAATGTAGAACTTGCACAATAAACCTGAAACACACACACACACACACACAAATAATACACCAATGTAGAACTTGCACAATAAACCTGAAACACACCGTGACACACACAAATAATACACCAATGTAGAACTTGCACAATAAACCTGAAACACACACACACACACACACACACACACACACACAAATAATACACCAATGTAGAACTTGCACAATAAACCTGAAACACACCGTGACACACACAACTAATACACCAATGTAGAACTTGCACAATAAACCTGAAACACACCGTGACACACACAAATAATACACCAATGTAGAACTTGCACAATAAACCTGAAACACACCGTGACACACACAAATAATACACCAATGTAGAACTTGCACAATAAACCTGAAACACACCGTGACACACACAAATAATACACCAATGTAGAACTTGCACAATAAACCTGAAACACACCGTGACACACACAAATAATACACCAATGTAGAACTTGCACAATAAACCTGAAACACACCGTGACACACACAAATAATACACCAATGTAGAACTTGCACAATAAACCTGAAACACACCGTGACACACACAAATAATACACCAATGTAGAACTTGCACAATAAACCTGAAACACACCGTGACACACACAAATAATATACCAATGTAGAACTTCCACAATAAACCTGAAACACACACACACACACACACACACACACACACACACACACACACACACACACACACACACACACACACAAATAATACACCAATGTAGAACTTGCACAATAAACCTTAAACACACCGTGACACACACAAATAATACACCAATGTAGAACTTGCACAATAAACCTGAAACGCACACACACACACACACACACACACACACACACACACACACACACACACACACACACACACACACACACACACACAAATAATACACCAGTGTAGAACTTGCACAATAAACCTGAAACGCACACACACACACACACACACACACACACACACACACACACACACACACACACACACACATTATACACCGATGTATCACTTACACTGATCTGGCTTCGTCAGCTATAACATTTTAATGTCCCTTTTGCAGCTAACACTGACTCAGTACTACTACTTTCTATGATATTTATTCCACTAGCATAGCTCAGTTAGTAATGTTCGCACCCCTGGGCCGTATTGGGCAAACAATACCAACGCAGCCACACTCATTTCAGCCTGTACAGTTCGCCTGCTTTGATAGGTTTAGGGTTAGGTTAAGGGGGATTTAGACAGGGGATTTAGTCTAGTGGTTAAGGCATCCGACTTCGGATCCTGAGCTGCCTGGTTCGAGTCCCCGGTGGGCAGGAATATGGTGGGATTTTTCCATACCATATCGAGTCAAATCCATGTGCAGACAAGTTTACGGTGCCTGTCTCGCCTTCGTGTACACACGCACACACAAATATCAAGTGTGCACGCTAAAAATCCCACGTTCATCTTTGGAAGAAGAGTAGGCTGTGGCCGGTGGTTTGGTAAAACAAATATTGTCGCACGCACCAGAGTGAATAGCAGGGTGGAGGTTTGCACATAAAGTAGCGCTTAGCGGCAGCAGGCTTTCAATGCTTCGCCCTCCAGCCCTGCGGCGCCATGAGCATCTCAGTAGAGATGGATACGTGCGCCGAGGAGAAGTCTAACATACCATACCATAGGTTTATGGTCAGGTTTAGATCAGTTTAGGGTTGGGGTTACCTAGCTTGTGGTAATGGGTCGCTATGTTGTTTACTGAGACGGCCGCAGTGCATTTACAGCAGGTGCAAATGACACAAGGGGGCGAACTATACCAACGCGGCACTAGCTAAGTAATAATAATAATAATAATAAATGGCATTTGTAGGGCGCATTTCTCAGTTTGGAATAAACTCAATGCGCCAATCACTCACCGACACTCACGCTGTCGCACATTTTACAAGCTCAGTGAAAACTCATAATTAACGCCTTTTTGTCTTTCCGTCTTCAGTTTCAGCACAAGTACAATCTCACGCACGACTTGGCTTCTCGGTTCAATCAGCTCAGCCGGCTTGCAACAAATGAACGACTTTTCGCGCCTCGGCCGCCCAGAAAGTAATCACTCCCTCGAGCAACCGCTTAATAGTTTTCAGTCAGTCGTGTGTTGTAATACATGCACACAGAATAAGTACCGTTACTCGTGGTCACGGAGGGGGGGGGGGGGGGGGTAGGGGTAATCGAAATGGACGACCTTTTCCGTTGCTATGCCATTGCCGGCATGGACCAACCATTTTTTTTTTTCTTAATCAATAAAAATCTTACTCAAGCGTGTTCTGCAGCCTTTCAGGAGACTAATATTATTTTACTTTTCAACCGTTTTTAAGTTTGTTCTTGTAGAAGAAATGTCAAAGCACAATTACATGCCATTTTGGGTGCGGTGCGCTCTTTCCATCTCATTACACGAATTCTGTGAAATGTTCACTTGTGTTTATTTAGAAGGAAAAGAGCACTATTTCAGACGAAATAAGAATGCACCACTAGATTAATCTATTCTCTTTCACCATTGGGTATAGTTTTATCGGTGTGTCCGACCATAAAATCCGCTACGAGGCGTAACATGACCCTGCCGAAATCAGTGACACATTTTGGAACCACAATTACCGGTAACTCTTTCTTGCCAGGACTAAAGAGTTTCGTCCCTTGTTGGTCCATGCTTCAATAGTTTCGACGACGATTGCTCTCATCTATAGCCGTTATTTTAAAACATGAGCATATACACGTCTTTAGATTGTAGTAACGTATTAGTACAAGTCGGCTTCTGGGTGGTAAACGGCCGCTTTCAATCGTTCTAACCGACAACTGAAAATCTAAAGCCTTTTCATACGTTGTGGAAAAGGACGTTAAACTCTTAGCCAAAATCGCTGAACAATGGAGTTATTTTCCGTGGACCATAAGGTGATTAGAGGAAACGCTTCTAAAAGAGTAGATCTAAATTTAAAATCTGACGATTTTCCGAGACTTTTTTCCGCCAGATTGTTTCCGGAGACACCATGAATATACGGCCACCAATTCTGATCGCGATGTGACAACTCTAAATCAGGTTTTATAGCGAACACAGATACACACGAACACTGACAGACAGACTGTTCATTTTTCCAATATTCTTGTACATATGTTCGGCGCCACTGATGCTGACATCTTTAAGTGACCCAACGGCAAACATGTCTATTTTTTTCCCCCGTTTCACCTTGTGTGCAGCAATCTATACTGTCCGTCAAAACATTGAAACTACGCAGAATTTCCTACCCAAATTACTCCCCCCCCCCCCCTTTGTTCTACACACGCGTAGGGAGCGACCCACCTGTTTCACGGAATTACATCAACAAATCAAGCATCAACTGTTTATCTCTGCGCTATGGCCTCGTAATTCAGCGGGTTGGGATTTTTTCTTTAGAAATTGTGCGTGGTGAAAATTTCGCAACTGAACACCCCCCCCCCCCCCCCACACACACACACAATGTTACGACTTACGGCTTTACGCCACTGTTGTGAAATATTGTTTACACCACTCGCCAGTGCAATGAGTGCTTTACGTCCGAAAATAGTAAGGAAACAGAGAGCGAAAATGTGAGCTATGACTTTCCATATAACAACTCAGTTGTTTACGAGTTCACAACAACACACTCCAGTTACATCATCAGTCAGAGACTCGCAGAAAGTGCGTCAATTCAAACATTTGGAACTCATACGTCACGACCGGTGCATAGTTATTCTGTTCACTTTTAGGGGGTGAAAGTTTAGTTTGATTGGATCACGTAAAAAAAAAAAGGATCGCACAGAAAATTCTCTGCGAAGTATTTGCGAGTGCACTTTTGATTGTCAGTACATGTGCACATGCTTTGAATGATATTCTTCTTAACATCAAGCACTTTCAAATGATACACGCAACATTTCCTCATAAGTCAGTGCGCAGAATTTTGAGGGGGGGGGGTGCAAAAGTCATCAGTCACCCTATCAGAAAAAAATAAAATGTCGCAGAAAATGTTTGCGACCAGAGCAGTAGAGGTAAGAGTCTGAGTGCTCGTGGTATAAACAGCTTACATGATTAAATCTCGTGGTTTACAACGAAAGAAACCACTCGACGTTTCCATTTCTGCCGCAGCTACCGAGCCTCCCCCGAAGGCTCTTCGTTGATGATGATGATGATGATGATGATGATGACGATGATGATGGAGACTTGGTATAGCGCATGGCTCCATCCTGACTCACGGCGCCTACGGAGAGGTTCCGTTTTGCCGGTAAAAGAGTGTTCCCGGCTGCTTGCACCCCCTAACGCCCCCCCCCCCCCCTCCCCTCCTTCTGTCCAACCCTCGAGTGGCTAGGATAAAGGTTAGGTGTAGGTTTAGGTTTAGGGAGCTCCGGGAACATAGAGCTCTTAGAGAATTTCGGGCACACAGAGCGCCGACCAAAGACATGTGGTAATATTGACATGCTTCCAGCAACTGCGGCCAGTGCTGCAACTCAGTCAGGTATTTTCATGGTCAGTATACATGAACGTCAGCGCGTGAGTCGTGAAGCTATGGCTTAATTAAGCAGATGCGGTCGCGACAAAAAGAGACCTGTGCCCGCCCTTAGGTGTTGACTGGCTATTTTTAATTTCGATGCCAATTATCAAACGCAGATCCATCGGATCAGTGACGACAATAGTGGCCAAATATGTAACCGCTATTTTCACGATCTGTGTACATGGTGAGCGTCAGTGCCACTTGTTAATCTGGGGGGGGGGGGGGGGGGGGGGGGGGAACAAGATGGCTTCATTAAACAGCAGCGATCACAAATAAAAAGACCCGTGGTCGCTGCACTTTTTTCATTTTCATGGCCAATGTCAAACGGCAGATTCATCGGATCAGTGACAACAAACGAGGCCACAGCCGTAACTCGATTATTTTCATGATGAGCACCAGTGCCACTTGCCAGGGCCGGGATAAGCCGCAATCACAAAATAAAATACCCCTGGGCCCGTATGTAAAAGTCGAGGTTAATTTAACCCACGGCTACGGGCCTAACCCAGACTAGGACAAGGGTGGGTGGGTGTTTGAGGGTTTAACGTCCTTTTCCACCACATAGGGTGATATCAAAGACGGGGCAGCGATGGAAAAGCCAGCACAAATATTTGGCCCCAGCCGGGATGCGAACTCACGACCCGAGCATTAGAAGTCCAACGCTCTACCATTCGACCACCCCGGCTCCCCAGACTAGGACAAAAGAAACCCCAAAAAAAAATTAAATAACAAAGGAAGCGTAGAAAGAAAGAAAAAAATTCTTCTGTAGCTGCTTAGGCACCTTCCTGGAATGGACCCGCTTCCTAATTTCAAACAATAAACAACAGAAAATTTAACCCTAGAGCTAGTTTACCCGGTTCGAGGTTAGACTCTAACCCGGGGCTAAAAGCCCTAACCTCGACTATTTCATACGGGCCCTGGTCGTCTCTTTTTTAATGCCAAAGTCAAAGTCAAACGCAGATTCGCTGTGAAAGGTGCTTTCCCAAAACAGCCCTCATCCACCATCTTACCTCTACTCGTGTGACCATGATTAACCGACACCAAAGTTAGGCTACATCTAATACTGGACACAGGCCGGGACAACGATGGGGTAGGCTGGAAATAAAACGAATCGCGCCACTAGCAATTGTTTCTGGTGTTGTTTTCCAGTGCCCAGTGTCAACAGTAGCCCGCTCACATGGCCACAACCTAATTAATTGCACACACATATGTCTCAAACGACTTTCCCAAAATACATCTCATCTAAATATAGCTAAGCGTCGATAGCACTGACTAGTGTTGCTCCCTTCCAGTTTGCAAGAGTGCAGAAAGAACGTCGGAATTGAAATTACGAAACGAGAAACTTCTATTTTTTTTGTGTTTTTTGTTTTTGTTTGTTTGTTTGTTTTTTCCAGAATAGCAAGTTTGACATGACATTTTGGTCAAATCGAGAGGACCAAGTTTTCAGTATAAGAGCTAAACCGGAAAATCCATCTCAGTCGCGAGATAGGCTGCACACTGTGCCTAATTACCTATGCTGTTCACCAAAAAGCACATAAGTTGTCTCTTTAGTCCCAAGACTAAGAGACCACGAGATGCGTAGCCTCGATATTTGTATGTGTGTGTGTGTGTGTGTGTGTGTGTGTGTGTGTGTGTGTGTGTGTGTGTGTGTGTGTGTGTGTGTGTGTGTGTGTGTGTGAGAGAGATGATGATGATGATGATGATGATGAAACTTTATTTATCAACGGTAAAAGTTTTGACAGAAATTCGCCAGTTGGCAAACTTGCCGTTGCTAATACTACAGAGACTATCTACTAAGGGAAAAAGGGAGCAAAATATAAAAGGTATTATGCACTAAACTACAAGAAACAAAACCATAGAGAAAAACGTCCATCAGGTCAAAACGCATTCACACACACGTACGACCCTTGTAAACACAAATCACTGATATAATACTGAATTGATGTAAAATAGAAAATCAAAATAACAAGTTGCCGCGTAACGTACGTTACGTGCGATCCATCAGGTACTGTTTGAGTGCACGCTTAGACGTAGAAGTAGATATATTTAGTTTCAGGTGTGAAGGGTGAGAGAGAGAGAGAGAGAGAGAGAGAGAGATATGATGATGATGATGATGAAACGTTTTTAATTCAGGACAGAGCATTTAGGCATTGCTGCCTGTCTTACATGCTGTCCTGCTATTCTACATTAAATGGTATTAAAACAAGACAATATCAAAACAAGGGGGGTGGGGGGGGGGAGAAAAAAAAAGAGTAAAAAAAAAAAAAAAAGACGAGAGAGAGAGAGAGAGAGAAGGGGGGGGGGGGAGATTCTGCATCTCCTTAGTAAAATCACGTGACATTACACTTAATTGGCTCGAGACAAAACGCCTTCAAGTGTTGATCACTTTCTTCTCAAGGCCACGCGTCGTTTAACACGAACGGCCGCGCACATGAGAATGGTCCCTATTATACGTACACACCCGAATACGTTCCATAAATAGGATTCTCAACTAAATTTATCTCCTGTATTAACGGCACCCGCTGTCATTTCACTCCCAGTAAACACGCTTTGATTGACTGACTGAAAGTGACTCTATGCAGCCAGGCAATGCAACGCGCAATTTAGAGCGAGAGCGAGAGGAACTAGGCAGAAAATGTTTACAGTGTGTCGGATCAAAACAGATGAAAGAGGGAAACTGAATGATCCGGTGGGCAGAGGGATATGTATTGAATTCTGCTCTTTCCAGGTTGTTGTCGGACCAAAATAGATGCAAGACGAGCGGAGTGGAATGGTCTGGTGGGTTGTTGTTCCACCCGCCCCCCCCCCACCCCTTTGCCTTCTCACACCCTTTTGACTTCTTCAGTGGGACATGCTCTCTCTCTCTCTCTCTCTCTCTCACACACACACACACACACACACACACACACACACACACACACACACACACACACACACACACACACACACACACACACACACACACACACACACCATGGATGTGGAAAACAGAAGCTGAAGTTAGTTTTGTTCTTTGTGTGCATCAACTCCGTAGGGACTCTGCTTTCGACGTTTACGTCAAAACAGTTTGTGTGTGTGTGTGTGTGTGTGTGTGTGTGTGTGTGTGTGTGTGTGTGTGTGTGTGTGTGTGTGTGTGTGTGTGTGTGTGTGTGTGTGTGTGTGTGTGTGTGGGAGTGTGAGTGACGTCTTGCGCTAGGAGAAGAGTACAGTTAAACGTTTTTTCCCCGATAGTGTGCTGCAGACAAATACCAAAACTATTCACCAACTCTCGGCCACATCTTGGCCAATCTCTAGGCCATTTGTGAGTACACCACTATTCAAACCCTACCTGAAATGCAGTGTTTTGTAGCCAAACGAAAACACAATCAGTTTGTCAAAATACAATCAAAATACAAATAAGGCAAAGTCCTATCCTGACTGGCCAGATTCTATGTTCGACGCTGCCTCGCGATTTACTAGCACTACAACTGGCACTGGCACACGACTGGTAACACGCGCCGTACCCTGTGTCGAGACTAATTGTGTGTGTTCAGTTGTTGCGCAAAAATATTGTTTCAGTGACTGACCCTGTTAGGAGAAACCATTTAGGTCGCCACAGGCTGGCCGGCCGAGTAAACGTTACAATAATGACCAGTAATTGCAGTACAGTACAGTCCAGTACTAACATGTCAAGATATTTATTCAAGTTAAAAATAAAAACCCAGTGGGGGGTACATGGAACACGACAAGCAAACAAGTACGACGAGGCTATTTGGCTGCTTGGATTCGGCCCCCGCCACCCCCCGCGCGTTTCGGGTTTCAGTCGGGTTGTGCTGTAACTGAGCAAGAGGGTGGGTGGGTGTTTGGGGGTTTAACGTCCTTTTCCACCACATACGGTGATATCAAAGACGGGGCAACGATGAAAAAGCCAGCACAAATATTTGGCCCCAGCCGGAATCGAACTCACGACCCGAGCATTAGAAGTCCAACGCTCTACCATTTCACCACCCCGGCTCCCCGTAACTGAGCAAGAGTCTAAGCTGTACACCATATTTCGGAACCGCATTCCCATTTATCCCGCACCTGGCAGACAAAATTCATGTAGGCTAATGACCCTCTAGACGGTTCCGAAATATCCTGGTGGTTTCCAAATATCCTGTCACTAGAGTGAGGATAAATCGGAATGGTTCCGAAAAATCCTGCCACCAGGGCCAGGATAAATCGGAATGGTTCCCATTCGTCCGGTTCCGACATATCCTGTGACACCGGCTTTCACTGCTTCGTCAGTCCTCCAGCCCTGCGGAAGCGCCATGAGCATTTCAGGAAAGATGGATAATTATGTGCCCCGAGGAGAAGTCTACCATACAATATCTACAATGCCAAACACCGTCACAAACAGCCCCGAACGATCTGTAACTGAGCTTGAAACGCTAAAACTGGCAGTGGGCCCGGCTTTGTGGTCTTTGTCGATGCGTATTAGGATACATTTTACATGCGTATCCTTCGTTTCCTCACCCCCAGGTGAGTTAAGCCCAAGGCCAGAAGCAATTAACGCATTTATATGACCTGTGCGAGAACCACACAGCCACCTGACCGTTCAAAATAGACTTATGTCACAATGAGAGCGTTTTGCCACTCGGTGTAAGTCTGACTGACTGCGTTCATTATTCAGGCGTAAATATTGACCTGGACAGAGTGTTGCCTTGAGTGGGACTGCACACAGACTGTAAGCACTGACTGCGTACGCCAAAATCAATCCGGTACAGTTTGGTCAGTGACAGAATTTACATTGTCTCAGTGACTGGCGGACCGTTACGTACCCGAAAAGAATATGATCGTTCGAGGCAGCCGAACACGCAAGATACGACTCAGCACTCAGTAGACTACTCACGCAACCTTGATCACGTGATTAAAAAAATAACAAAAGCCCTCCTTCTCCCCCCCCCCCAACAACAACAACAACAAAAAACAACAAACAAACAAAAACCAGAAAAACAAAAACACAAAAAAAAAAAAAACAAAGAAAAGAAAAAAAAAAGGGGTAGTCGACGAACTAAAATGATAGTCAACTTCGTCAGGATTAGTAGAGCTACAGATAAATA
>JACVVK020000469.1:315000-447500 GCA_018292915.2 Batillaria attramentaria | reverse complement strand
AAAGTTAAAAACAACTTTAAAAAGTAAAAGAGCAGACAGACAGACAGACACACACACACACACACACACACACACACACACACACACACACACACACACACACACACACGACTGAGTAGAAATGATAAAGGATGAACAGAGACAATTAAAAACTAAGAACAAAGTACCAGTGATAACAAAAAGGATAGACTGTATCCCGCAATCGAATCAAGGTTAATATTGTGCTCTGCACTACACCTTACCTCAAAAGTTGTCGCGACGCACACGCACAAATTCAGGGTATATTTCCATTGTTCGTCATTGAAGACCGAGGCCATATTCCCATGGCTGGGCTCTTGGAGGTGTTCAGCAGGGGATCGCTCCGAACACAACCCACAACATGGTCCGAACTGGGTATGTTAAAACAGTTTGCCAACGGTCCGTCAGTCTGCCCAATGACCCGTCACATATTCCTTCGTAAACACACTCATGAACGTCAATAACTAAAACACAATCTTGCGACAAGCACAAACACTTTTCCGGATTACCTCTGACGCGCGCGCGCGCCTGTGTATTTGTGTCACTTGCCAGCAATTCTCTGTCCTTAATGTCTGCAGACCGTTTAAGGTCACTGTGTACACTTCGTGCCGCGGTACCCGGCTATGAGAAGTCGCACATATGCGCAGACACACACCGCAAGCCACCCGCTACCCGTTTAATGGATCAAGCCTGCCAGGCGTAGTAAATTATCGATACCCGGTTTTTAAGTCCAGCTACACTGGGTGCAGTTGAAATGGAATCGAGTGTTTGCAGTGCTACTCCGGGCTATTTCAAACGGGTTAACGATGATTGCTCAAACGCAAAAGCCACTGATATTGTGTGTGTGTTGCGGTAGGATTGTAGATACCCCCCCCAACCCCCCAACCCCCCACCGCCCCACCCACACACACACCCCGCCTCCACTGTGGCTTGTAGCCAATGTAGGGCAAGACTGACTTGCCCAATGGCATACAAAGTACACATCTCCTAGATCTAGGTAGCGCTCTCAGCTTTACTTACTTCCCCTACTTTGAAATTGACCTGATTGAGCGCATGTCACTTTTCGGCTTGAGCGACGTCTTTGTTCCTACTCTCTCTCTCTCTCTCTCTATATATATATATGAAATATGAGCCTGCAACGTTCGGATTAACCCTGTCATCTATGTCTGCCGGTGTCATAGCTCTAGTTGAATGTCATGTTTGTTCATGTATGTTCAGGTTTTTAGTACATGCATGTCCAATTTGTCTTTGTCTTTGTATAGTACGTGTTTGTGTATACCAAAAACAGAATTAAACAAAAAAAGAAAAAAGAAATGTGAGAATGCACACGTCTAAACTAAGTCGCATTGTTATATAACGTGTGAGTCAAAGTAGCCTAGATAATAAATGGGCCGGCCTTTCTCAGTTTCACGTCACCGCGACGACAGATCGAAGTTCACTGGTAACCGGGAATACTCGATTCTATTCAAATTTGAAAACTTAATGGAAACACTCGGTGCTACTGTTTGGAAACACTCTGTTCTCGCTACTGTTGAAGCGAAGCAGCATCGGCAACACTCACGCCAATTTTGCCTACACCCCGCCGTGAGCCGAGGTGCTGGGCCGGTCCTGCCGGCCCGTGACGTAGGAAAGACCAATTTGTTACGTGCCAGACTATTGCGGTCATCAGTCCAATCGGTGTGTGTGTGAGTGGCCTGACAGCGTCTATACTTACACTTCAGTTCACAATGTTCTCTGTTGAGCATGCAGCGTACCAAAAAATGCTTCTCGTGCTCTCTGTTGCCGTCTAGCGAAAGCACGAAGCTATTCAGAGATCGCTGGGCAATCACTGGCGGCCAGTTACTGAGATACTTTGCTGTCGGTGTGTAACCAAGTGCGTGCAACGTTGCAGAAGCTTGATTACCGATAGCGTGAAAGCTGTGCCCAGCGTGAAAGTGTTCTCTGTCTCCCACACGCCGCAGGCCTGTGTTCGGGTCTGACTGTCAGAGCATGCAGGCCTTGTGTTAATTGTGAACTGAAGAAACTGTGACGTGGGCTTGCTTCTACTGAGCTTGTAGTTGAGTAACGGCGATCACAGGCCAAGAAAGTCAGTGGACAGGGTGGGTGGGTGTTTGGGGGTTTAACGTCCTTTTCCACCACATACCAGTGGACAGGGGTTTCCTAATTCCTAAAACTTTTCAATATTATATGCCTCAGTGTCGTTAAAACGGCCGTGATGTCCAAGCGAGCGTCAACATCACTTAATCGCATAGAGTGTTAGCTAGACTGCTCCACTGAAACTGACGCCCCCCCCCCCCCCCAACACACACACAAGCACACGTCCGCCCGCATACACGCTGTCAGCTCGCGACTACTTACTTCAGTACTGCGTACTCTTCCGTCCGGCTCACATTAAGTTTTACTGACATACCTAGGTCCTGCTTTTCTTTGCCACAGTGAGATCGTGTAGAGAGAAATATCGATCAGTCTCAGTTTGTCTTTCTCCACGCCGTTTGGTTTTGCGATTCGATTTCTCGTAACTGTGGAGCGAAGGACTAAGTAGCGAAATATAAATAAATCAAGGTAATAGCAGGGGCGTAGGAACCACGGGGGCCCTGGCCCCCGTTCGACTTTTGGAGGGGGGGGGGCGAATATCTTTGGGCCCCCCTTGCTTTTGATAAGAGGAAAGAGGGCCCACCAGTGGTGGGGCCCCCCTGCTCTGCTGTCGCAGGACACAATCCTTGGCAGTAAAAACACACACACACACAACCTCCCCCACCCCACCCCCCTTCTTCACCCCGGCCGTATGGCTCACCCGACTTAGTGGGCCCCCCTTCCTCTCAGCATCTTCCTACGCGCCTGAATAGGAGAGCGCGGAAAGGTTTCGTCTGGTTTGATTGGTGCTTGCAACATAAACAGAATCTTTCTCTTTCTCTCTCTCTCACACACACATGATTATTACAGGATAGGGATGCGACGTCGATGTATACAGTCCACAGTTTAACCCGAGAAGTGACGAGCTCTGTGGGGCGCAGCGTGGTTCAGGGCCAGCACTCAGGCTTCCTCACGTTTGAGGCGTATTGTTCGGGGTGAGCCCTTTTAGGTAGTCTGCTTATCTTGCAAACTGTTCTGCTACGCTACACAGAGAGAGAGAGAGAGAAAGAGAGAGAGAGCGGGTGGGGTGGGTGTTTGGGGGTTTAACGTCCTTTTCCACCACATAGGGTGATATCAAAGACGGGGCAACGATGAAAAAGCCAGCACGAATATTTGGCCCCCGCTGGAATTCGAACTCACGACCCGAGCATCGGAAGTCTAACGCTCTACCATTCGACCACCCCGGCTCCCCCACAGAGAGAGAGAGAGAGAGGGGGGAACAAAGGGAGGCCCCTGCCCAAACTGCATTCAAACATAACAGCTGCTGAATGCGAACGAGTACTATATTTGAGACCTGTGATTTGTGTGGTCTGCTTTTGTGACAATTAATGCACACACACACACACACACACACACACACACACACACACACACACACACGTGCGCGCACAGAGATAAAAAAATATTGTTTATTGTGTAAAGAAACACAATATCGTTGTTCTTCACAAGCACAGTATCACAATGGCTGGGTAACATGGAAAAGTATTTCACACACACAATAAAACATGTGTATATTTATTTTGTGTAGAGACGCAGTACGACTTCCCAGCCACAATATCACAATGGTAAAATGGAAAAACACACATTCGAAAACACGCGCGCTGTATCACACAAGTACGTGGGTAACACTCAAGTGGCCCTTGGTGCTACACCTTCACTTGATTGATAAGGTTTTTATGGGCTTGTAAATCTTAAAGTGAAAACCACTTACAAGATACCTGCTTCTGTGACTTTGTTGAAGGGGAGAAATGAGAATATTTATTGGGTCATAATGCCAAATGATGTTTGATTTTAAGTGGAAACTATAAATCACACGCACGCACACGCACGTACGCACGCGCGTGCACACACACACACACACACACACACACACACACACACACACCTGTGGTACTACAAAGTCCATGCACAAACAAGACAAGGACAAAATGGTTGGGAGGATGCCAGTAGGGAGAGACTAAATTCAAGAAAAAACATGCAAAAAAAAAAAAAAAAAAAGAAAGAGATGATTTATGTGACTAGTTATTGCACTGGAAAACAGCTGACAGCATAAATCTACAAGTGTGTGTGTGTGTGTGTGTGTGTGTGTGTGTGTGTGTGTGTGTGTTTAACGTGCGTGGGAACTATAATGGGACAATTATCTTGACTGACAGTAATCACAAAGGACATTAAAACTTTGTCCTGAATACTGTTCACTGTGGCGCAGAAATGACAGGAGACATGTCCATCTTCAGGGGCGCCGGAAGTGGGGGGGCAGGGGGGGGGGCAGCTGCCCCCCCTGTACCCAAGCAGGGGGGGCAGGAGCATCTTTTTGCCCCCCCCCCCCCCCCCCCCTGGAAAATTAGGTGACTATGGCAAGAGGGGGGGGGGGGGGGCAAAGCCATGGTCTTGCCCCCCTCCCTTCCCCTACCCCCCCCCCTCCTCCTGCTCTCTCCCTCATCCCACCCAACAGAGAACTCAGTTTAGCCGTTGCATGAAATATCAAAACAACTCGGCAGAAAGTCATCTGATAATCACCCCCCCCCCCCCTCCCCGCTTTTTACTTTTTACTTTCTTTGGGCAACATCCTTCCTTTCAGTGGCTCCCTGGTTGGTAAAGGTTTTTCAAGGTCTCCGCAGCATCTGATCGCCCCCCCCCCCCCCCCCCCCTCTTTGGGCAACGTCCGACCTTTCAGTGGCTCCCTGGTTCGTAAAGGTTTTTGTCTGCGCAGCTGAACCAACCCCCCCCCCCCCCACCCTTTTCACTTTCTCCGGGCAATGTCCTTCCTTTCACTGGCTCTGGCGTTTCCCCCCTCTGAGATTCTGCCCCCCCCCCTCCCTCCAACATCTTCTGGCGCCCCTGAACTTGATTAAAAAAGTAATCGGACATAAGTGTGTGTGTGTGTGTGTGTGTGTGTGTGTGTGTGTGTGTAGGGGGAGGGGGGGGGGTGCACGCGTGCGTGCAGGGCCATCATACTTTTTAAATCTAGGGTTTAGAGATGTAGGACTGCAGGAGATACATATGTGGTAAATAGGTGGAACTTTGTGCAACAGAGCTATGTTAGGCACTTAAAATAGGATTAAACAGTGAGATAAATCCGTGTACCACAGCAAATTTTATTCTAAGCTATATCACAGCATGCTGGCATGTAAATATTCTCTATAAATCTTTCCAACTCTCATTAAATTATCACTGTTTCACAATGCCCTCTAGAACATGCACGTGTCTGATGTTACCTGATGAAGGAGCATAAAAACTCAAATGTAAAACATCTATAAATCTGTTGAAAAAATATCATGTTACACTTGTTTACCCTAATATTGCATTGGCATAATACCCATTGATAACCTGAAGAACATTTGTTTCTATGACTAGGTGGATGATCACCATCAAGAGTGCTGGAAACTTTTCTTGACACTGACGTGGGGGTATTGCTTCTTCCAGTGTTCCACAGTGGCGTCTGTGATCCCAGCGCAGAACGAAACATCGAAGAAGACCAGCTCTTTACAGTTTGCCATCACCCTGAAGACAGTAAAATATCAGAAAATGTGACGGTTAGATGGTTTGTATGTGGGTTTTAACATCCTTCTACCACTAAGGCAGGGTGACAGTCAACGAGGAAAAACAAGCAAAAGAGAGTTTTGAGGCTCCTGGGTTCAAACTTGCAATCCAAACACTGAAAGTCCAACACTCCACCCCCCCCCCCCCCCCACCCCCTAGTCGTTCGTAGAGTGTGTGCCACATTCTATACCAGTGGAAGTTGCATAAAAGACCTCTGGGCTTGAGTTTTGCAGACTAACAAGTTGTAATTTCCAAGCCTGTTTCCATGAATAAACCAAGGCTCAAAATGGTCTGTGATCCAAAAAAGAGGAAAACTGTGTAGCATTTAGTGAGGAAGTGGCAAAGCCACAAACGTGCCGCATCTGCAAAGTGTATGTACATGTATAATATTATGTTAGGGGTGTCCCAAGGCATGCTCCCCAAGATTTTTTGTAAGACTAAGATCTGTACAATTTGGCTGATGTTAAGTGTTTCAGAGGAGAACACACTTTTTATTGGCGGAAAATGTTTAGCATCAGACTAAACTCTGTGCAATTTAGTGCGTTTTGGCGTGATTTTAAGTGCTCCAGCGGAGGAGACACACTCTTTGGGGGAGGAAAATTTCTAGCAACAGGCGGAAATCCGCCAAAAGGAGGATAAGATAAGATATCACTTTATTCGTCCCTCGAAGGGAAACTGCACTGTCTGCTCACACAAAAAAACAACAAAAAAACAACAAACAAAAAAACTGACAATAAAAAATCATTACAATTACAAACATTGAGCCAAACCAGAAGATCAGAAAGATCTGAAGCCACGATAAACTAAAGACAAGGCAGCCAACAGTAACATACCTCTCCGCTGCTTGACTGGACACTTCCCTTGTGCCCAGTATATCCAGCTGCTGCAGGTGGAGGCTGTGTTTTGCCAGGGCCAGCAGGTCAAGGTCACAAACAGTCCTGTGTATTACCATAATAATATAAAAAAACAAACTGAAGACATCCTGAAATATAATTATGTAGCATCACGAAAATGATGAAAATCATTTAACAGGGTACAACCAACTGATGTGTTGTTTACACTGTACCTTTTTTTTTTTTTCATACAAAATTAAAACAAGGAATCGTGAGTACTTCTGCCAGAGAAGAGAGTAAAGACCAAATGTGGGGAGATGCTCCATTAGCCCTCTCATTTTTGTTGTTGTTGTTGCTTTCCCTGAGCAAAATATATATGACTTTAGAGATTGGAGGTGCGCATGCAAAAAAAAAAATTCACTTCAAATTTTCACTTGCCTGTTTGCAGTCAGAAACAGCTTCTTCAAGTTTTTACACTTCTCTGCCAGATTCACAAAGCACCCACTCTGAGATCGGAGTTCTGTGCTGAGGAACAAAACAACAGTGCCTGATATTAGACCATAAGTCAAATGCACTGCTTTTTTTTTTTTTTAATATGGTGACAACCAAACTGTAAATGATGTTATGTCTTTATGATTTATTTGCGTGCATTTGACAACTTCTGAGAAAATCATAATGGCTGATAAATATGAATTTGTAACAAGCAAACCCTGCTAGTTTCAACAGAAAAATACCCTGTCAGAATACTTGGCAGCCATGGGCACCGACTAGGGCAGTTCAATAATAATAATAATACAGTAATAATAATAATAATAATAATAATAATACATGTAACTGTGTACTGTGTGGGCGCTTTACCCAATTTCTTGAAGTGGCTCAAAAAGCTGAGTACTGAACCCAACACGCATGTTCACACGAATCACACACATTCTCTCATATGCTGGACATGAACATTTTACAATCACATGATGCAAATGGTCAGCCCGGCTATTTAAGTTTCGAAATTTATTTTATTATTATTTTATTTTATTATTATTATTTTATTATATATACAACTGCATTTATTTTCAAATTTCGCAGAATGCACATTTCCAAAGATGAGGGGGAGGAAGCCCAAGTATCCGGACAGAACCCCGACAATCAGACTGAATAAACAGTGGCCACATACGAGAAAGAAAAAATCTTCGCCCCGAGCGGGACATGAACCTGACCTCTCGCATTGGTGGCGAAGTCTCTTAACCATTAGACCACCCACCACCTGTCGTTCAACAGACACACTATTCACAAATACCATCTGCCACAGGCAGGCAAAAGGAGGGGGTTAGTGGGAAGAGAGAAAGGAAGGCGGTAGTTGGAGGGGGTGGGGGGGGGGGCGCAGTGTTGGCAGTTAGGTGAATACAGGTCTCAACACCAGGCTGGGGAATTGCTGAAGGAAAAAAAGACTGAAACCCAGGCCGGGGTGCAGCAGTAGCACACTACTGTGGGACTACAGTGGCAACGCCTCACTTAAGACAACAAATTTTAGCATCTTTAAAGGCATTTAGTAGCCTCTACTGGTGCCCAAAAGTTAAATGTATACTGCCTTGGTACTGATATGCAAGCCTTCAATACCGAAGTCCCATATATAAATACTATTACAAGATACCTTTCCTTTCTTTGGCTGAAACTTGGACTTTTTGGCTGAAAGGAAAGGAAATTTGACTGAAAATTGCCAAATGACTGACAATTCCCCAGCCTGCAACACTCACCACCTTTTCCCCCCCTTCCTTTCTTTGGCTGAAACTTGGATTTTTTTTGGCTGAAAGGAAAGGAAATTTGACTGAAAATTGCCAAATGACTGACAATTCCCCAGCCAGCAACACTCACCACCAGCCGACATCCAGTTCCTCCAGCTGTGAACAGTTATTTGCTAGATGTACAAGCCCGTCATCCTGCAGGGAGCGTGCGCGCCACATGTCAAGTGTCCTCAGTTTGCTGCAGTACAGCGGAACCAATCAGAATAAGTGTAACATACAACATCATACAGGGGAGTCTAGCTAGCTGCTAGACATCCTGCTTCCTAGCACAAGATAAAGGTCTGTAAAACACAATGCTCAGTGGATTTACATCATATGTAGTGGTACAAACAGCACACACTCTTCGTTCTTCATCGGAAACACTACTGAACGTTCCCCGTCGAAACCTCAAAACAGTTGGTGAGCGCGCATTTACCTCTGCTGCCCCGTCACTCTGGAACGCACTACCTGCCAGTCGGACACACATCGTTTCAAGTCTGACTTGAAACAACACATCTGCTCCGGCTGGCTTTCGACTAAGGCCACTTACCTCATCCTCATTCAGCTGCTCTGTGTGTGTGTGTGTGTGTGTGTGTGTGTGTGTGTGTGTGTGTGTGTGTGTGTGTGTGCATGTGTGCATATTTGTTGGTATGAGTGCGGGAGTATGCGCATTGTGTCACTCTGTGAGAATTTTGCGCTATTTAAGTACAAATCATTATTATTATTATTACTCTGGTACATAATGCAAATCACTGAACATGAATACAGTGAAGAAGCGCAGCTTACCGACAGTGGGTACCCAGCTCCCTGGCCACATCGGTGAAGTTGTTGATCTGTGCGCAGGAGCCAAGATTAAGGTGTTGTAAATCTGGGCAGGACCTAGAACAAAACAAAAATAAAATGAATAAAATTGAATCAAACAAAATGATTGCGGACTGAGTAATACAGCTGCATGTACCAAACATGAAGGGGAGCCGGGGTGGCTGAATGGTAGAGTGTTGGACTTCTAATGCTCGGGTCGTGAGTTCGTATCCCGGCTGGGGCCAAATATTTGTGCTGGCTTTTTCATCGTTGCCCTGTCTTTGATATCACCCGTATGTGGTGGAAAAGGACGTTAAACCCCCAAACACCCACCCACCCACCAAACATGAAAGAGGTGAAAAGTAAAGGTGATGAGTAACCAAACAAAGCATACGAACAGACACCAGAAGATAACACTCACTTGTATCAATAAAGGCCCCATCAAAAGCATATGCCCAAAACTTTCAGCAATTTCATGATGATTTTTTTTTTTCTTTTTTTTTCTGCCCCAACTCTTTGCCGGCTCCAGTGGTGTTCCTCCCAGGTCATGGGTGGAACCCACGGAGGACTCGGAAGCTGGGACAATTTTTATTATGCATGATGATGGAGATGAGGATGATAGTAAGATGATGCTATGGAAGTCCATGTGGTTTGGGACTGCGGGACAGGGCCGCATTCCACGCTTCCTGTCATAAATATCCCGGCATTAACCAGGCCCGGGAACTACGGCACCTGCGGTGCCGGCCATGTAATCATCCACATCATAAGACGTGTCATACAAAGGGAAGCACCCCCAAAGTCGCACCCGTGAAGTGGGTGAATCTCGGCTGTGTGGCAACAGCCTCCCCATTGGGCCCATAGCACACCCGCTCTGGGTAGGAGCCGACCTAGGTAGGAAAAATCCCGCTTGCCTCGGCTGGGATTCGAACCCGGGTCTCCCGGTCCATGATCCGAAGTGCTAACCACTATACTACGGGGGCCGGTTCATGATGATTTCTTGGTTTTTACCCCGCATTCCTTCTTTTTCTTACTTCTACAGATACCAAAAGCCTCGAATGACATATGCACCAGCTGCTCAAACGATGTGCCATTACAGAGAATCACAGTGTGCAGAAACATGAGGCAAAATACAAAAAGAAAAAAAAGAAAAGAAAAAAAGAATGACACTGCTCTTCAATAACAAAAGATAATACAAAACAAAAGACAGAGGCCAAAGGAAGCAATTTTTTCACCTTATAACACAAACGATGGAGTGAATATCAATCTTGGTGCGGTAGAGGTTCAGACGTTCCAGTTTGCGGAGAAGCAGTAACTGAAGGGCAGCCACTTTGTCTACTTGTTCACAGGAGCTCAAATCCAGCTCTGAAAGTCGGGGAAAAATTAACTGTAAACACTTATAAATATATATTTCAACATAAGCATCTATCAGTATTAACATAACAGATATACTGGTACCTGGTACTTTTTACAACAGTGTAAAATACCTATAAATATATATAATAAAAAGTTTGGACATCCAATCTGATCTGCAGTATTACTGAACACTCATAAACAATGGCAAGGACAACAAATCTGAAACAGCAAAGACATGCTCAAGGAAAACAAAAAACCAAAACACCCCCCCCCACCCCCCCCCCCAAAAAAAAAAACCCCAAAAAAAAAAACAACCAAACAACCAAACAAAAAATTAAAAAAAACCAACAGCCTAGAAGATTAGCCAAACCTTTCAGCTCAGGGCAATGCGTAGCTATGAGGCGTAGTGTTTCATTGTTAACAAAGGGACAACAGCTCAATTGGAGACACGTCAATTCAGCCTTTGGTTCTTGTAGAAATCTGGAACCAACAAAAGACAACACTAAGAGTAACACATGTAAAGACATTCACCTTTTCATTTTAACCGTGACACTGATAGGGCAGGACAATCCAGGTGTATGTCAGAAAAAGAGAAAAGAAGTAGGAGAAAATGGACGAAGCTTGCAGATGTAGCTGGAAGGTAGTGTTTACCTGTCTAAACAGTCATTTGTGATGGGGGCAGCTTTGCCGCACCAGGACAGGTTCAAACGTTGTAGATGCCGGCAACGCATAGACAGACCATCCAAAGCAACGTCACTCGCCTTAGAAAAACAGAGAAACATGAAGAAAAAAACCCCAAAAACAAAACACCTGCATAGTTTGCAGGGATATTTTGTTTGTTCTGGTTGTAAAGTTAAACACAGTTTATTCAGCACTAGTCACCTTAATATCATACAACAGCATGGGAAACATGCAATTTGTGGCTTTTCATCATGAGACATACCTGTTGCCACAAGGGCTGGAGGTTCAGCTCTGTGTACAGAAGGTGGTCATAGCAGTAGTCCCGTAACAGTCTGATGACACAACAAAGGAAAAATTAATGCTATTCTAGTACATGTATACATACATGTGCATGTAGTATCATCTGGCATGGCAGGCAGTTAACCTTTACGCATCGGGTACGCGAACCGGCTTGCGTCACTCTCAACAGCCGTAAGGCACCGATGCGCGAACCGATTCGCGTCATCCTAAACTGCCAGCAGCTGCATGCGACGTTCAGCATGGAAGTAGGTCCACTTGGCCAAGCTCGCGAATGTCAAAAGAGTTAAAAAAAGAGAAAACCAAGTGAAAATAGAGGTCACTACACAGACATCAAAGAATGGATCATGATCGACTGAGGAAGCTGTTAGCTATACATTCAAATAACTAAAAATTGTCCAAAGGTACTGCTTTAACGTTCTGTAAGCACACTCTTCGTACGAAAAAAAAATCTGCAGAGAGCTAGACTGGAAACAGATTAACGACGAGACCAAAAACAAGAGGTTAATATGCTGCTGCAGATGTACCATAAGTAACATGTACCGGTATACATACATCTGCCAACGAGCATTATTCAGTGTTACATTAGGTCCCTCGGATGCAAAAGGAAGCTCGAGACCACCACCACCTACCTGCATGTTTGGGCCAGTCTACACAGTGATGTGATGTCAAAGTAACTAAGGATCAGCAGGATCACCTCACCCTGAACGAAGAAGTAATTGTTGAGTGTGAAAATTTAACACTGGCCTTTCCTTTTTCTCTATTATTTTTTTTCCCCGCCCAAAATGCCGAAGACATCTGGCTGCAAGCATGTAACCAAATGGGCATAATGTATATCATCTTCATGCAAAACATAAGCACGCACGCACATGCCAGCAGGCACACACACACACACACACACACACACACACGCACACACCCCTGTAATTTTTATAGTGTAAAGAAAAATAAAAATTTATGTCTGTCTTATGACCGCAAGACACTAGCATGCACAAAAAGACTGTGGCAGTGAAACTGTCATGCAGCCACTAAGGGCCGTTCTACACGTGGCAAGTTTGCAAGGCAAAAGCGGGTTTGCTGTGCCCCCGCAAGTCGACGGCAAATGTAAAAGCAGAGATGTACAGTCTTGCAGCCTACGGCTTGCCGCGGCAAGTTTTCGGATAGAACCGGCTTTCTATTTTCCTCCGGCTTGCGCCTCGCAAAGTGCGCGCGAGGCACCCTGGGAGCCCCGCCCAGGACGGCCAATCGCACGCGCGTAGTGGTCAGCGGCCAAAATTAAACAAAATGGCGTCAAAGACCTCCGTATGCGCCAAGCGAAGCTCGCTGCAAGATCCACTTTCTCACCCATATCCCACTGTTTCTTCCTGTTCTGCAGCAAAATAACTGCAGCTGCTGCAAAAGTTAATTCCCTCCTCCGAACTTTCATTCACAGATGTTCAGCTGAGTCTGACTCGGATTCACTCGCGACCATGGCCGGGCGAAATCGCGCGAGGCCCCTTCCAAATATAGGGTTGAAAGGGTCACACGAAAGGTCAATCAGCCGACTTGTGGTGCGGAGGTTCCGCGTGTAGAAGCAGCGGCATTGCGGCAGACAAACTTGTGGGGGGAAAGTCGAAGGGCGGCAACTTGCCGCTTGTCACGTGTAGAACGGCCTTAAAGTCAGCTGGCACAGCCATTACCTATGAATGTACATTTTCAGCAACATCCCTAATCCTGGACAACACCACAAACTCTTCACTTACAGGCAGACGCTCAAACAGTCTAGGGTAGTCCCCGTCCCCGTCCCCGCAAGCGCAATAGTCATCCACAGTCAGAGACTTAAGACTGCTAACAACGTCCTGCACTTGGTCCCCAGATGAGTCGGTAAGTGACTCAGGACCCATCCTTGTACCGCACAGCAGGACACAGTCAAGTTCTGTGTAGTAGTCACAGAGCGCATGGCACAACTCCAGGCGGACCATGCTGTTGAAAAAGACTATAGTGTACGTCTGTTCATTGTTGTATAATGTGCGTGAGTTTCAGTGAGTGATAAGCGCATTGAGTTTTATTTAAAGAAATGCGCCCTAGAGATACCATTTATAAGTATTGTACTTATGCACACTAAAATATATATAATATCTGCTTCTTGTTTATTTTAACAAAATCAATGAAGACAAAACGAAAGAAAAAAAAAAGAAAGAAAAGAATATGGTCTGTTTGAAAATATATTTAAAAGAATTTCAGTCCATTCAAAAGTCTATTTAAAAGAAAACATTTTCTTCAAACTCACACTATCTAGCACCTTTAAAAAGACTTTAACTCTACCTACTTGATAGGAAAGTCAATTTTCTTGATTGGCGGTGAAAATATTCTGGATCTCTGCGGCGTTTCAGCGGGAGGACTAGACCACAGTGTTACCCATCTGCAACATCAGTATGTAAAGGGGGGTAATGCTACCATTTCTATGCCCACAGATCAGTCTGAGCTGTGTTGGGGTACAGTATCTATCAACACACCACCTAGACATCTGGACAGTGACAGCATCTGTAATGCTGGTACTGAGCCAAATGAAGAATACTTGTGACGATGATGCAACGACCACACTGAGCATGCCAGCAGTGTAAGTATGGACTTTCAATGTCCAACCGTTTGTGCTGAGTGTAAACAACATTGTATCGCATTAAAAGCTGTGTCAATCATTAATCATCAAGATAGAGTATTTTTGATTGCCCAGTTGCCCTCGCAAGTGAAAATGTTCCAAAACATAAGATGGCTTAGCAAAGATGGAATTAGCCCAGTGCTGCAAGTGTGTGTGTGTGTGTGTGTGTGTGTGTGTGTGTGTGTGTGTGTGCGCGCGTGTGACTGTGAGGAATGCACTGATGAATTATCCTTACCTTGTTTTTCCTGTATCCACGCTGCTTCCACTGTGATAATCAGTGGCCAGGATCTTTACGATCGCACCAGGGTTGTACGTCTCATAGATCTTTACTGCTACTGGGTATAACTTTTCCTCAAATGTTAGCTCTGCAAAGCGCATATCAGTGATGCTAACAGTGATGTTGCTGCCTGAGTTACTGACTTTAATCACTTAAAACAATTACTGATGTCAAGCGTTGCTGCTGTTGCCCAATGGACTGGAGACAGTGGCCAGGGGAAGTAACTATGCAAAACAGATGATGTCCCTTGAATCAGTGTTACTGTTTGATTTTGATTACCCCCCCCCCCCCCCCCCCCCCCCCCCCCCCCCCCCCCCCCCCCCCCCCCCCCCCCCCCCCCCCCCCCCCCCCCCCCCCCCCCCCCCCCCCCCCCCCCCCCCCCCCCCCCCCCCCCCCCGCCAACCTTGGCAGAATGAGCAGACAAGTTTATAATCACAGAATCAGCGAAATGAACAGGGTTGGCAGTAAAAACAGAAACAGACTTCTTCCTATGTCTACAGAAGAAGAAAAACAAGAGCACCGTTTTGTGTGTGTGTGTGTGTGTGTGTGTGTGTGTGTGTGTGTGTGTGTGTGTGTGTGTGTTTTTAAACGGAATTATAAACATTAACAAAACAGGTTAACGACTACTCACCTATGTAGTCCTCGCTGCAAAATGAAGACGGTGTCTTGATGTATGGCTTTGGAGCAGAAGGTGCAATTTTCCACCAGGGTCCATATGTTCTCTGAATAAAATTGGTCACATGTGAATTGAACTAACTATATATATCATCCAGGTGTTGTCAGCTCTAGTGTTAGTGATGTATTGTTGTCGTCACTGGCTCACGGTCACCATGATATGGTGACGATGACAATGAATGACGTGAGAATGTGCGAGAGAATGGCGAATCCATGGATGAGCGAGTGCATGCATATGTGTGTGTGCTTGTGTGTGTGTGTCAATGGAGTAAACTTCAACATCTCTGCAACTCTCCTGACTGGTAATCTGCATGTTGTTCGTTGTGTTCGTTCCTGCATGGTGTGCGTGAGTGTGTGTGGATGGTTCGTGTGAACGCATGGGTTGCTTTACACCGCCTCAACGGCCATACGCCACATCCTGACAATACTAACATATAATCAGACTTGTAGTCGGGTGCGAAACGACTACAATATGCTATGCAAAACAATCTGAAGGTCAAATACAGGTCTTGCATCAATCTCCTTGCAAAAGCTTCCTGTCCTTTACCACCAGACTTTGCACCAGCTGCAATACCAGATTAACTGCACATATTGTGCAAAAATCACTTTCATAGGAAAACAAGTTCTAAGCTCACACATGAACCTGGGCTAGCTGCTTATGATGACAAGCATGATAAATGAAGATGAATTATGAATTATAGCCTTCTGTGTGCCGCTATTCCTGTGTATGACTACTTATGAGTCATACCACTGGGGTATGAAGTGTTCTGAGGCAACAAATTTCTGCAACACAGATCGGATGTAAGTTGCATACAATGGCAAACAAGGACAAACCAGCTCTAAAATTATAAATAGTATTTGTTCAGCTCATCTGAGCAACAGCATCTTTGCAAAACTGACTTGTTTCGTGTGAAAGTTGCTCATCCCATGCTAGTCACTTTACAAAAACTTGCCACACGTTTCACACACACACACACACCACACACACACACACACACACACACACACACAAAAAAAAAACCCAAACGGTATTAGCATTTTCACGGAAACTTTACAAAATGCACACACTTACAAAGACGCAGGCTTGTGTGTAATCGCCATAGCTTGGGTAGATGTTCGTCTTGCCAGCAAGGTTTGCTGCTGAGTAAGAGAGTCTGGTCTCTCCTCCATACTGCGAACTGAAGTCAGTTACCTCCTGTCCGCAAATCTTGATTACTGAAGACTCACTAACTTCGTCTTCTTGAACATCCCTTCCAGAATCACTGCCTAGGATGGAACCAACCACCCGAGCCAAGTCTTCCGCCATCTTTAAACAGGAAATGGAAACGCTCAAGTAAAGCTATAAGTTTCCACAAATAATGACTAAAATCTCTGTGTCTTCAATTAAAAATAATACTTTTACTAGTATTTCAGAATATTTTAAAGTTTTAGATGAGAAATCTCTCATTAATTGTATCTGCAAGTGGTATGACACAGAAAATGTTTGTACGCAAGTGAGGCCTTCACACAAGAGCATACTCTTCTGGGAGCAAAGGTCATGGTCGAAAGTCCATCGTCTGCTTAGCCGTGAAAATGGTAGACTACAGAACCGAAGGGCCTATCGCCGTACTGGAGGTAAACAACCCTCCGGTAAATGCGCTCAGGTAAAACTTTTTTTTTTTTTTGCATTTGGACTCTTTTATAAATCTCAACAATGCGGTGAGCCTGTCATGTAGTTTGGACATCTTTTAGAAATGCCAAAAGTGAAAACGTAGGTTTACCCAGCCGGTCAATGCTGCGATGATGCTCGACATCTTTGCAAAATTTCAAAACAAATATTGCCTTCAGGTCTCGCAAGTAGCCTTTCTTGTCTTTAAGAGAGGCTAGGGAACTGCGTGAGGTTGAGCTGGAACTCACGTCTGCCGTTAGCTGGTGAAAGGGCCTAAAGGCATCTCAAATCTATGGCGCTTACGCCTTTTCACCAAAACGACAGTTGACACCTGGAAATGGCTCCCCCAGATGGTGAGCATGGCTGACGGCATTAAATATAGAGCTTAGGCCCTTTTACCAAGTAAGGGTAGGCAGCGCTTAATGGCTCTTTCAGCTGGCACACGTGTTCAGTAGCCTACAGAATGTTGAATTTGAAATAAATGTGTACTGTTTATCAGTTGGTAATGGCTATTCCCTTTCAGTGGGCATGTGCGACAAGGACTTTATGATGGCATTACTAAGGCCGCAGAAGATGCAAGTGTCAAAGCTGTCGTCGTTATTGGCAAGGGGCGAACTTTTCCAGCAGGCGCAGACATTCGTGAATTTGAAAAGCCAAATTCAGGTATTTGCGTACTGCTCATGTGGATTTATCAGAGTTGACACAGTCCTCTTCAACCTTGATCCTTCCTTTTTTTGTTTTTGTTTTTTTGTTTGTTATCATAAACACACATAGAGATATGAAATCGGCTCTTGTGGTTGGATATAACCTTGTCTGTGCTAACAAACAGTTCACTTTGAAACTTGCAGCTGACCCAAAAAGAACTAAAAGTATTTTTACAGAGGGTTATCAACAATGGGTAACATGTCAATAAGAGATAAGGGCTCTCTTCCTCTGTATCTGTCTGCCTTGCTGTGCACTTACCACCCATCTCGCACACTTCGTTCCGCCTTGAAGTCCCCAAGTGCAACATGAAAACCGCAGGCGGATGCTCCTTCAGTAATTTCCTTACCCCAAATGTTTGGAACTTGCTACCGGTCGTAATTCGCTATTTTCCCACACTGTCTGAGTTCAAAACAAACCTGAAAACCCACCTTTTCCGTCAAGCTTTTCACAGTTAAGTAGTCTGTCATTGACTCAGTGCCTCTGTCTGTAATTGTAATATATCTGCATCAGGCCTGGGTGTGTGTGTGGTTTGTGTGTGCATCAGTGCGTGTGTGTTGGTACACTCCCGCGCGCATGCGTGTGTGTGTGTATGTGTGTGTTGCCTTGCTGGGAGACTAAGCGCTAGATAAGTACTTTTTTTTTTTTTTTTTTTCCCCCCGACCCCAAAGGTGCTGTGAGCATGCTTACTGCATGGAAGTTCTTTTCGTAGCGCTATACAAATGGCCATTCATCATCATCATACTATTTGTTATTATTATTATTGTGTATTATCATTTTTCAGGTCCTTGGCTGATAGATGTTGGCAACAAACTTGAAGCAAGTGAGAAGCCTGTTGTGTCAGCCATCCATGGCACTTGTCTTGGAGGGGGACTGGAGGTCGCTCTGTTCACACATTACAGGGTGGCGGTCAAATCAGCAAGGTAGGCTGTTAATAGTTCTATTGTCATTTGATAAAAAGGTCTAAACGCTTGTAAGATTCATGGTCCTTACTCCTTAGGTCATTTTACCAAAGGAGGGTAGAGCTGTATACTGTTATTTTGCTCTACATATCCTTTGAGATTTCCAGGTTTGTAACCATCTCTCATGCAAAATAGTTTGTTTGGTTGATCCTTGTCCCTTCTGTTTGACTATTACCATTAATTTTTGTATTTTTTCATGCGCAGAGACTGATTTCCACAGTGTACGGTTTTGACTGTATTTGATACTGTTTTCATCTGTAACTACACGATTTTTTGGCAGGGTTGGTTTTCCGGAAGTTCTGCTGGGTCTTTTGCCTGGGGGTGCAGGCACTCAGCGGTTGCCACGGGTTGCTGACATTGCTGTTGCCATGGAGATGATTGCATCAGGGAGACATGTTAATGCACCACAGGCTCTCCAGTATGGTATTTTGGACAAGGTATGGATAAAGTTTAAAGGTCTTGAGTACGGCCAGTCATCTTTGTACAGAGGTTAAGTTTTTTTGCTGGAAAGTGTTTGCAACTTTCGATATCTAAGGTCACACGCGCACACACACACACACACACACACACACACACACACACACACACACACACACACACACACAATGTTACATAGATAATACAAACATAATGCAGTACCTAAAGGGTCCCTTCAAGTACTTTTATGTTGCAGATTGTGGATGGTGATCTTCTCCAAGAAAGCATCAAGTTTGCCACAAGTGTCATTGGAAAACCTGTGCAGCCTCGGAGGTTGCGCTATCTTCCAGCCAAGGGTGTTGAAAGAGTTGTTCCAACATTCGATGGTAAGTCTGATGATCCAAGTATTCTGGCTTCCTTCCGTTCTTCTTTGGAAATGCTCAGGGCCCACATGTAAAACTCGAGGTTAATTTAACCAATGGCTATGGGCCTAACCCAGACCAGGACAAAAGAAACCCCAAAACAAAATTAAATTAAAAAAGTAAGCGAAGCAAAGTAGAAAAAAATCCTTCTCTAACGGCTTAGGCACCATGGTGGAATGGATCCGCTTCCTGGTTAAACAAAAAAAAAAAAAAAAAAAAACCCAGAAAATTTAACCCTAGAGCTAGTTCAGTTCGAGGTTAGACTTTAACCGGGGGCTAAAATCCCTAACCTCGACTTCTACATGCGGGCCCAGTTTATGAAAAACTGGAAAATAAATTCATTTTTAAATGAATGTTGTTGATGTCTGGAGTGTAAGGATCTGCTGTCTGTTCACAGGACAGCAGTTAAAATTTATGCCAGTCTGGGTGCCAGCTGCCAGTCACTTCATATGCAATGCGTAATTTAAATTTGCAAACCTGGTACTGTACATGCTTTGATCTACACCTTGTAGGTTTTGAGCTTTTGGTTTTTAAGGTGATTTTCTGTAGAGAAAGGTTTTTACAGGTTGGAACAGATTTTCAGTAGCAAACAAAACTGTGATGTTACTCCTAATAATTACTTCTTTTTATTATACTATAATGGAGTGTTCATTAATGCTGTGGTTGTATATTCATTTTTAATTCCTTTCAGCTGCACTCAAACATGTCAAACAGAAGCGAAAAGGATACATTGCACCTGTGGTGAGTCGTGTATATGTTCCAAATGCTTTTGACATCAAAGTACATGTAATAGATGCTTGCTCAGAAATGGGTGTGCAGTCAAATTTCTCGTATCATCACTTTTCTTTTCACAGCTTGTTTATGAATGTAGTTGGTTTTCTTGCAGCAAAGTTGTCATAAAAAAAACGTGGTTTGTTCTAACTGAAAATTAAGATTAAAATTAATAAACTAATGCAAACCGCTTTAAGGAATCGGCAGGTCAGATGTGCTTGATTTGCTTGTTCATGCAACTGTCTCTCTCTTGTGTCAGCCTTGCAGATTTTATATTGTGATTGTTCTACTTAAGTCACATCACAAATCAGCAAATGCTTTAAAGCACACCACACTTCAAACTCAACTTGATGTGTACATGCCAGTATCATTGAATTTTCTGCGACATCTCTTTCCTTGTGTTCTGGCAGTTTTGCTTGAAAGCAGTGCGTGCTGCAGCAGAGCTTCCTTATGACAAGGGAATGGAGAGAGAGAATGAACTGTTCATGGAACTCATGACGGGAAGCCAGTCGCGAGCCTTGCGATACGCTTTCTTTGCTGAGAGAGCTGCGCAGCATGTGAGTATTTTCGTTTCAATCTGATCTGACTGACAGAATGTTGTCCAGATTACAGCAAGTGGCTTTTTGTGCAGCCCATTCATGAGTGTAATACATGTTGTAAGTTTGCATATCATGTCCATGACAAGATTAATAAAACCACCACCAAGAAATTACACAGTATTGCACTTCTGCATGTATGTGTTTGTGTGCATGCGTGTGGGTGCGTGGTCTTTAAATGCTGCAAATCTGCTGCTGATCACGATCATCTTCAGAGCAAATCAGTGAATATAAAACTATCAGTAGCACCAGTTGGCATATCAATTGATATGTACAATATACATGTAGCTGGAATACATTAGGCAGCGGACCCATGAGAGGTGTCCTGTTTGTGAATTTCTCAAGCATCTTTGTGTTTTGATCTGTCTTTTTTAAACAGTGGAAGATGGCTTCAGGTGCTAGTGCAGCCAACACTAAGCCGCTGCCTGTTCAGAAAACAGGTGTGATTGGGGCAGGCACGATGGGGAGTGGCATCGCAGTCACGCTGCTTCGTGCTGGCATCCCCGTCATCCTCGTGGAGCAAAACCAGAAGGTGGATTCAGCAGATATATATGTACCAGGATATTCCCTTACTTGCCTGTTCCATGATTACTAATACTGTGCTCTGCAGGAGACAACTTTTGTTTTGGAACAGAGAAAACAAATAATAATAATGAGTATTGTATAGGCGCTTTATCCAATTTCATGAATCGGCTCAATGAATGAACTGAACCCGACACACACGCTCATGTGAAGCACACGCATTCTCTCACACACTGGACATAAACACATTACAATCAGGAGGTGCGAAAGGTCAGATCAGCTATTTAAGTATCGGAATTTAGAATTGCATTAATTTTTCAAATTTGGTGGGCTGAACATTTCCAAAGCAGAGGGGGAGGAAGCCAGAGTACCCGGAGAGAACCCCCGACGATCGGCCCGAATGAACTGTGCCACATACGAGAAGGAAAAATTCTTTGCCCCGAGTGGGACTCGAACCCCTGACCTCTCACATTGATGACAAGTCTCTTAACTACTAGACCACCGACCGCTCAAAGGCTCCGTGCCACCTTTTATGAGGCCGTAAGTGTGCATTTGTTGAAGTGGTATGATGCTAGACAGATAAATTTGTACAGGCTTTTTAGCAGTGCTTCCGTTTTGAAATCACCCATGTATTGGACAGGAGATGTTAAACCTCAAATCCCATCTCTTCATCTTGCACAGTTTTTGGACAAGGGAGTCCAGATGATCACCGGAATTTTTGCCGACAGCGTCCGGCGAAAGCTGATGACGGAGGACGCCGTACGCCAGTGTCTTCAAAGGCTTCGCCCGAGTGTCGAGCTGCAGCAGCTTGCTGATGTTGACTTGGTAGGACCCCCATTTATAAAGTTTTAATAGGACTAAGAATACATCATAGTGAAATGCTTGTGTGTACTCACAGGAGCTGTGATAGCAAAGCTGGTATAGTGTTGGCCTTTCAGTGCTTGGGCTGTGAGTTTGAATCCTGATCCTGGTTTAAAGCCAGACATATGTGCTGGCTTTTTCCTCATTGTCCCATTTTGGTATCACTCTTACGTGGTAGACACAGACGTTAAACCCAAAAGCACCAACCACCAGCCGTGTACTCAATCACTTGTTCCGTATATCAAGCCTGGTGTTTTTGAACAATACTTAGGTAGAACATACATCATGTAGATAAAGTAATCAAAATACTTGTATTTTTTACTTTTAGAAGTTTTCATCTAGACTGCAGTAGATGTAATTGCTTTATTTACTATGTATATTTACCAGTACATGATTTTTGTTGTTGCTTACTTGACCAGTTTGTGATGCATACACAGCGTACATTAACTAGGCGGACAACTTGCCCTTTCTTCAGGAATGTCAGCAAAGCTTTCTCAGCAGGCTTTCCTTGGTGCTGATTACAGTTTGTTTTCTTCTGTGCTGTCATTCTGTCATAGGTGATAGAAGCAGTATTTGAAGATGTGAAACTGAAACAAGACATCTTCGGCAAGCTGGAGGGAATCTGCAAACCCTCGGCTGTCCTTTGTACCAACACGTCGACCATAGACATTGACATTGTAAGCTTATTGTCATCATTTGATGTACACATACGGTATGCAGCAGCAGATGTGATCTATTGAATAGTGTAGCTTACGCCACCACTTCCTCTAGTTAAGAGGTTTTTGATTATCAGTGCTTGCAGGGATTCATGTCCGTGTCAGACGTCGGTCATAGACTGATCCATTTTCGAAACGTCCTATTACTTCTTTACCAAGGCAGACAAGTCGCCGCAGGGGTGAGCGGTGGCCTAATAGTAGTGCAAAGGATTTAGCCGTTGCACTTCTGAATGGCCGTCACCAGTGTCACGGCGATGAAGTGTGGATTCAAGCCCAGGTCGGGCTTGTGATATGTGATACCGGGCTTTTCCTGGCTGCTGGGCTGCTCATCAGGGGTTTCTCTTTGGGTTGTCCGGCTTTCCTCCCCCAGCAAAAATTGTAAAAAAAAATATAGGATAGGTATTGGGTGGCACTGCACCGCGATGACGTGCTTCCCCCGGGGGAAGCAGCCCAAATTTCCCGAAAGGGATAATAAAGTAGTTAAAAAAAAAGAAAAAAAAAGTCCTATCATTTCTGCACCACAGTGGACAAATGTCCTATACTTTTACGGTCTGCCGGGACATACGTCCTATTATAGTTCTCACGGATATGAATCCTTGTGTCCATGTGTGGCATACTTTCTAGTTGAATGTTACACATGTGTGTGGGGATGGGCTGGGGGGAGGGGGGGAGGATGCATTGCAGCAGATTGTAGAATTGCATCTCACCAAATATGGAGTCACACTTTCTTTGCTCCACCAGTAAAAGTCTGCAGAGAAAACTGGCAAACTGACAAGCTGTGCCAACAAAGTAAGGGCATGATATGGTACTACATAGTAAATATTTACTTGCAGATTGCGTCAGTATGTAAGAGACCCCAGCAGGTGGTTGGCACCCATTTCTTTGCCCCGGCACACATTATGAAGCTGCTGGAGAATGTCTATGGTTCAAAGACTTCACCACAAACCGTGGCCACAGTCATGGACCTGGGCAAGAGGATTGGAAAGGTGGGCTTTTTCTTCCTGTAGGGATGGGTTATCATGTGTGTGTGTGTGTGTGTGTGTGTGTGTGTGTGTGTGTGTGTGTGTGTGTGTGTGTGTAAATTTGCTCTTTGCTCTTTCTCTGTGAATTTGTTGGCATATATGGTACATATGGTACATGTAACTCACAATGTGATATTAACCCTTTCACTGCCAAACGCTGTTTATGGTCACTCGATCACTGATAACATCCCTTAGATCAGATGGCGTTAAACAGGCAGAGAAACTATGCCTGCCTCCAAGAGTTAGATCTCTCAAACAACTTGATCAGTTTTGAACAATTTTTACTAAGGGGCTACATGTATGTACGAAACATGACATCCTGCAATGATGGCAGTGAAAGTGTTAAACTCTGTAAAACTTTACCAGCTGCATCAATGGTTGTGCTCTCTGGTTGGCTTCATTGGATGACTGTGAGCAGCTGGTCCAGTCAGTTTGCCTGTTGATTTACAATACAGCTCTACAGTTAATTTACATGGCCTTTCTTTGATTTGTACCACAGGTGTCAGTTCTGGTGAAGTCGTGTCATGGGTTCGTGGCCAACAGGATGAATGGCAAGTGGGCGACAGAGGTCAGCACTGGAGATTTGGCACAGTGCCTTGTGTTGATGTTACACTGAAACATTTACATAAGCAGATTCTAATTCAACTTCAGCACATGATTATATTGAAATGACTATATTATCTGATGTACCCGGCTTGGCTCAGGCTGATGTTCTTATGTGTGTGATGCTTTCTGGTCTCCCTGTTTGGCGATATGTAGTGGAAAAAGATGTAAAACTCGATGATTTCCACAACTTTTTTCCACCAGATTGTTTTTGGGGTACCTCTGAGTACAGCCAGGGTTGATGATGTGTTCTGTCTAGTAAGCGTTTTTCGGGTCTCCATGTTTGGTGATACGTGGTGAAGGATATTAAACTCTGATTTTCTGAGACTTTTTCCCGCCCAAATGTTTCGAGGGTCCGCCTGAGTAAAGCCACCAATTTTGATCAGGATGTGAGAAATCTAAATTGCGTTTTCTGGCCTCCCTGTGTGGCGATGCGTGGTGGAAAAGTACGTTAGACTCCGATTTCCTGAATTCTTTTTCTGCCACAAGGAGCACTGGGTTCCCTTGAGTACACCCACCTATTTTGATCATGATGTGAGAACTCTAAGTTAGGTTTTATTTTGTGCGTGCGCGCGCACACACACACACACACACACACACACACACACACACACACACACACACACACACACACACACACAAACACTGTTCATTTATATAGAGAGATTTCAAATAGGCAAGGACAGTTATGGATTTTGGTTTTTAAAATTGTGGGTGCTGGCAGCTGTAATGTTGAAGTACATGTACTAACCTTGGACTATCCTCAGGCCCAGCTGATGCTGGAGGAAGGAGCGTTGCCGCAGACTGTGGATCAGGTGTTGGAGGACTTTGGCATGGTGATGGGACCGCTCAAAGTCACGGATCTCTCAGGTTAGTGTACATGTACATGTACCAGTTTTCATGGGTGGTCAAATGTTTGAGGGACATCTGCATTTGAGGGACCAATCAGGTGAAATAAAGGGGCTTGAGGAAAATGAATTCTTGGGGATAGTGAAATTCTTTTGTGTGTTAAGTGTAATTTGTGTAAACAATATAAAGTGCAAAGAGAGAGTCAGGAATATGTTGTAAGGTGCGTGAGTGTGTGTGTAGCGTGGTGAGACCTATTTCTTTGTGCATACGAGATTTCCCGCTGCCTGCAACGTGCCTGTTAGTGGGTGCTCTGAGTAGGAAATAGATGGATGAGAGGCCAACCCCACCCCTAACCCAGTGGAATCAAGGTGTTGGGAGGAATGCTCTGTCTTTCAGGGATTGATGTCGGCTGGCGAATCCGCCATGAGCTAGCAAAGATGAAGGGTGTGGAGTTGACACCCCAGACACGGTTCTTCATGGGTGAGCGCTACACTGCTCTGCCAGACAAGATGTATGAGCTTGGCAGACTTGGCAGAAAAACAGGTACGTTTGTGGTTATTTGTTTTCCTTTGAATGGAGGGTTGGCACACATGAAAATGTAGAATCCTCCCATTAAAATGTAGAATCCTCTTACAGTGTTTGGTGTGACCAAGTAGAACTGCTTGGCTCAGTCCACTTAAATCAAATTCAATTCAGTTTAGTTCTGTTACACTTTGTGTGTCCCATGTAGGGATTTTTTCAAGAGGTGTTGAGATTTGGGTGCAAAAAAAACAAGCAAAAACAAGCAATGCTTTTGATTTGTAGGCAAAGGCTGGTACCGGTACGAGAAACCTGGAGGGCGAATGGCTATGGTGGATGACGAGGTGACGGACATCATTCGCTCACACTGCAAGGACCTTGGCCTTGAGCAGAGAAAGATCTCTTCACAGGTATCATGCTGGCAGTTGGCTTTTGGAACATAGACACATGTGTTTAAAATTTTTCTTTCTTTCTTTTTTTTTTGAATATATTTTTAAAGGCAGGTCTTAGTTTAATGGTGCCTACTTTACACTGAGTGCACAGTGAAACAGGGTGCATAACCCCGCAACCTTTTTAATCATGGTTTTATGATCATGATCGTAATTACCTACTCAGTGCATGCGGAGCAGGGGGGGGGGGGGGGGGGGGGGGGGGGGGGGGGGGGAGGGGGGGGGGGCAGAAACAGTTCAGACTGTGTGTTTGTTCAGTACATGTACAATTGATTATTTTTCTCTTGCTAAAACAGATTTTGAGCCGGGGCAGATTTTGCTACGCGCAGCAGCAAGTTTCAGTGATACAAAACAAGACTGTGACGTTTCTCCACACAATACATACTTTCACGCACACAGTGACGTAACGAAATCTGCGTCATAGACACTTGATGTGCACACTATGCTGCTGCGTTCTTTTTGGCGGGAGTTGTGAGACGTGTGTGTGTGTGTGTGTGTGTGGACGGATGTACATGTAATGATGGCTATCTCCTGAACCACCTCGTTGGAGGGCTTTTTACTTGAGATAAAATGGGAATTCACCTTCTTCAGAGCTACCTTTCACGATTTTTAGCCTACCGCATTTTCAGAAGAGTTATCGCCGATTTTTAAAAATCGGTCATGTTATGAATTTGTTCGAAAAAGTTGTTCAAATTCCTTCATTTTCTAGACTTTGGAAGTTCACCCAATCACACTGCCTGTATTCGTGCTACAGCTCTGTAGCTCTGACTGGTTTTGTGTAAAAAAAAAAATTTCCGAGGTAGGGGTGGTTTGCACATAAGATCAAATATCTATGAAAAGACTACTGCAAATTACTTATCATCCCGACATTTTTGTCAAGTGTGACAACTGCACATATGACAGGAACTACTGCACTATTATATCTTTAGCATTTAGAATAACTGAACTTTTAGATAAACATAACTTTTTCAAGTTTCTGCGAGAAGCACCGGTCAAAAGAGTTCCACATTTGGGATTTCATAAGTACAATCCAAGGTATTCTAGTCCACGTTTCACCAGCCCTCTAGATCTTCCAGATTTTATGTAAATATTAATTCAGCCAGGGAAGTCACAAAAGCAACAGGGAAATCACAAGACATGCACAAGCATCATCTGTCATGCCACCAGTGTGAAGCTGACGTCAAACGCTTAGTTCACAGACAAAATAAGCAAGTATCGTCACTGCCTCCGACATTTCACCAGCCCTCTAGATCTTCCAGATTTCATGTGAAAAATAATTCGATCGGGGAAGCCACAAAGCCAACAGGGAAATCACAAGACATAAACAGCAATCCTCAGACGATCTCAGTGCTAGAGGCTGACGTCAAATGTTTAGTTCACGGAACTGACATCATCTCTCTCTCTCTCTCTCTGTATGACGACCTGCCTGAGGCTGACGTCAAATGTTTAGTCCACGGAACTGACGTCTCTCTCTCTCTCTCTCTCTCTCTCTCTATGTCTGGGGAGCCAGGGTGGCCGAATGGTAGAGCGTTGGACTTTCAATGCTCGGGTCGAGAGTTTGATCCCGGCTGGGGCCAAATATTTGTGCTGGCCTTTTTCTCGTTGCCCCGTCTTTGATTTCACCCTTACGTGGTGGAAAAGGACGTTAAACTCCTATACACCCACCCACCCACCCTCTCTCTTCTCTCTGTCTGTCTCTCTGTCTGTCTCTCTCTCTCTTTCCCCACCCGGCCCCACCCCCAGTCACGTGACTAATTGGTCGAGGTCGTAGAGGATCAAGTGTTATTGGTAGAACTTGGAGAGGGGAGAACCGGCAACAATAACAACAAAACAGACAAAATAAAATGAAATTTGGAGAAACAACTTTGTAGGACGGGGCCGTTCCTCCTTGTTATTGAACTACTGTGCTCATGGTCATTGTATTAGAAAAAATTGTGATCAAGATACGCTGCTGACACGGATGAAACTTATCTGCCTCATGTGCAGATTTCCACCAAATCATTTTGGTCAAATAAGGATTTTTTTTTTCTCTCTCTCTCTCTTTAGATCATTGACACCTTCAATTCAGTTCAGGCTTAGCTGGACTATTATAATTGTCAAGGAGCAGTCCCCCACGCCCCAAAGTTTGTATTGCTCCCCCAGCAACATCCCATCCCCCCCCTTCACCCCCAATTTCACATTTGAAAAAGTTTCATCCATGTGGTAAGCATGTGGCTTGCGTATCTACTATTGCCTAACTTTACATGTATAATTATACTTTGCACTGTTTTTTTTTTTTTTTCTTTCAGGAGATTCTTGAGCGCTGTCTATATTCAGCCATCAACGAAGGCTTCAGAATTCTGGAAGAGGGTGTGGCAGAGAAGCCTCAAGACATTGACGTGATCTTTTGGTACGGTTTCTCCTTCCCAATGTACATGGGAGGCCCCATGTTCTACGCCAGTCAAGTCGGGCTGAAGCATGTGTACGAACGAGTCTGTTACTACCACCAGAACTTCCGTGAGTATGTTCTTGTGCAGTAGCGTTATTTCCAGTTGTGACTGACAAGCTTAATTTGTACACAGGTAGAAACATTACACCCACCCCACCCCACCCCTCACCCTCTGCTCCCCCCCAAAAAAAAACAAAAAAACCAAAAAAAAAAACCAAAACCAAACAAAAAAAAAAAAAACCAACAACAACAACAAAAACACCATTTATGAAGAGGATAAAAAGTGATACAAAAGGTGCACAGATGGACACTTCAGAGATTTCAGTCCATTTTGATCCTCACTAAACTACTTCTGCTGCATATTTAAATGCCATGTGTGTGTATTTTTTTACATTTGCAGCCTACAGTTCCCACTGGGTACCAAGTGACCTGTTGCGAAAGCTGGCAATGGCCCCGGAACCTGTCCCCATCAGTCAGTGGACGGCTACTTTGCGCAGTAATCTGTAGACTTCGAACGCCAGTCTCGCCACTGAGCTGTTGTGTTCCATGCCATGTTCTGCAGTTGGCTAATATAGCATACCAGCTTTAACTGTTTTGCAAGCATGTGCTTGATAATATTACCTGGTATGAAGCAGCGTACTTACTTACAGAACAATCAGAATGGGGGGGGGGGGGGCACTGACAGCTTTCCTAAAAGGTGCCTGTACAGTCTAGAGATACTGTGAAATGGTAGAAAGAAGGCCTGTGCCTATCAAGTCCATGGCACTTTGTTCCTTTTTGCCAAATGATGATAGATACAACTGCTGTTCATTTCAAAAGACTGCTAGTCTGGCAACTTCTATTTTGTGTCTCCATAGAGACACAACTTTATGGGATGGGGCAGATTTCGCTGCGCACAGCAGCAAGTTTCAGTGATACAAAACATTTCTCGAGTGACGTTTCTTCAGACAACACGTACTTTCACACACACACAGTGACGTAGCGAAATCTGCGTCATGGGCACTGTACGTGACACTATGCTGCTGCGTTCTTTTTTTTTTCCAGCAGTAGTTGACATGCAAACAGGCTCAGTCATATAGTCCCAAAACAGGTGATAACTCTCTTTTGTTTTCTGCATGTCTTTCACAGGTTTGTGGTTTAATTCATTTTGTGTTCAGAACTGTATACTTTGAAATACATGTATTCAGTCATACAACCAGACTCATAGGTGACATGTTTCTATACTAAGCAGCTGAACAGACAGGGTTTTCAGCTATTGTTATGAAGTTTGTTTTGATTGTGCAATATTTAAATATTCAAATATTGTCTAGTTTTACTACAGTGCCCACTTGAAATCTGAACCGGAAATTTTGTTTATCTTGGCAAAGAAACTTAATAAGCATGAATTTTTTTTTTTTAATCATAATGAAGTACATTTATTATAAATTATGTATGTACATATACCCATGAACGTCTTTACAAGTCTTATCTTTTGCAATCCCAATCATTTTATGTTTTGGAAGATATTTCATTTTCTTATTTGATGAACTTGATAAATAATCAGGTATGGGCAAGCCATTCTACTTTCGCACTGATTTATTCCTAACTGTGTTAAGAAAGGACACAACTACCATATTTCTGAATTGACTCCATTCCATTGTTCCATCGAATATCAGTACATACAAGCAGACATCTATCTTAAATGTTATGTGGTGGCATATAGGTGTGCATTTTATATGATGGTCAAAGTCACAGGTATAGTCAAAGGTGCTGACTAAATCTATGCAACAGAATGAAGCAGAATGTTGCACAATTGTTCATGTAATCCTTAACTGGACAATCCATAGTTTTGAGAGTGTGATGTGTATGTACCTGTAATGTAAGAACGCTTGCATTGCATAACATCCCTAACACATGCAAACAATTCCCTCGATTTCTGAATCTTAGAAAGTAAGCGTGTGAAAGTATTCTTTGCCACTGTGAGTATGGGTATGAATACCTTGTTGATTCTTAAACGGTTGATCATATCCTGTGGTAATTATCACAATGATTGTGCCATTCACATTCTGTTAATTTCAGTGGCTGTGAATAAATAAGTTTATGTGCTTAGGTTCTCATTGTTTCATGTAAATTTGCTCTGAGCGACTTTGATGGGTCACGCTATATAGATTTTTTTTTTAAATCCTTTGAAAAGACAGAGGGATTGCCCATGAAAACTCACACACACACACACACACACACACACAGTGGACACTGCGACATGCAGGAGGAATCTGTCTTACTGCTCCAAAGAGTACTGTTGAAGATTTCACATGTAAACCTATTTCCTAACCTTCAGCTTACTTTCCCACGCATACAAGACCTTGCGTCAAACGTTACACATTTTAACCCCCGCGTACCAGAACACCCATGTGAACTGCGTTTGATAATGCCGCCTAAGTACACATGCTCGACTCGAAGCAAGCTGTAAATCTAGACTCAAGTGCAGGCAACCAGATTTTTCAGGGTGATTCAGCAAGTTGCAGATCTCGCTAGCCAGCGCTTGCAGGTGAAGGCGTACCCGCCACAGGGAGTGATTTTGGACATGGTAAACCGGTAAAAGAGTGGTGCTGGTTTAAACAGGTTTATTGCAATACAATTCAGGCGTACAAGTAAACAATTGGTGAGCATAAACAAGCACCGCTTATGATAATGCCGCGCGGCTCAGGGGGGGAACAAGCACATATATTGACAGTATTGGCAATGGCAGGCTAAACTGGTCAGTAATTATGATAAATTAAAACTGCATAAGAGATAGAGAGGGGTGCTATACGTACCCACAACAACGACAAACAACAACAAAATCTCCGCTGGGCTGCGCTAGACTCTGTCACGAAAGCAAGGAACTAACACGTAACTAAAAACGTGCTGCACCAGTTACATAATCCTGAACATAGTGCAATATAGTGCAGTTTTCTTGAATCGAGAGGGGGAGCCGGGGTGGCCGAATGGTAGAGTGTTGGACTTCTAATGCTCGGGTCGTGAGTTCGTATCCCGGCTGGGGCCAAATATTTGTGCTGGCTTTTTCATCGTTGCCCCGTCTTTGATATCACCCTATGTGGTGGAAAAGGACGTTAAACCCCCAAACACCCACCCCACCCCTTGAATCGAGAGACGACAGTCAGTTACCGTGAAGGAGTGTATGTATGTCGGAATGTTCAGGAGGTAGTGTGTGTATGGTAAGCCGACGTATGTCAGGATAACCAGGACAGTGGAGCAGGAAGTGTTCGGCTGTCTATGTTGTGGCGCCGCAACTACACGTTGCGTCATTAGAGTGGTGGTCAAAAAAAATGTGCGCGGGATATACGGGACATCCTTGGTTTAAAGGTCTGCAATCTCTACAAAAAGCCGCAAACTTTGCGTTTTTTTTTTAAAAACTGCGACTCCTTCAGTTCGACCGTGCATAACTCTGTCACAGTTGCAGTTTTCAGCGCTTCGGGGACCCTTATAAAACCAGAGCACGAGTTTGCCGTGACATTACTTGGCTTTTGGTCTGTGAGCGAGACACATCGCTACAGTGTCTAGCGGATGTTGAGTGCTGCACGATCTTTCTCGCTCAGTGTCAAACCGCAAACTGAGCTGTGAAATCAGGCTGCCCTTGGCTTTTATTGAGGTTTCAAGGACGCTGAAAACTCTGCAACTATGACAGAGTTGACTGCGCGTGCACGGTCGACTCTGTAATTTTTTTTTTTTTTTTCACACTTCGGAAAGCTATTTGTTGGGAGCTTAGATCTTTAACGTTCATGGTTTCGCCGTCGGAAAGTTGGTCGCACTTTAACGACTGAATGATCATAGCCCCCAACAAGCACACGTTTAATGGTCTCCTGAGCCGGTCGCCTAAAGTACAGGAACTGTCGGGTACATTCATACCCGGGTGTGGTTAGCCTTTTTACCTGGCTTGCTGAAGGCCGACCGACTACATGTATGTACACACAGAACTCACAATGGTGAAGGTATCTTGTCGAGGCCATAGGCCTTAATGCCCCGTTGACCACACTCACCGTTTTTAGGTTCGTTAAGCTGCCTACATACCTACGCTTATAGTGCTGTCAGACGTGACTGACGGATTGTGCTCGCCAACCAGCGATAAAATACATGTACACTCCAAGCCGATTAAATCGGCTTGCCAGGGGCACTGCTGAGGGACGCCGTCGCCACGCCAGTGGATAGAACACGATCCTTTTTTTTCCCCTCGCTACGTCAGCCAACCGCCGCGGTCGTTTTGTATGGTCCAGCGCCAGGCAGCGTGTGAACAGAAAATCCACTTGGCAAGCGTCACACACACACACACACACACACACACACACACACAAAATGATGAACTCAGCAATGACACTGCATTATATCAAATTGGGTTTCGAACTTGCTTCCAATTACCCAACAATGCAGTTATGTGCAGTCATAAGTCGCCGTGCCGATGTGTTTATGCAACTAAGTATCGCTTACCAGGACTGAAACAACACGTAGTACCGAGCGAGAATGCAGTAAGTCTTCGCAATAAAAAGGCCCTACTCCATTTCATGCCGACTAGTTTGGGTACGTCTGTCTCGGGTGTAAAGCGGCGCTCTCGGTACACCAGCACGCCGCTGCGGGGTGCGTCTGTCCAGCCGTAAATCACGCCGTGCGTTGACACACTGGAAAATGCCACCCTTATCAGCCTAAAGTGCGCGGGGGATAAGGTCCCTTGTGTCACGTGACTTGAAAATGGCCGATGAGTCGCTAATTCACGAAGAGAAAGGTTTCTATTTCGCTCTACAGTGTATTTCCGCAAGAATTTTTCCCGAATCGCACTAGGGGGAGAACAGCACTGGGGTAAACGGGGGTAAACCACGTGATTTGAAAGTTTACGAAACGCCCGGGATCTTATTGTGAATAGCAGGGTGCGTCCAAATAGTCAGTGCGAAGCAATGTCCACACTGTGATCTGCGAGGCAGTGCACGGACGTGCGAGGAAAGTGGAGATAAAGCTAGAACATATAAAATCACTGGGGTGGGTGGGTGTTTGGGGGTTTAACGTCCTTTCCCACCACATAGGGTGATATCAAAGACGGGGCAACGATGAAAAAGCCAGCACAAATATTTGGCCCCAGCCGGGATCGAACTGACGACCCGAGCATCGGAAGTCCAACGCTCTACCATTCGACCACCCCGGCTCCCCCATATAAAATCACTGAAATAACGACAGAAAATGTGTTTTTGTTATTGCCGGCGGTGAGATGGAGTAGGTGTGTGTATGTGGGGGATCTTTGTTAGCTTTGCTGAGTAGCGGGGGGGGGGGGGGAGGGTGTTAGGGAGTTTAACGTCTTTTTCCACCACACAGAGTGATATCAAAGACCGGGCAACGATGAAAAAGCCAGCGCACAAATATTTGGCCCCAGCCGGGATCGAACTCACGACCCGAGCATTAGAAGTCCAACGCTGTACCATTCTTGCTGAGTAGCGGAAGGTCGAGTTAACGCTACTGATCCGCACCAAACACTGACGAGTATGCCCGCCAGTACTAATCCTGTAAGAAGTGAACACGGCTTTTGTTCCTCAATAGTTGCACACACAACTATCAAAATCACACTTCATTTTATTTTCTCGGTGATTTTGGATGGTTTACCTCTTCCCAACTTTTCCTCGCATACTCTCCATTGAACTTACAATGCTCGGGTCGTGAGTTCGAATCCCGGGCCGGGGCCACTAATTTGTGCTGGCCCTTTTCTCGTTGCCCCGTCTTTGATATCACCAACACGTGGTGGGAAAAGACGTTTAACTCTCAGACACCCACCCACCCACTCACCCCCTGGCATTCTCTCGAATACTCTCACTTTCCTCGCACTCTTTGGACGGTCCCCAAATGCTCACGATCGCCGTGCTCCTCACGCTTAACGTGGTGAGGTTACCCTCCGTGAAGTAGGGTCGGAAAATGTATCGGACAGATACTACGTGATGTTGCCGTCTCAGTTTCATCACCCAGCAGAGATCACAGCATTAGCTTCAGTCACGGTGACACTCCCAGCTCCACAATGACTTCGTAAAAATAGCCTGTATGCATAACGTGACGGATTTAACTCCGATGCAAGATAGGTCTTTTCCTTGTGCTGGGACTCAGTGCACAGCGGGTCTCGGAGTACACATGTACTTGCGCACATACACTTCCTTATATAAACGCCCATGGACAGACGACTTCAGATGCGGTGGCGAACTTAGTTTTATCCACAAAACAGAACTATCCAGAGACCATTGCAGCAAACTGTTAAGACGTTTTTCTGTGAGTGAGTGGTGAACGTTAGACGGAGTTTACAAATCCCCTCGATGCAAAATCTCCGTGACTGAGCTGAGACCTTTTTCTTTTCTGGAACCGTAAGACTGACGGAGTGAATATCGACGGCTTTTGAAGACTCGGAAATAAGCCTGGAACTTTTCAACAGGTGAGAATGAACGAAGCCGTATTTAGGAAAATCGAAATTAACACATCGATCAATGCACGCGCACGCACTCATGCACGCACGCACGCACACTTTTTTTTCAGAACGTTTGGGATATATCAGATCTATCCTGGTGTTTATGTGTGTACGTGCACTACTTATAGACAAACACAAAACACTTGGAAAAGAAACAAGAACAACAACAAAAAGAAAAACAACAACAACAACAACCAAAAATCAGAAATTAAACATATAAGAGATGTAAATACAAACGTCGAAATTGTCATTACCCTAGGAAGGACGGAATAGGTTAGTCTACGCAGAAAGAATTCCGTGCAAAGAATAAATTGGTAGATATTTGAATCAGAGACAAGAGCATAAAGACAACAGGTTGCAGCCGCCAAGAAAAAAAAAAAGATAAAATAAACACACAAGAATTTAAAAGAGAATTATTTTATCTGCAAATGCTTCTTAACACATTTCATCATGCGCACGAGTATCCCACGGTTTTGGCCCTGTATGCGAAATTCAGGCAAGATTAACGGTTTCTTGACGGCTGCTATTGTACGAGTATAATCAACATGCAACACTCCCTGTTACAAGCGTGGTTGTGTCTTTTGTTTGTGTTTTGTTTGTGTGCTGAAAGGTAACAGCTGTATTGTTCTTTTGAAGATTGAGTGGGACAGAGAAGTTGCTATGTTTAGTTCATATTGTGTTTTAGTAATGTAAATCTGTTTCCCGTGATCCAGAAGTTTCTATTATTACCACGAGTATTCGAGATGTGGTGACCTTGTTTTTGACTGTAGCCTATTTTGCCTCGGGCAGCGGCATGCACTTAGGGTCAAGGGCTTGGTCGCTCGGATATTTCGTGCAAATCGCTTTGTAAGGAGTTGTTTACGATTAGAAGGTGTTTATAACGTGCCTAGGTTCGGCGGGCAGGTACTCGATTATTCAGGATTCTTCTTAAGTTTTAAAATAATAATAAGGTGATTCCCGTTCTGATTTTTTATTGGTTCTTTTGTAATAGTGGTCCAGAATGTGCTAGAATGCTGTGTCTGTATATAAGACCTGAGATGTCTGCGTGCGGGGGTGTGCACGAGAGAAGCTTGTATTTGCGAAGCTTGAAAGTGCTGTGTAACACCAGAGAAGTGTTGTAATAAACTCCACTCGGTTGTAACTTTCCTACGCGCTCACGTGTCTTCCATGAGTGAAAGAGACAACAAGCAGTCTATAAGAACTCGCTACGTGAGGAGTTGTTCGCCTGTGTGTCATCGTAATACGCGGTAAGGCGACGGGCTCTCCCACTAAGCTAGATTTAAATCAATGCAGACATAAATCAAAAATAAAATTAATTAAATTGATTATGATTTTTGTCAGTGAGGCCCCTGGTGCACAACCCCAAACGTACTTGGCAGGAATTGAGTTAATCCAAGAGAGAGAGATAGAGAGAGAACGAACGAATGAACGAACGAATGAACGAACGAACGAACGAACTTTATTTTACAACGGAAAAGATTTGGCCATACATTGGTCAGTTTTCAATCAGCCGTTGCTACACAAAAAGGCACGACAAAATGACTAAAGAAAAGACTATGAAAGGTGGAAAACATACACACTTTTTAACTGTATTTCGTTTAGTCTGTGTGAAAAGAAGGAGTCGCATATCAACTCGCCATGTTACCAGTTCTGTGCAGCTGCAACAAATAACATATAATCACGTGGGATGAGCGGTGGTCTAATAGGTAGCGTGTCGGATTTAGCCGCTGCGCTACTGAACGGCCGTCACCAATGTCATGATGATGAAGCGTGGGTTCGAGTCCAGGTCGAGCTTGTGATGTGATACCGGTTTTTCCTGGCTACCGGGCTGCTCATCGGACGTTTCTCTTCGGGTTATCCGGCTTTCCTCCCCCAGCAAAATTGTAAAATATATAGGATAGGTATTGGGTGGCGCTGCTTCCCCTGGGGGAGGCAGCCCGAATTTCCCGAAAGGGGTAATAAAGTAGTAAAAAAAAAATCCCTGTTTGAAGACTTATTTTGCTGCATTGCAGATCTCAACCATGACGAGAAAGGCTACAACGTCAAACAGGAGGACAGCAATCATACCGCGACAAAACAGCAACAGAAACAGCAACAAAACACCCACTCCCCAAATGACAGCCAACAGATTCAGCCAGACAACGGACACCAGGTGAATACCAGAGGTGACCCATCTACACGAAAGCCTGTGCAGAACGGTAATGGACACTCAGACTTCGACAAACAGAACGGTGACGCGCATCACGTCAGTAACGGCCAGATGAACACTCCGAAGAAGACACAAGGAGGTGGTGATCCTTACGTCATTGCCGTTCCGTCATCGGTTACGGGTGATGATGCTGACGACGACGGTGAAGACGACGCGAAGGCAGTGACTGGTTGTTGTGGACGGAAGAGAAGAGAAAAGCAAGCGACTGTTGGCGCATTTGAACTCGTGAGTAATCTTTCGGTATTACTGAAACTGTTCAACTTGTTAAAAAAGGAAACGGTAATGACTGCGAAGCGGTTACAAGTTAGGCAAATAAAAGCGACATAAAAGGGACAGAGACCACTTAACTTTCACAAAGGACGGCACGGGTCAACGTTTCGGCTTTCGCCTTCCTGAGGACACAAACAAATGGGACATAACTTCAACAAACAAACAAAAGGTAACTCTGCGGACGTACTGACATACACGGCGCGGGGGTGGGGGGTGGGGGGGGGGTGGGTGGGGTGGGTGTTTGGGGGTTTAACGTCCTTTTCCACCACATAGGGTGATATCAAAGACGGGGCAACGATGAAAAAGCCAGCACAAATATTTGGCCCTAGCGGGGATCGAACTCACGACCCGAGCATTAGAAGTTGGGGGGGGGGGGGGGAATTGAAATGAAATGAAACGGCGGGCTAAAAAAGGACCAGAAAACAATAGTAAAAATATCACAACACCATAATTTTACTATTGTTTTCTGGTCCTTTTCTCGCCCACCGTTTCATTTCATTTCAATCCCCCCCACTTCCGGAGAGCTGGGGTGGTCGAATGGTAGAGCGTTGGACTTCTAATGCTCGGGTCGTGAGTTCGATCCCGGCTGGGACCAAATATTTGTGATGGCTTTTTCATCGTTTCCCTGTCTTTGATATCACCCATGTATGTGGTGGAAAAGGACGTTAAACCCCCAAACACCCCCTCCCCCCCCCCCCCCCCCCCCGCGCCGTGTATGTCAGTACGTCCGCAGAGTTACCTTTTGTTTGGTTGTTGAAATTATGTCCCATATGTTTGTGTCCTGAGGAAGGCGAAAGCCGAAACGTTGACCCGTGCCGTCCTTTGTGAAAGTTAAGTGGTTTCTGTCCCTTTTTTGTTGTTGTTGTTCAACCTGTTGTTTTACAGTGTGTGTGTATGTAGGTGTGTATTGGATGTTGGTTTGGAAGTTGGTATGTATGTAGACGTGCTTGTATGTATGTCTGACTGTATGTATGACTATATGTATGCATGCATGTATGTAATGTACGTACGTACGTACGTACGTATGTATGTATGTATGTATGTATGTATGTATGTATGTATGTATGTATGTATGTATGTATGTATGTATACATGTATGTATGTATGTATGTATGTATGTATGTATGTATGTATGTATGTATGTATGTATGTGTGTATGTGTGTATGTATGTATGTATGTATGTATGTATGTATGTATGTATGTATGTATACATGTATGTATGTATGTATGTATACATGTATGTATGTATGTATGTATGTATGTATGCATGTATGTGTGTATGTTGTGTATGTATGTGTATGTATGTATGTATGTATGTATGTATGTATACATGTATGTATGTATGTATGTATGTATGTATGTATGTATGTATGTATGTATGTATGTATACATGTATGTATGTATGTATGTATGTATGTATGTATGTATGTATGTATGTGTGTGTGTGTGTGTATATATGTTTTATTCGTATTTATTTAAGTGTTGATTTGTCTATTATTCATTTCATTTGTATTTAGTTATCACCTTTTTAAATATATATTTGTAAAGCGCCTAGAGCCCCGGCTTTGGAGATTAGGCGCTATAAAAATCCTCATTATTATTTTGCTATTATTATTGAAAGTTTGTGTATGAAAAATGACCAGAGGTCAATTTTGTTAAAGAGGGAAGGATGGGTGGGGGAGGGATATGGGTCGGTTTGACGGTTGAAATGAAGACTTCAGCGGAGTATTTGATGACGACGACGACGACGATGATGATGATGATGATGATTTCCATTGTCGAGGTGCGACGCCGCCGAAACACGTACCTCGGTTCTGTGGAGATCAACAGTGATGACCTTTAGCTCGGAAAAATGACTGACTTGATCGATGACGACGACGACGACGCCGATGACGACGACGATGATGATGACGATAATGATATGGACGATAATGATGGTGATATGACGACGACGACGATGGTGATGGTGATGATGATGATGGTGATGATGATGATGATACATATTTATTATTTCTGGTCATGATAGTTCCGCTACTCTGGTCCTTTGGAGATTCTGATGATGGTTATTGGGACAGTGGCAGCCATGGCCGCCGGCTGTGCCACTCCAGTCAACACCATCGTCCTTGGCAGCGTGGTGGACATATTCATCGACAACATGCAAGTCGCAAAGTATGTATAATGTTTACTACTACTACTACCACTACTACTACTACTACTACTACTACTGAAGATTTGTCTGGCGCCCAACCTCCTGCTGGAGCTCTGGGCGCCTAACAGTAGCAAAAGCGTTACGTACACACAGTCATACATGCCTCAAGACATACTCGATGATGGTGACACTCGCAGGAAACAACAGTACTCACATGATGCATTAACACATGCATGTAGACATACGTGGATGGGTGAGTGTTTTGGGGGGGGGGGGTTTAACGTCCTTTTCCACCACATTCGGGTGAAATGAAAGACTGGGCAGCGATGAAAAAAGCCAGCACAAATATTTGGTCCCAGCCAGGATTCGAACTCACGACCCGAGCATAGGAAGTCCTTATTATCCAGCTTATTATTTTTTTAATTGTTATTTTTGCTTTTTGCATGACGTACACAAATTCACATATACACACTCAAAGTAAAACAGAACCATAACAAATATAATAAGATAAACAGATTAGATAAATAAATAACTGATAAACACAAAGATAAAAAAGACCAAAAAAAAAAAAGGAAAAAAAAATAGCAACAGAGTTACATATATAAAATACAAGAACACACTTATACACACAAACATACATACATACATACATACATACATACATACATACAGAGGTGAAAGGATAAGTATGCTGGAAACATGCAGTATTCCTGTCAGTTACACTGCTGCACATGCTGTGATACACTTTTAGATTGTGTTATGATAATGTAATGAGAGCTTGATACGGTAACCATTTACTGTTGAAATCAATCTTGACATGTATAAAGCTGTTTTTGTCTACACTGTGTCTTGACTTTAGTATATAAGTAAACTTGTTAAGACATGGTATCGTGTTTTGTAATTTGCATTTATAGATAAAGAATTTAGACAGACCATTTTTTTAATGATATTCCCTTCTCGACAGCTCTACGAACCAGACCTACGGGGACCTAATCTTGGAGGAGATCAAGCCAGTGACCCTGTACTTCGTCTACATCGGTGTCGGGTCCCTGGTCAGCAGTTACCTGGCCGTGTCGCTGTGGACGTTGGCCGGGGAGAGACAGATCACACGCATCAGGAAGCTCTTCTTCAGGGGCGTCATGCGACAAGACATCGGCTGGTTCGACACGCATGAGGTCGGGGAGCTGAATTCAAGATTCTCAGAGTAAGCTCGGCAGTTAATACATGTGCTGAATTGAACTGAAAATATTTTATTCATCCCTAAAAGGGAAAGTGCTTTTGCCCGAAATACACCACATCACATTAGAAACATGACATAAAACGCAAGACCAACAAGACATGGCAAGGGTGTGGGTGGGTGTTTGGGAGTTTAACGTCTTTTTCCACCACATAGGATGATATCAAAGACGGGGCAACGCTGAAAAAGCCAGCACAAATATTTGGCCCCAGCCGGGATCGAACTCACGACCCGAGCATTAGAAGTCCAACGCTCTACCATTCGACCACCCCGGCTCCCCGACAAGACATGGCAAGACTTTAGAATTAATAACATAACATCGACCATGCATAACTAGAGATAACCGTAAATTATAAGGGGGAGGAGGGTGTGTGTGTGTGTGTGGGGGGGGGGGGGGGGGTAATTTACATGTCTATAATTTTGAACAACGACAGAAGAGAGAAACTAATTTTCCGTTCACCCCGAAGGCGGCATGCCACGAACAAAGAATCGAACTACAACACAAACAAGAAAAAGACGAACAGTGCCTGTAGAGATCGAATAAAACGGTACTGCCAAGTTTCTGTTTTAGACTCATCCCCAAACACAGTTTACCGTTATTTGTTGGGTTACATGTAATTCTTTCACAAGTTCTTATAAAAGCTTTTGGGAGATTTTTTTTTCCTGTTGTCATTATTTACGGCGTAACATGACGTCATTTTGATTTTTGCCATTCTTGTTTACCAGCGACATGCACAAGATCAGTGAAGGCATGTGTGACAAGATGCCCGTGTTTATCCAGTGGGTGACCACGTTCTTCACCGCCTACATCGTGGCCTTTGTCAAGGGCTGGAAACTCGCGCTCGCCTGTTTTGCCTTCAGTCCCCTTTTCATCTTGGCCAGTTCCTGTGTTACCCGAGTGAGTAGCCTTTCTTGTGTTTCATTTTGCAAACATATAGCAATATTTGACCATACAATGCATGGTGAAATACAGAAACATCAGCGGAAGAAAAAACAAACAACAGAAGTAGAATCTGCGGGGGTGAGCGGTGGTCTAATAGGTAGCGCGTCGGATTTAGCCGCTGCGCTACTGAACGGCCGTCACCAATGTCATAGCGATGAAGCGTGGGTTCGAGCCCAGGTCGAGCTTGTGATATGTGATACCGGTTTTTCCTGGCTACCGGGCTGCTCATCGGGGGTTTCTCTCCGGGTTATCCGGCTTTCCTCCCCCAGCAAAATTGTAACAAAAAAAATATAGGATAGGTATTGGGTGGCGCTGCACCGCGGCGACGCACTTCCCCCGGAGGAAGCAGCCCGAATTTCCCGAAAGGGATAATAAAGTAGTTAAAAAAGAAATCATTATTGTGCGCCTTTCTCTCTACGCCAAGCTACGACCCGCTCGTTGTCTCCAGGACTGAACGAGCAAGTTCCACGCCTGGAAATTTAAAGCTGTTTGCGTCACGTGTGCCATAGGACCTCAGCGGAATAGACAGCTCTACTCGGCAAGCCCCGAGGCCAAAGCCCCTCCCCTTTACTCTGCCTAATATTGGCAAAATACAGTAGGTCCATGACGTCATTGTATGGGAAAAGGGTGATTTCGAGATGAAAGAGCTTGACGTCATGGTTGTTTTTCCTCAATGACGACAGTGGACTTACTACTTTCTTTCCATGTATCAGTCATATCAAACTACACATATTTCCCTCGTAGTATCTGGCGCAAAAAGTTTGCCAGACCATGCCACGCGCTGTGCTCATTATGCCGCGAGACGCGATTGGCTGAGTCCTGGGGGCTCGACCCTTTTGATTGACAGGAGTGAAGTCGTCCATTACGTATACATAACTAGCAGAGTACCCGGCTTCGCTCGGGTATACATGTATACCAGTTTACTTGTTGTTACTTGTGTCAATCCACTTTAATGCTGTCGGTCCACACCCTTCACTGTCACAGTCTCATTGTCATACTGTCAACAGCACTGCCAATCACACACACACACACACACACACACACACACACACACACACACACACACACACACACACACACACACAACTTGGTAGACATTATTTTGTTTCTTTATCCTATGTTCTCACCCAAGTGTCCCTCTAGGCTCGTGGCAAATTTGGTGGCAATCGGCTGACACGTTTGGACGCCAACCCCTGACACACAGACACAGACACACACACACACACACACACACACACACACACACACACACACACACACACACACACACACACACACACACACACAGACGCTAGCCGCTTATTGTATAGATAACATAACCAGTGTCATTTCCTTCCTGTGTGTGCAGTTGATCCGTAGCATGGCTGTCAAGGAGTTCCAGGCTTACGCCAAGGCGGGTGCTGTGGCGGAGCAGACACTGAGGGCCATTCGGACTGTGCAGGCCTTTCAGGGTCAGGAGAAAGAAGAGAAACGGTACAAACAAATGTAGAAATCTGACTGAACAGTTAGTTAGTTAGTTAGTTAGTTAAGGCTTTACGCAGCGCAAGCAACAAAGACTATTTCGCGGCTTAGCTGATTTTTTTCTCTGCCAGGTCAATTGATTGAACAGCAACGTACACTACTACTACTACTACTACTATGATTGAACAGCAACGTATAATAATAATAATAATAATAATAATAATATGATTGAACAGCAACGTACAACCAAGACAATAGAAAAATATCGACATGAAACAATCTTGTAACTTCACGAGATTAAAAAAAAAAAAAAAAAATCACAGCCACAGCAGATCGTTCTTATGTACGAACCCTAAAAATCTATGACATAGCTAGACTACAAGTAATGCAGTTCAGATAATATTATCTCTTTTTTTGAATTCTGTTTTTAGTGTTTTGTACATATATGTAAACAGCAGACAATAGAGTTTCGGTATGCACATAAACTTTACATAATTATTTGAAAACTATATTGTTATGTACACGTACACATACATACACAAACGTGGTGAGATTATAGGTGAGTACATCATGTATTGTAATAATAATAATAATCGCATTAATAAGGCGCTTTATCCCAAATATTTTGGCTCAAAGCGCCGCGAGCTAAACCCAACACGCACGCTCACGTGAATCACACGCATTCTCTCACACACAGGACATAAACGTATTACAATCACGTGGTGCGAAGGGTCAGCTCAGCTATTTAAATTTCGGAATTTAGATATGCATTTATTTTTCAAACTTGGTGGGCTGAACATTTCCAAAGCAGAGGGGGAGGAAGCCGGAGTACCCGGAGAGAACCCCCGACGATCGGCCCGAATGAACGGTGCCACATACGAGAAGGAAAAATTCTTTGCCCCGAGTGGGGCTCGAACCCCTCACCTCTCGCATTGGTGACAAGTCTCTTAACCACTAGACCACCGACTATCTCTAGAAGCGCGAGCCCGACCATGCCCTGCCCGCTATATGGTCAGACTGGTGAGAAAGAAACAGCCACTGCATGCCAGTAGCAGCCATTTCAAGCCACTATTACACAAGGCATAGGCCTCCCCGCTAGGCCCGAGACCGCTGCAGACTGCATAATAGTGACTTTAAGTGGCTTCTAGTGAGATGAAGATTTCAAGTAAAACCGCGATTTTTGCAAGGGCTTTTAACAGTTATAGATATGCAAGGATAAATGCAGGGTTGGTTGGTTCATTGTTAATCGGGTTTAATGTCCTTTTCCACCACATACGGGTGATATCAAGGACGGGGCAACGAAAACAACAACAACAACAACAACAACAACAAGAACAACAAAACAGCGTGAATATTTGGCTTCCAGCGAGGATTCGAACTCACTACCCGAGCACTGGAAGTCCAGCACTCTACAATGCGAATGTTCCGGCTCCCCGTGAAATGCAGGGAATACGCATTTTCCGAAGGGGTGGGTGGGTGTTTAGGGGTTTAACGTCCTTTTCCACCACATAGGGTGATATCAAAGACGGGGCAACGATGAAAAAGCCAGCACAAATATATTTGTCCCAGCCGGGATACGAACTCACGACCCGAGCATTAGAAGTCCAACGCTCTACCATTCAACCACCCCGGCTCCCGCATTTTCCGAAGAAGTCATTGACCGACGTACTGCTTTTAAGAGTTATAAGTCGATTTTTTTTTTTCTGTTACAGTTACGAAGATAACTTAGTGTCTGCTACAAAAGTGGCTTCGAAAAAGGGTCTGGTGTTTGGCCTGGGAACATCCTTCTTCTGGGTCATCATCTTCTGCGCGTTTGCTGTTGCCTTTTACTACGGCGTGGTGCTCATACAGACAGAGGGCTTCAGTCCTGGGAACATTCTAGTGGTAGGTTTATTGTTTGAGTGTTTGATGGAGATGAACGTAAACACCCAAGTGCCGGGTCAACCAATTGATTGATTGTTTTAATTTTTGTATTTGCGTAATTATGTATTGTTTTGTTTATTCACTCTGTGTTCTTCCATTTGAGTATACTCTTTTGAACTTTAAATAACACTAATTCTTTCACATATATTTACTTTATTTTTTTGTTTGTTGGTGTATTTGTGTTTTTTTTGTGAATTTATATTTATTAAATTTAGGTCTTCCATTTTAGTATACTCCCTCGAACTTTAAATAATAGTAACTCTTCCACATTCATTTACTTTAAAAAAAATAGTGTGTTTGTATGTTTTGTTTTTTTGTATTAGGGTGTAAACGCTTTGCGTTTTCTTTTTCTAATTTAGAATACCCTCTTGACTTTGAAATGAATTTCCTACACTTATAATCTTCTACAGGTGTTTTTTGGTGTGTTGCTGGGGTCCATGTCACTTGGCCACGCTTTCCCAAATATCGAAGCCTTCTCAAACGCTCGTGCAGCCGCAGTGAAGGTTTTCGAGGTGATTGGCCTTCACTCCGTTATCGACATCAGCTCCACTTCCGGCAAGAAGCTGAAGGAACTCAAGGGCGTGATCGAGTTAAAAAATATCCACTTCCGGTACCCAGCCAGACCAGAAGTGAAGGTAAGTTGAGTCGTTTTGACTAAGCCAATAATTATGAGACATGCATGGTATGCTATTCCTTTCGATGAAAACTCTGATTTTCTGTTAATTCTAAAGACACTAGTGAGCTTGTTCCCTATACCCCCCCCCCCCCTGCCCGCGTCGGATACAAGGTTTCTTTGACCTGTGGTTCCAATTGGTGTACACTGTCTTGGCCTGAGACGTTAACAGACCATGCCACCAACCTGTGTTTCCCGGAAGTCGGAATGTGTTAGACCATCTCCTACGAGAGGGAACTGTAAAGAGAGGCCCTATATTCACAGACTGTTGTACCCACGGGGTGAAATGGGGTTTGGGTGGAGGACAAGCAATCAACTTGTGAAATCATGCCAGTGACACAGCTACAGGATTTTCTCGAACAGCAACCGGGTTTTCAGAAACGTCAACCGGGTTTTCTGAAACAGCCACTGGGATTTTTAGCACAACAACTGGGTTTTCGTGCAGGTTCTGAACTTGTGAAATCATGCCATTTCTTTGAAAGAGAACACCGGTGACACAGGAACAGGATTTTCTAAAACAGCAACCGAGTTTTCTGAAACGCCAACCGGGTTTTCTGAAACAGCTGCTGGGTTTTCTAAAAGAACAACTGGGTTTTTGTGCAGGTTCTGAACCTGTGAAATCATGCCATTTCTTTGTAAGAGAACGCCAGTGACACAGCAACAGGATTTTCTGAAACAGCAACACGATTTTCTGAAACAGCAACCAGGTTTTCTGAATCAGCCACTGGGTTTTCTAACACAGCAACTGGGTTTTTGTGCAGGTTCTGAACCTATGAAATCATGCCATTTCTCTGTAAGAGAACGCCAGCGACACAGCAACAGGATTTTCTGAAACAGCAACACGATTTTCTGAAACAGAAACCGGGTTTTCTGAATCAGCCACTGGGTTTTCGAAAACGACAACTGTTGTGTTTTATGCAGGTTCTGAACGGGCTGAGTCTGACAGTGAACCCCGGGCAGCACGTGGCGCTGGTTGGTGCAAGTGGGTGTGGTAAGAGCACCGCTATACAACTTCTACAGCGCTTCTACGATCCAGAACAAGGACAGGTAGGACAGGATGAAGTGTCACTATAGAGGGCTACTTTCCATGCTTGTAACTTGTTTTAAACGGGCCAATTCCATCTTTGTTTAGCCAGTTTATGTTTTGGTACAGTTTCGTTCGTGAGTGCGCCTGTACGCTCGAAATACTCTATCTTGATGATTAGTACAGCTCTTCGTGCGATACAACGCGATACGCCAGCGGTTGAACATTCAAATTCGGCGACTGTCGTTACGCTGCTGGAGCGCTCAGTCTGGTCGCCGCGTTATCGAGTACGCTTCTGTTGGCTCAGTGTCAGTATTAAAGACGCTGTCACAGGTGTCTAAGTGGTGTGATGATAGATATCACGAAAACAGGTCACAACGATCTGTCAGCAAAAGAATTTTAGTACTAGCCCCTTTAACTTTCTCTGCGACAAACAAAGAAACAAACAAAGAAACAAACAAACAAACAACTCCACTGTGATACTGATTATTAATCATGACATGACATCGACCACTATGATTACTTTTACTTTTTAGCTTCTGTAAATAATTTGTGGTCAATTTAGTATTTTTTTTTTTTTAGTCGCTAGGTCTTTTATTTGATGATGACGACGACGACGATGAATAGGCGACGACGACGATGACTAGGCGACGACGACGATGACTAGGCGACAACGACGACGACGACGACGACGACGATGATGATGATGATGATGATGATGATGTTAAAGATGATTTTAAATGAATTCTTATATCTTATGTCTTCACTTCACCTTTCTTTTTTTTCGGACAAAGGTGACGGTAGACGGCCACGACGTCCGGGATTTGAACCTCAAGTGGCTGCGGGATCAGATCGGTGTTGTCAGCCAGGAGCCAGTTCTCTTTGCCGCAACAATCGCCGAGAACATCCGCTATGGCCGCGACGGCGTCACGCAAAGCGAAATCGAGACTGCTGCCAAGGAGGCCAACGCGCATGACTTTGTCGTACAACTTCCGCAGGTGGGAAATCATCGACATCTTCAACAATGCGTTCTGTGCATTCTGTAGATTCCTGTTATTCTGTCTTCAGTAAGGATGCGTCGCTGATTTATGAACTGGTTCCAAGGGACTTGTGAGCGCAGATTACATGGCGTTCTTTTAGTTTCAGTTTCCTCTATCTATCTATCTATCTATCTATCTATCTATCTATCTATCTATCTATCTATCTATCTATCTATCTATCTGTTGACTGATCGAATGATTGATATATTGATTAAGTGACCGATTGATTTAGCGAGTGATTGATTGCGCCGCTACATGGATACATCTATCTGCCCCACTGACTGATTGATTAGACTGATTGACTGATCGATCCTGTGATTGTGCTGCTCCAGGGATACGATACTCTGATCGGAGAGCGAGGCGCACAGCTGAGTGGAGGCCAGAAACAGAGGATAGCTATTGCACGTGCGCTCGTGCGGAACCCGCGTATTCTGTTATTGGACGAGGCCACGTCAGCACTGGACCACGAAAGCGAGGCCGTGGTGCAGGCCGCCCTGGAGAAGGTACAGGCTACACTGTACATACACGGATTTCAAAGACAATGCTATACATTCCAGTTTAACATAGCACTGCGCATGACATCCTAGAAATGCTTTAAAATTCACCAAAAAAAATCCCCAAAAATCCAGCAGCCAAAGACTCATGTTTAGGGAAAATTTAAACAAATTCCAGTGTTCACTTTTTTGGCAATGCTAGCATCGACCATCTACCCCCTCATTCCTCTGTCGTCGGCTAGTTCTTCTGCCAGCCGCGCATGAAAACAAAAACGTTCACTCGTCAGGCTCATTTTCAATGTTTTCACTGTCACCTGGCATGAAACTGGTTTACAAAATCAACAAACAGCCCAGATTGCCATTTATTTTCACTCTGCACACGGTTTCGGTCCAGTATGAGAAAATCAACCACGATTAACGGTTCCTTGACGGCTCTTATTTCAGCAAACACGAGTATAATCAAAATGCAACACTACCAATAAGCCAAATTTAAATCCACGCAGACAGAGAATTAATTGTTGTTGTTGTTGTTGTTGTTGTTGTTGTTGTTTTGGTCACAACCCCAACCTTATCTGGTAGGAACTGAATTAAATCTGAACGTCTTTTCGGTGTTCAGGCCGAGGTGGGTAGAACGACCATTGTGATCGCTCATCGACTGTCCACCATTCGTTACGCGGACAGTATCGTGTCCCTCAGTCACGGACAGAAGGAGGAAGAGGGGACACACGACGAACTGATAGCTCGGGACGGACTCTACGCTCAGCTTGTCAAACTGCAGGTTGGTCAACTGAAACTCTCTCTCTCTCTCTCTCTCCATGAAAAATAAAGTGGCATTTCATTTCATAGTATATTTCATTCCAGTTCACGCGCACACACACACACACACACACACACACACACACACACACACACACACACACACACACACACACACACACACGCAGCGCGTCTTCCATTTGGGATCTGATGTTCAAAACTGTAAAAGACAAAAAAAAAAAAAAAAAAAAAAGGGGGGGGGGGGATCCCGTAATGGCCAAATTCCTACAAGTACAGTTGTGTTCATCTCAAATTCGTCATGCCTTTTGTTGGCTCCCTTTTCAGACTAATGCAGAAAGCGAAACAGGAGAAGGTACGAATTTTGTACTTTTTTTTTTCGTTGTCCCGCCTCTGTGTGTGTGTGTGTGTGTGTGTGTGTGTGTGTGTGTGTGTGTGTGTGTGTGTGTGCGCGCGCGCTTGCTTGCGTGTGACTCAGTAGTATAGCATGGACATGGACAAGGCTTCGCACCATTTACCTTTCATTCTTATGATGTATGCAGTGTGTGTGTGTGTGTGTGTGTGTGTGTGTGTGTGTGTGTGTGTGTGTGTGTGTGTGTGAGAGAGAGAGAGAGAGAGAGAGAGTTTACAGTAAGGATAAAAAGGTACGTGATACGCACACCTGTCTACAGTCTTGTCCTTGCTATATTACTGAATCATCACCCGTTATTGCGATGGAAAAAGACGTTTAAGCACTGAACCAGCTGTCACAGGAACTGTGACAACTCAGAAAAGACTAAGAAGTCTGTGAGACAGTAACCGATTGCTCAGTGTATCAGTAAATCAATTACTGTCCAGATAAACCCTTCCCCGTAGCAGACTGACGGTCATAAGTTGAACTGCGTCTGTGTCCTATGTTCAGACATCGGCTTCCTACAGATAGTAGAGGACGACGACGACGACGAGATTGCAGACGACGACCACCTGCTGAAGAAAGTATTCCTACGCAGCCTGTCTGCGGGTTCCGGCAGATCACGAAGTCTCAGCATCCGCTCCAGCACACGTGGCAAGAAGGGCAAGGACAAGGACAAGGACAAGGGAGACAACAAAAAGGAGGACAAAGATTCGACGGTAAAGATGCTAATCTGAGCAGATTGGTTTTAGTTTTTGTTAAAATACTCGTAGGGAAAGGAGGCGGGGTAGGGGGCTGGTGGGGGTGGTGGTGGTGGTGGTGGTTGTGGTGAGGGGGGGGGGGAGCAAGTTTCCCAACTGTGAACTCCCGCAAAATCGCTCCTTGTTGAGTCGATGTGAGGGAGACTGATACGGTCAGATCATTATTGGGCTTCTCTTGAAAAAATATGGGTTGAGTGAGTGGGTTTAAGGTGGAGGAGATGGGAGGTGTGTGTGTGTGTGTGTGTGTGTGTGTGTGTGTGTGCGTGCGTGCGTGCGTGCGTGCGTGCGTGCGTGTGTGTGTGTGTGTGTGTGATGTTTTCTTTACTTTCATCTTTGTACTTAATCGAGGCTGTACTTTCCTCCGTCGTTTATTTGTCGGTTTCATTTGCCACAACGTATTATTATTATTATTATTCAATTCAATTCAATTCAATATAACTTTATTGTCTGTCGATGGCAGAAAATTTTCTTCTGGCTCACACACACACACACACACACACACACACACACACACACACACACACACACACACACACACACACATAATTTCTAGACATATAAATTCATATTAAACACAGATCCTAAAGTAATGTGTGATGTCCAAGTCTAATACTATGCAACTAAACTAAGAAATCTAAACTAAAAGATGGCAAGGCATAGCGGACATGACACAGCTGAGTATAATGCACCAATTTCACGTAGACGTCAGACTCCAGCCAAAAACGCTTGTGTCTAAATCGAGTCCTCTGTCCTTCCTGGTGACTTTGTACTCACCACGCCATATAATTAGTATCTGATATTTTGTCTGTGCAGAAGGAAGAAACACCCGTACAAGAAGCCAGCGTAAAAAGACTTCTTCGTCTCAATTCACCGGAATGGTTGCAGATTTTGGTCGGCACTGTCTTCTCGGCTTTCTGTGGCCTGTCACACCCAAGTTTCGCCTTCATCATGAGCGAGTTCATTGGCGTAAGACCTGAACTAGATATTTCTTGAACTGGTCTGCTATTTCATTGTTTACTAACATCTTTTCCAGACTCTGTTGGGAAATTCGGATTGCGATGCGTGTCAGTCTTGTTTTGTTCGTTTGCGTATGCGTGGCTTGAAGAATGCCCTCTAATCAGAGGCCGCAAAGTTCGAGCCACGCTGTGATTAGGGCAAATCTCACGCATCGCAAACGACATCCAAGGATAGTGTTACTTAGCCAGAACTGGTACTTGTAGAAAGTTCTATATAGGCAGCATGGAATAAGACGGCAGCCCTCCGGGTGGTCGGGGCGAACCTTGCCTGTCGCCCGGGGATTACTCGTCGAGAGGGTTGCTGGAACCACTCTCCATGGGGAGTTCTTGCGGAGCTGGCCTCGCGACAGTTTCGTGTGTTGACAAACACAGTGTCGCCGGGAGTGGGGGTGGGGGGGGGGAGGGGGTGGGGGTGTCAAGTCGCCAACAGGGGGGGGGAGAAATTTTTGCTCCGGGAGGCCCGGTGCGAACAGTTGGCGGCAGCTTTTACGTAAAGGCCGTGTCAAATGTAGAGTGCCTGCGAGGCACCCGCTTGAGTATTGCGCGGGGGGTTGCGGTCATACGTTGCAACACACTTTGGCTACCAGCTGCACCGCCGGCCCGGCGCTCCACATTACACAAAGCATGGCCAGCGGCGACTTGCTGGCGTGGCAAGGACAAAATAGGACCGTGCTCTATTCACAGGCTTCACGGCGGCGTCTTCGGGAAGTGCCCGCTACAAGCGGATTTTATTGGCCCTGAGGGCATTTTGCCGCTGGTAGGCCTGCAGAATCGCAACGTGTGACAGTCCTATTAAGCTAGTCCGTGGTACGGATTCAAAAGTCGCGTAAACAGAGACAGTGCGATTTACGCAGCACCTTCGTTTGCGTCACAAGTAGTGCTTTGGCATTGCGTTTTGAGTCTTGTTTGTTAAACTGAAAAGCTGAGACGGGTGAATGTGAAACAATTGTGTTTTGTCTCTTTGCCAGGTATTTTCCCTCACGGACAAAGACGAACAGACTGAGAAGGCCATAATGCTGGCACTGATTATGGTGGCGATAGGCATCGCTGTGTCAATTATGAGGCTCACTCTGGTGAGTAGGCCAAGTGTTGTTGATGCAGACACAGGAAGACGCTGAAACTGACTTGAGTTTGAAAGGATGGAGGTTGTAGGCCTGAAAACGCCTGTCCTTTACATTACATACAGCAACGCCTGAGAGAGAGAGAGAGAGAGAGAGAGAGAGAGAGAGAGAGAGAGAGAGAGAGAGAGAGAGAACAATCTTTACTTTCCAACGGTAAAAGTTTTGGCATAAATACCATGCTCTAACTTGCCGATGCTAAACAGCAAGACTGTGAGCAAAGGAAGGAATATCTAACAACTACAGGAATATAAAGAAGAGAGAGAGAGAGAGAGAGAGAGAGAGAGAGAGATTTTGCAGTCGCATATCAATAAGAGTGTACACCAGTGTTTCAGCAACAACCCGCCTCAGCTAACACTGTGTGTGTGTGTGTGTGTGTGTGTGTGTGTGTGTGTGTGTGTGTGTGTGTGTGTGCGCGCGTGCGTGCGTGCGTGCGTGCGTACGTGTGCGTGCGCGTGCGTGCGTGCGTGTGCGTGTGTGTATGTGTGTGTGTGTGTGTGTTTTCAGAGCGTGTGTTTCGCCAAATCTGGATCGGCACTGACCGCCCGTCTACGCAGCATGGCCTTCAAAGCAGTTCTGAAGCAGGTATAAGTCTGTAAAGCCATTTTCCCGCTAGCGTAACTCATCACCTCAGTAGAACAAACTGGCGTAACCTCTTGTCATACGTGCAGCTAATTTGACTGCAGCATATACACAAAGTAAATGAGGTTAACTGAGCGACAAATGGGTATCAAGAGTTTCTCTTCTGAAACGGGAAGGCTTAAATGGAGGATTCACTATATTATTTTAGTAGATTTGTGTGTGTGTGTGTGTGTGTGTGTGTGTGTTGTGTGAGAGAGAGAGAGAGAGAGAGAGAGAGAGAGAGAGAGATTGCTTGACTGCTTGATTAACTCAATTCCTACCGAGTTAGTTTGGGGTTCTGCACCAGTGGTCTCACTAGAAAGATCAGAATTGTTTCACAAGGGTAATGAATTAATCGTGGATTAAAATTTGGCTTAGTGGGGGTGGGGGCGTGTTACACTTTGATTATACTCGTGTTTGATGCAATAAGAGCCGTTAGGAAACCGGGGGGGGGGGGGGGAGAGAGAGAGAGAGGGTGGGGGGGGGGGGGGGGGGGGGGGGGGGGTGTTTGGGGGTTTAACGTCCCTTTCCACCACATAGGGTGATATCAAAGACGGGGCAACGATGAAAAAGCTAGCACAAATATTTGGCCCCAGCCGGGATCGAACTCACGACCCGAGCATTAGAAGTCCAACGCTCTACCATTCGACCACCCCGGCTCCCAGAGAGAGAGAGAGAGAGAGAGATACATGTACCTGTACGTCTTACGCAGTTTTTTTTATAATTATTGTTTCCACACCGCAGGACATGAGTTTCTTTGACTCAGCGGAGAACCAAGTTGGTACCCTCACCACTCGCCTGGCTAATGATGCAGCGCTCGTCCAAGGGGTAAGACACAGCAAACCAAACTCATAGTTAGGTTTTAAATCTGTACTGTATTCCCCTCTTTTGTTCCTCCCCTCTTCCTAACTCTGGATGTGTTCATCCCATGACCGAACGAAAATTCAGACGCTCCGGAACGCTTCCACTCAGGGAGCGACTGCAACATAGTCACCGACGCCTGGTTTTTCGCTTTGCCTTTAGCCCTTATCTTGGCCAGTCTGTGTTCATCCTATGACTTTACGACACCGTCGACCGAATAAAAATTCAGACGGTCCGGAACGCTTCCACTCAGGGAGCGACTGCAACATAGTCAGCGACGCCTGGTTTTTCGCTTTGCCTTTAGCCCTTATCTTGGCCAGTCTGTGTTCATCCCATGACTTTACGACACCGTCGACCGAATAAATATTCAGACGGTCCGAAACGCTTCCACTCAGGGAGCGACTGCAACATAGTCACCGACGCCTGGTTTTTCGCTTTGCCTTTAGCCCTTATCTTGGCCAGTCTGTGTTCATCCCATGACTTTACGACACCGTCGACCGAATAAAAATTCAGACGGTCCGAAACGCTTCCACTCAGGGAGTGACTGCGACATTGTCGCTGGCGCCTGGTATTTCGCTTTGCCTTTAGCCCTTATCTCGGCCAGCCAATGCGAGATGCTGCAACTGTCTATAATCCTGAGCGATACGATTTCAGACACTACCAAAAACACTACTATTCTCATGCAGGCACAGTTCTCTCCCTTTAGCGTCCACTTGCCTATTCGTGAGTACTACCGAAACAGCTCAGATTTGCGAGTGGGTGGGTGGGTGTTTTGGGGTTCAACGTCCTTTATACGGGTGATATCAAAGACGGGGCAACGATGAAAAAGCCAGCACAAATATTTGGCTTCAGCAGGGATACGAACTCACGACCCGAGCATTAGAAGTCCAACGCTCTACCGTTCGGCCACCCCGGCTCAGATTTGCGAAAATAGGTATGTCGCAATAATTATGTGCCTTTAGGAAAAAAAGAAAACGAAAAACCTGACCGTGTGCCTTATTTTCTTCTCCGCCAGGCGACAGGCAGTAAGATCGGCAGTCTGCTGGAAGCCGTATCCACCATGGCCGCCTCTCTCACCATCGCTTTTGTGTACGGGTGGAAACTGACGCTCGTCATTCTGGCCTTTCTGCCAATCATGATCCTGGCGGGAAAAGTTCAAGGTCGAGTTATCGCCGGCTCCGCGCAGTCGGAAAAGTCGCAACTGCAGGAGGCGGGGAAGGTAAGACAATGTTCTCAGTAAAGGTTGTCTCCCTTGGACAGTCTCGCTTTTGTCGATGGATGAAATTATACTGCCCTTACACTGTCTTCATACACAGTCACAGTCGATGAAGCGACAATGTGATAAACTGCGTTTGCGTAAATGTAGATTCGCTGCGGTAAAACTTCTACTAGAAGGGACGCAAAGATAAAAAAATAGAAGAAAAAAAAAATCCAATATGGCTGCGTGCTATGGGTAAAATTCCGAAAATGCCGATGAGAAAAAAGTTCAAACTTACCTGCAATTAAACTGATTTTACCTTCCAGATTTGCTCAGAAGCCGTGGACAATATTCGGACGGTTGCTTCAATAAACAGAGAAGATATCTTCATCAACAAGCTAGAAAAACTCTTGGACGAATATAAAATGTGAGTAAGAACCTGGTGTGTGTATGTGTGTGCGTGCGTGTGTGTGGAAAGAAAGTGTTGACGAAAAAGTGTCCATGCCTCTCCGTATCTTGTGCCCTTTCCCCTTCAGTAAAATAATCATGAAAAGACTTTCACGTGTAACGCTTCCACACAATAAATTCTTATAAAACTCTATTTCCAGTGTCGGATTAAAGACATCTCTTTTGTTTGGGATCACTTACGCACTGGCGACGAGTATCCAGTATTTTGCCTTCTCAGCAGCATTCACGTACGGAACCAGACTCGTTGCAGACGGGGAGATGGAGTTCTTTCATGTTTTCAGGTAAACTGATTCTTTCTTTCTTTCTTTCTTTCTTTCTTTCTTTCCTCCCTTCTTTTCTTCCTTTCTTCCTTCTTTCCTGCTTTCTTTCTTTCTTTCTTCCTTCTTTCCTTCTTTCTTTCCTGCTTTCTTTCTTTCTTTCTTTATTGGCTCATGGATTCTGCTGTGCTTTTCAACCAACCTTGGGTTTTGTATTCGCTGATTGTTACTGTACTTGTGTCCGCTAGTGTGTTTTAATTTAAGGTGGTAGGACACGCGGATAGAAAGGGGCTATCCTAGTCTTTGCCTATCATGCATCCTCTTCTATCAAGCTGTCCTTCCGGCCAACAACTAATCGACAGAACCTCTCGTGCGTTTGGGATAGGCTAGATACCCTAATTTTAATTGTTACATTTTTAAGGGTTCAAGATTCAAGATTCAAACGACTTTATTGTGTCCATCAAGAACAAATTTGTTTTGTTTTTTTGTTCAGGGGCATGAATAAATAAAATAAATAAAGTAAAGGGTTAATAATTAAAGGTAGCTTCACTATGTATAACTAATATAAGACAAGCAAACTAAAACTGATAAGAAAGGACACAATGCATAAAATTGATTAACTACTAATTTACCAACTAACTAGTCTGAGGTTATAATACTGGTGGGTATCACCTCCCCTCACCTCCCCTCACCTCACCTCCCTTCACCTCCCCTCACCTCATCTCATCTCATCTCATCTCATCTTTCCGGGCGGCGATAAGTCGGATATAGGGCTATAGAGTAGGCCCAATTTTATCCACGTACCCAACGACCCGTGTGGAAGACTTTCTTCATTTTTTAAAAAATATCTATTTCGTTACACAGAGTATTCACATCCATCATTATGGGCGGATCGGCCGTTGGACGTCAGAGTTCATTCGGTGTTGACTTCACGAAAGCCAAACTTGCCGCTGGCCGACTGCTGGCTCTGATCGACCAAACACCCAAAATCGACGTCAACCAACCGGGCGGGGAAAAACTGGTCAGTGTTGCTGAAATCCCCATTGGAAACCGTTCTCCATATTGTTTTAGGAGTTGATATAGAAAGACAAAGTGGACAAAGTCGCTAAAATTAGTCACCAGTCGGCGCTGTCTAGCTGGTCTTCAGTCGGCAACCAAATACAGGGGCGCCGGAAGATGTTGGGGGAGGGGGGGGGGGGGGGCGATCAAATGTGCGTAGACAAAAAAAAACCTTTACGAACCAGGACGTTGCCCGAAAAAAGTGAAAAAGGGGGGGGGGGGGGAATCAGAGGAGCGGACAGCCTTCGGTCCGCAAAACAGAAGTTCTCTGTTGGGTGGGATGAGGGAGAGAGCACTAAGAGGGGTAGGGGGAGAGGTAGAGGAAGGGGGGGGGGGGCAAGACCATGGCTTTGCCCCCCTCTTGCCATAGTCACCTGATTTTCCAGGGGGGGGGGGCACTCTTGCCCCCCCTGCTTGGGTACAGGGGGGGGGGGCAGCTGCCCCCCCCCCCCCCCCCCGGTTCCGGCGCCCCTGAAATAACGTCGCCTGCTCAGTACGCGGTACGCTTCTACGTACGCAGAACATCATATACGCCAACCCGAATCACCATGATGGTGTCAGATCTTTATTGTGTCCAAGGATTAAGCGCAATCGATGAAGAGTTTTCCACAGCGTTGCTGTACGCCTGACGAACGTATTATGAAGAATGCTGTATCCCGCAGGCTAACTACACGGGTCAAGTGGGCGTACGCGGCGTGGTGTTCCACTACCCTACCCGCCCCACAGTGCCCGTGCTGAACGAGCTGACGGTGGCGGTAGAGCCGGGACAGACCCTGGCTCTGGTGGGGGGCAGTGGCTGCGGCAAGTCCACCGTCCTACAGCTTCTGCAGCGCTTCTACGATCCCGACGCCGGGGCCATGGTCAGTGTCTTTCTGGTACATCTTCTAGTCTTATTATTATTTTGTGTGTGTGTGAGGGAAATTTTGTCTGCTTTCCTTTGGGAAGCTTGCCGCTATTTGCACAGCTCTCTACCTCGCCTTCCCCCGCCTTTTTGTCTGCGTGTGTGCCGTGTGTATTTATTTTCCATTTGTCGGCTCCCATTTCACGTGCGCTTGTAATTTTGATATTTATGCGTGCGTATATACAGGAAGGCAAGAAAAGCACCGAAAACGAGCCTAAACGAGAATTCTTTGAATTTTCTCCTCCAACAAAAGCACAACTCGCAAAGCCAGCTAATACAACACTCTTTTTCTCTGTCAGACGATAGACGGCCGTGACCTCCGTCAGATGGACCTCCGCTGGTTCCGTCAGCAGCTGGGGATCGTGTCCCAGGAACCCACACTCTTCGACGGCAGCATCGCCAGCAACATCGCCTACGGCGACAACACCCGGGAAGTGCCCATGGCCGAGATCATCGCCGCCGCCCGGGCCGCCAACATCCACAGCTTCATTGACAGTCTGCCTCAGGTCAGTTTAGGGGTGAAAGTCGGTGACTACAGTATTGGGTGTGGTCCTCCTCAAGTCAGACTGACTGACCGCATCAAAACAGGCGTACCTGCAAGGACAGGGGTGGGTGGGGTGGGGTGGGGTGTGTGTGTGTGTGTGTGTGTGTGTGTGTGTGTGTGTGTGTGTGTGTGTGTGTGTGTGTGTGTGTGTGTTCGGGGGTTTAACGTCCTTTTCCACCACATACGGGTGTTATCAAAGACGGGGCAAGGATGAAAAAGCCAGCACAAATATTTGGCCCCAGCCGGGACTGCAAAGAAAGACCAGGATGACGTAATATACATATATTCATATTAATAAGTGATCCGAGTAAAATGAGTAGCAATAAAATGCCGATACAAACTGTACCGCTCATTAAGATTAAAGATCATTGACATTTTGGATGGGGAAATTACATGCATAGAATCGTCAACATGAAAGCTGGCGTTTTCGCAACACCGGTGTGATTTCCGTGTGCAAATTGACAGGGTTACGACACGAGTGTGGGTGACAAAGGTACGCAGCTAAGCGGAGGTCAGAAACAGAGGATCGCCATTGCTCGCGCGCTGATCAGACGACCCAAGGTTCTGCTGCTGGACGAGGCGACGTCAGCCCTGGACACAGAGAGTGAACGGGTAAATAATCGGTCTTTATAAGTATCAGCTTGACGTGCTTATTGACACGGAGAGTGAACGGGTAAATAGTCGGTCTTTAAGTATAAGCTTGACATGTTTATTGACACGGAGAGTGAACGCGTAAATAGTCCGTCTATAGCTATAAGCTTGTCGTGCTTATTGACACGGAGAGTGAACGGGTAAATAGTCGGGCTTTAAGTACGTGACGTGCTTATTGACACGGAGAGTGAACGGGTAAATAGTCGGTCTTTAAGTAGAAGCAAAAACCGTATATAATTATTATCTACGGTCTTTGGTATGAGATTGACGTGCTTATTGACACGGAGAGTGAACGGGTAAATAGTCGGTCTTAAAGCACAAGCTTGACGTGCTTATTGACACGAAGAATGAACGGGTAAATAGTCCATCTATAAATAATTATATGCTTGACGTGCTTACTGATACGGAGAGTGAACGGGTAAATAGTCCGTCTATAAATATAAGCTTGACGTGCTTATTGACACGGAGAGTAAACGGATAAATAGTCCGTGGCGTTCTTTGAGTCCGTCTACATGCGCTCAGTTACGGAAAAATCCGCCCAGAAGCTTATTGTGATTATTATGTCGGTTTTTATTTTTAATCCCCTTTTTCAGAATTTATTTTGTAAGAGTTGTCTCCCATGTCCGCCTTGACAACCACTCGACATGAGATTTCACACGCTCCGATCTCGAATATCGAACAGGAATCGTCCACGTTCGGTTGGAAATATCTCGCAGAAGCATGTTTCTCTGTGTTTCTTCTTCTATTTTTTTTTATTCATTCATTTATTTACTATTTTGCAGGTTGTGCAAGAAGCACTAGACAAGGCGCGCGAGGGTCGCACATGCATCGTGATCGCTCACCGCCTGACCACCATACAGAACGCGGACAGAATCGCCGTCATCAACCACGGGCGTGTTCAGGAGATAGGGACACACAGCCAGCTGGTGACACGACAGGGCGCTTATTACAGGCTGCTTCAGACGCAGAATCACTCCAGACTGGACTGATCTTGAAAGCTGTCAGATTAGGTGGTTGAGAGGAGGGAGCGATGTGTGCGTGTGTGTGTGTGTGTGTGTGTGTGTGGTGTGTGTGTGTGAGTGTGAGAGAGAGAGAGAGAGGATGAAACATTATTAAATGAGGATTGAGATACAGGTTGGCGAGAACTACGACAACATTAGGGCAAAACACAAATGCTAAACAAAAAGTAAAAACAAACTTCACAAAGAGAAAAAAATGGAGGAAAGAGTGAGCACTCTCTCTCTCTCTCTCTACCTTTTTACAAGTTATGTTGTATACTACAATTTCAAACACCATGCTATCTACTTCTTCACCTATTTTCCGATGTGTTTCCTTTGATGTTCCTGCGCTTCTTTGTATCTTTGCATGTTTTTTTTCTTTTTTTTCTTTTTCTATTTTCTAATTAGATTTACTCCCTTTGTGCCTGGTATACTTTTTTTGTTTGTTTGTTTGTAATGTTAGCCTTTATTTTTTTAGTGTTCCTAGATTAGCAGGACAGCTTGTAAGATAGGCAGACCATGCCTACAAGTCTTTATCCTGAAATAAACGTTTCAGTCAGTCAGTCAGTCAGTCAGTCAGTCAGTCAGTCAGTCAGTCAGTCACACACACACACACACAGAGGCATAGCGTGCCCTCAAGCACAATCGCATCCTAATGAAAAAACAACAACAATAACAAAACCCAACAAACCCAAAAGAACAATCCAAACACCAAGGGGACGGGTGCTGGAGGCCGTGAAGTGTAAGAAATGTGAAATGTGTGTGCGTGTGTCCGGGAGAGCCGGGGTGGTCGAATGGTAGAGCGTTGGACTTCTAATGCTCGGGTCGTGAGTTCGATCCCGGCTGGCCGGGGCCAAATATTGTGCTGGATTTTTCATCGTTGCCCCCGTCTTCGGTATCACCCTATGTGGTGGAAAAGAACGTAAACCCCTAAAACACCCACTCACCCACCCACCCGCGTGTGTCCGAGTAGTTGTGTATAGGTGCTCGAACTGTGTGCACAAACCTGCGCGTTCGAATTGTTTTTTTCCAGCCTTTTCCATTGCATTTTGTAACATGCTTTCACCGTTGTGTGCTCAGAGTTGGTGATCCAGAACACTCCTTCGACATTTTTAAATAATAATAATAATAATAATAATGAGTATTGTATAGGCGCTTTACCCAATTTCATGAATCGGCTCAAAGCACCGCGAACTGAACCCAACACGTACGCTCACGTGAATCACACGCATTCTCTCACACACTGGACATAAACACATTACAATCACGTGGTGCGAAGAGTCAGCTCAGCTCTTTAAATTTCGGAATTTAGAATTGCATTTATTTTTCAAATTTGGTGGGCTTAACATGTCCAAAGTTGTTTTTTTTTCTGTTAATTGTTATTGTTTGAAAATCACTCTTACGCCCTTCTCTTGAACTTCCCTCTTCTCGTGAACAGTGCCGCCCCCACCTACCCCCTTCTTCACGCCCCAATCTCCCCCCCCCCCCCCCCGCCAAGCCAAACACGTTCATGTGCAAAATACTACATTTTAACTCAGTTCCTACCAATTAAGGGTGGGGTTGTGCACCAGTGGCCTCACAGAAAAAAAAATCATAATTAATTTAGACAAATGTCTGCAATTAAATGTCTGCATGGATTGAAATTTGGCTGAGTCGAAGTGTTGCACTTTGATCACACTCGTGTTTGCTGCAGTAAGAGCAGTCAAGGAACCGTTAATCTTGCCTGATTCTCCCATACATGACCCAGACACCCCCAATAGAATAGTCAAAAACGTGGGATGCTCGTGTCCGGTACGAAATATGTTAATTTGTGTGACTTTGACTTTAGCAAGATCTGCTGGAAATCCAACTCACTTGAACCACAAGGCAAGATGTGCCAAATTATTGTCAGCAGCTGATGTTCTTCTGTATACATTTATCACGGTTTCCAGGTTTTTTTTTCCCCTCCGCGTTTTTGTGTCTATGTATGTACAAGTGTTGTATCTATTACATACAAGTTCTGGCTTTACAAGGTGTTTTATTTTTGCCCTGGGACCTTTTCATAAGTGGTGAATCTCGGGTATTTTTTGCCCTTGTGCACTTACGTAATTCATACCTTTTTGTTTCTCTTCTTGTAAAGTTGTCTGAAGTCGTACTCAAGCCCAAGAATCAGTTATTTTAAAGAAACGCATTTTGGGAAGTTGCTGCGAACAACAATGTGAAGAAAATACTCATTTTATACGTAATAGACGCGTGATATGTTTTCTGTTTTAGAATTGGTTAGTAGTAGTCGTTTAAATTTGATTTCAGAAGGACCCTACTGTTGGTTTTTGAAAGTATTGGTTGATTTTAATGGCAATACTCAGTGTCTGTGACAGAAGGCAAAAGGTTAACCTGTTGTATTTGAGATAAAGCGTTACAATAAATTATATGCGGTACATGTGTGATGACAATATTATCGTACCACGTTATTAATATACCACTCTGGTTTGAGTTCTTTGAGAAAAAATATGTAAGAGATGATATGCTAAATTATTTATCGTACTTGATCTACAGGACACTTTATGACAAAGTGTTGGTGTATATGTTTGTTATTGTCATTTTATTCACAGTCAGATCATATCACAACTCAAAATGTTCTTGCACAATTTAAAGATGCAATCTGCTTTCATAATCAGTATTATCACATAGTCAGTTTCTTTTTCTCGTATTTGTCAGCATTTTTGTCCTCTTTTTCCAATTTTTTGGGTTCTTTTTCTTTTTTTCCCTATGCCCCCAGAGGGTGGGAAAATAAAATAACTTGACTTGATGTGACTTGTAATACAGGTATTACAAATACTATGCGTGAAATCGTGTCAATGTTACTTAAGGTGGCGAACAGACGACATTATTTGTAACTGCAACCGACTTTATAATTAAAAAAACCCAACTACATTAACAAAGGATTGTTCCTGTTCTTAACACACGTCTTTTATATTTTTATGCGCCAGAGTCAGAGAATGTGCGTTTGTGTGTGTGTGTGTGTGTGTGTGTGTGTGTGTGTGTGTGTGTGTGTGTGTGTGCGTGCGTGCGTGCGTGCGTGCGTGCGAGCGTGCGTGCGTGCGTGCGTGTGTGTGAAAAGGATGCTGTCCGCCTCTTGTCTTTCTGGCATCAATCAAGAAAATTTCCGGTATACCAAAGTCCGATCTGCAAGTTGATTGCAAATGGCAAGGGAAGCAACTGCGTACAAATATTTCACTTGCCTTGTCTCCCTCGTCGCTTTCGTGTTGACCCACCTTTAGGGCTTCGTTTCCGTAGGAACCATCATAGGACAAATTAATGTCCTGTTTGACCGACAAAAAAAAAGTATAGGACATTTTGACCGAAAAAAAAAAGTATAGGACATTTTGTCCTGCTTAATGACGACTATGGGGACAAATGGTAAGACATATATCCGCCTTGGTGAAAAGTAATGGGACATTTAAAAATTGATTCGGTCTATGAGCGATGTCGAACGGGGATATGAAGGCGGTGAGTGGGTGGGTGTTTGGGGGTTTAACGTCCTGTTCCACCACATACGGGTGATATCAAAGACGGGGCAACGATGAAAAAGCCAGCACAAATATTGGGCCCCAGCCGGGATACGAACTCACGACCCGAGCATTAGAAGTCCAACGCTCTACCATTCGGCCACCCCGGCTCCCCGCGGATATGAAGGCGTAAGGGGTCATGTGCAGTGTTTGTTCGAAGGACCCTTTTTGGGCAGTGTGCTAGTTTGTAGTGATTTTTGTTTTCATGTAAAAGCGTGATTTTCTTTTTGTTTTGTAGGGCAAGGTGCATGCCAGGGGGACGGTAACAAGAGGCAAGCTGCCAGTCAAGCTGGGACCTTCTGCACAGACAGACGCGAGCGGATTTGGATGAAGCGGCTTCAAATGGAAAGTAGACTAGCATTACTCCAGTCAGGTTTGAGCGGAAAGGAAACATTCAATTTTTTTTTTCAGTCAGGTGCGTGCCCTTGAATGGTCTGTGCATGGTAATTTTTCTTTCTATATTGAAGCATTGTAGGGGTGACTATGATGCCTGAGACTAGCAGGGAATATAATATAGGCATTTTGAGACTTCGTACATTTGTGTTCTTTGACCTGAAGTGCTGCACGTGTGTCAAAAAAGAGCAGACCCACTCTACCTGACCTGTGACCTACACTATAAAGTAGTGACCTCGCGAAATATCTTATTGAACTACCACAGGCGGCGCAAATAAGGCGATAATTATCTCGATTTAGGAATGCGACTAACACCTTTTGGACCTCTCACGCTCTCGCCCAAGCCTAGTGGTGACCTATTCTCTCTACATAACACAATAAATATGCTAAGGTTCCGTTATCAGGCCAGAGAGCTGTGCAAACAACTGTACTGTCTTGTGGAGTTGTGCTCCGGTAATTGAAAGCTCTCAGTTTCGCTTATCACTAGGTGAGTGTACTTTTTAATAAAAAGTATTGTCCGGTTTATTTATCTGTGTAATGACAGGTTAATGCTTTCAGGTTTAGTGGTGGCTTTTTTGTCCTCACATTCACATCCCTAATAGGGCTCTCACACGCTGCGATTCTGCAAGCCTTCCAGCGGCGAAATGCCCTCAGAGCCAATTAAATCCGCTTGTAGCAGGCATTCCCCACAGACGCAGCAGCAACGCCAACGAACAGAGCACGGTCCTATTTGTTCCTCACCACGCCAGCAAGTCGCCACTGACCACGCTTTGTGTATTGTCCAGAGCGCCGGGCCGGCGGTGCAGCTTGTAGCCAAAGTGTGTTGCAACGTATGACCGCAACTCCCGCGCAATACTCAAGCGGGTGCCTCGCAGGCACTCTACGTTTGACAAGGCCTTTAGAAAGTATTATTGAGACAGTGGCCTGCGCAGTGATTTGTTGAGACATTACGTCTTGCACGGCAGACAATACCATGGTATTCCTCGGCGTGTTTGTTTGGTTGTTTGGTTGTTGGGTAGTATGGATTTCAGGCTGACTCTATAAGAGTATGGTCTATGCACGCAGCTCAAACCAGAGGAGCTAAGCTTCCAAGGAATTCAGGATTTAGTGCTGGAGTTAATTTAAAAGAAATGGTGGAGTTAAATTAAAAAAAATTCCGAGGAGCAGCTTACATGTCTTTGTTGTTGCTTGTTTTGTATTATGTTTTGGGTTCGTCTGGCTGGGGCCCAATATTTGTGCTGGCTTTTTCATCGTTGCCCCGTCTTTGATATCACCCTATGTGGTGGAAAAGGACGTTAAACCCCCAAACACCCACCCACCTGATCCACCTGAAGTTGTGAATTATGAGATTTATATAGGCTCATAGAAGCATTGAATGCAAATAGCTGTTCATCGGGCCCTGAGGCCCATAGTAGACCCGTTCTTTTTAAACAGTTTTCTGCGTTGTACCATAGTTCATAATACTAGAAGTATTGAATGCAAACAGCTGTTCATCGGGCCCTGAGGCCCATAGTAGACCCGTTCTTTTTAAACAGTTTTCTGCGTTGTACCATAGGTTCATAATACTAGAAGTACGGAATGCAAACACCTGTTTATCGGCCTTGAGCATGAGGCCCATAGTAGACCCGTTCTTTTTAAATACTAAAAGTTCATAATACTAGAAGTATTGAATGCAAACAGCTGTTCATCGGGCCTTGTGGCCTATAGTAGACCCGTTCTTTTTAAACAGTTTTCTGCGTTGTACCATAGGTTCATAATAATAGAAGTACGGAATGCAAACACCTGTTCATCGGCCTTGAGCATGAGGCCCATAGTAGACCCGTTCTTTTTAAATACTTTTCTGCGTTGTACCATAGGTTCATAATAATAGAAGTACTGAATGCAAACAGCTGTTCATCGGGCCTTGATGCTCATAGCAGACCCGTTCTTTTTAAATACTTTTCTGTGTTGTACATGGTGTGATGCAACTCCTTGTGAACGCTCAGGCAAAGTGCACAGCCGTTTACAATCCAAACCTACCTACACGAAAAATTAACTACACCATAAATAATGAAACAAACAAGAAATACTACAAGTCTCGTTCAGCGTTTGGGTAAACATTTATCATATTTCGGGCGTTTCATCTTCTGAGACGTTGTCTTTGGTTTTGTGTTCCCCTGTCTCTCAGCTACCAATTTCACTTACCAAGTTATGCAAAGAGCAACCTGCTTTGAGAGTGAAAAACTGTAACGGAAATCGTTTAAGCAAAAAAGCTACAATTTGTATTGAGAAACTGACACATACCAGTCCCACCTGCAAACGAATCGTTACACCTGCTCACCTTTTATCGCATTTTCGCCGCTTTGATCAGCCGCTCTCCCACAAATTCGCACCGGGAAAGTACTTCAGACCTGACTTTTTCTTTTCCTATCTGAAATTTCGGGTCCACCTGTCAGTGCTCTCGCACGCAGAAAGTACACGAGTAACAGATACGTACAGAAAAGATAGGGACCTCATGGTGTGTATGGTTACTCCGTGTGGTACGATAAAGAGGGGGGGGGGGGGGTGAGGGGGGGAGGAGAGAAAAGCCGAAGAAGAAGAAGAAACTCAGAATGATTATGTGAATTTACGTCAGTTTGTAGCACAGTTTTAACCCTTTCTATACTAATGCTACCATCGTATGTCTGTTCTGTTGCTGCTGTTGTTGTGGCAGATGTAGGATGGAAAAAAAGACCTGTTTTTTCGACTCACTTTTGCAAACCTTCTTATACACAAAACAAATAATCTGCTAAACAAAACTCCAACAAAACCTAAGCCCCGATGATCTCATAGGGTCCAAGACTTTAGAATTACATACATAGGTCAACATTCAAAGCATTCCTCTGAACGGAACAAACCCTCGTCCATTCACTGAGCAAGTTATTGTATCGCATTTGTATTTAGTGTTGTGACATCAAGCCGCCTTCTGGGGGAGCCGGGGTGGTCGAATGGTAGAACGTTGGATTTCTAATGCTCGGGTCGTGAGTTCGATCCCGGCTGGGGCCAAATATTTGTGCTGGCTTTTTCATCGTTGACCCGTCTTTGATATCACCCTATGTGGTGGAAAAGGACGTTAAACCTCCAAAACACCCACCCAAGCCGCCTTCTTTTGGTCATTCATTTGGTCACCAACCACATGAAAAACGCACACAACGGTAACCAACGCAAAGAGAAACCGTTTCTCAAGAAATCACTCCAAGAAACCCTGGTTACGGCTAGCAACGGTGGAAGACAACGAAGATTTCGCACACTACTGACAGTTACGACTATAATTGTAACGTGGCAATAGGGACTGAAATCGTGTTACGACTGTAGTCGTAGCTCGCACAGAATGAGTTAATAGACTCCGGATGCTGTGTCTGTTCTATTCATGATTTGACGAAGACTGCATTTCTACTTCAGATATTTTCCCGTAACTCACGTTTTGGGTATATTGGGTATTTTCTGTTGTTGTTGTTACTGCTGCTGTTGTTGTGGCAGATGTAGGATGGAGAAAGTCTTGTTTTTCGACTCACTTTTGCAACCTGCAACCTTCTTATACACAAAACAAATAATCTGCTAAACATAACTACAACAAAAACCTAAGCCCCGATGATCTCATAGTGTCCAAGACAATTACAGTAACTGTAGAATTACATACATGGGTCAACATGTGTGTCAAAGCATTCCTCTGAACGGAACAAACCCTTCTCCATTCACTGAGCGAGTTATTCTATCGACCGAGCTATGAAGCACTGGAAGTGTTTCGTTGAAAGCGAGCAAACACTGCAAAAATTCAAGTGTTTGGGATTTATTTAGCATTGGTTGGACTGTGGCTTTTGTCATGGGAAATACTAGCCTTTCCTTGACACCCCGAGAATGCAAGACATGGGTCTGTCATCACCTGAACAGGTTGGGCCAGGTCGAGTTCACTATAGCTCAGGGGTTGTCGTGTGCTTGTTAATTGTTATTAGCGACCCGCCGGATAATTGCTCACACACACACACACACACACACACACACACACACACACACACACACACACACACACACACACACACACACGTAAACTCGGACCATACCATACCATACCATACCATACCATACCATACTACGGAAACGTTTTAACGTTGCCATTGCCAAAGTACATTTCACTGCAAACGATTGAGAACAACGTTTGAATTCAGCCAATCAAAGACATCGAGACATTACCTGCTAGACCACCGTGCCTAGCCCTACAGCTTCAAGCCCTGTAATCAGGCTACACTATGTCGAGCCCAGTGGTCCACATCTCTGATAACAGCGTGCATGGAGATAAAAACCTCCGCGTCTAATGAAGAGTAATACATTGTGACGATATCTCTTATCTCACTCTAACCCCCAAAAAATCGTTGTGCAGGTCACCCACGAGTTAAATCAGGTACACGGCGACACACATTTTCAGAGGCACAGGCTCTTGATACGAAACGATATGAGGGACAGAGGGTAGCAGCATGTTGACCCCTACGCTGCGCAAATCACAGCGCACGCGCCGGTTTCGCCTCTCATCTCATCTCTGCCACAGTTGATGATCACTACGCACAAGTAGGCCGACCCGTCTTCCAGTCAGTGCACTGCGAGCGTGACTCGTAAGCAGCCAAAACCTCTCCACCGCGCGAAACACGCGAAGCAACCGAACTGGAACCGAAGCTAGTGAGTGAGTGAGTTGTGAGTGAGTTTTTAGGGCTTAAAGCCATGCAAGCCACAAAGACTAATTCGCGGCTGTAGAACCGAAGCGCTACGTCCACAACCGATCACATCCGCAAAGTAGTTCCCGGGAAACCTGAGCCCACTTCGATTATCGTCGGTTCTGTTGTACATCTTTAGCGTGTGGTTAACAGATTTCATTAGCAGCTTAGATATCTGTATTTCCAAAGACATGGAAAAAGACACCGGGAGATGAATGACGCTTTTCCGTCAATTTTCGAAACTGTGACTGAGACTAGACGATGGTGACGTCACAGTCGAAGCGAGCAGGGGGTGGTATGGAGGGGGGGGGGGGGGAAGATATGAGGAAAGATAGACATTTGGGGAAGGAGTAGTAGTGGTGTTTCGTCCACTCCCGATCTTCCTTCTTTGCCTTGGCCAGAATCCGTTCCTCAATATTCTGCCTCTGTATCTCAACGATCCGGAGTTCAACCAATTTGTAGTGACTGACGCTGTTTACAAATGAACCATTGCTACTTCCGTGGCAAATTTTTATTTGTAATGAATAAAACTGAGCATCTTTTTCTGTAGGATACACAATACCGTTATGACGTCAACACCAACCTGCCTATGGCTCTACCTTGATAATCTCTCGGATCAAGCGCCTGTGCTGGCGGTCAGAATTTACAGCGCAAGTGCCGAGACGTGCCCCGCACAAAGGGCTCGTGCAAACACGAACGAGAACTGTGATATATAGTTCGTACGTTATCTATAAAAGCGATTTGGAACTATGTGAGTGAAGCAGGACAATTCTCATCAATATAGTGCTTTTTTGTGTTCTGACTCCGTATTTCACAAATTGCAGTACATGTCATTGTGACCCGGACCAGCTTGCTGAATGTGATTTTGCAGACGTCTGTGTTGCGGACATGACGTCGGCCAACGTTCCGTGAAGATTTGAGAAAAAGACAGAAATCCGTGACGCGTACGACACAGGTGAGTGTCAAATTAATGCTAAAGGTCATACATCATGCTCGTATCGTAAATGTAGGAGGGATCTGATTTGTACGTCTTTGCTGTGTACTGGAGGGTTGCAACGATGGGCAGAAATGAAATGAAACCACCGCCCCTTTCTGAAATCAACGAGTGCTGAATGTGAAAGTGTCTTACCCAGTCAAACAAATGCCTGCACGAAGGAAGAACTTTCTACCCAAAAGAAAATTATGTCATTTCATTCTTTTTGTTTGTTTGTTTGTTCCGTTTTGGCACAGCCTTGTCATCCCGGCCATTGTGAAGTTCTACCTACCTTCTCGCTATGATAAGGTTTCGTAGTTGAAAGTTTTATTTTACTTTCGTGAAATTCTGTGGCCGTTGACATGCAGTAGAACCCCCCCCCCCACACCCCCATGCCCCTCCCCTCCGGCCCCGCTCTCCACCTCTGCAGGCCACCTGCAAAAAATCAGTGTGTGTGTGTGTTGTGTGTGTGTGTGTGTGTGTGTGTGTGTGTGTGTGTGTGTGTCACAGAGTGTGTGTGTGTGTGTGTGTGTGTGTGTGTGTGTGTGTGTGTGTGTGTGTGTGTGTGTGACAGAGTGTGTGTGTGACAGTGTGTGTGTGTGTGTGTGTGTGTGTGTGTGTGTGTGTGTGTGTGTGTGTGTGTGTGACAGAGTGTGTGTGTGACAGTGGGTGTGTGTGTGTGTGTGTGTGTGTGTGTGTGTGTGTGTGTGTGTGTGTGTGTGTGTGTGTGTGTTGTACGTTTGTACGTTATATACGTTTATGTTTTTTGTATGTTATGTGTAGTTTATGTACGCGCCCTGAGCTCTTGTGAGATGGGGCGCCACAAATACCCTTTATTATTATTTATTATTACATGTGCATTCAGAAATGTATGGGGATTCATACAGTGTATCCTGATATCAGTGTTTCATACCACAATAATTTACTGCTATTTTCTTGTTTCATTGTCCGCGACCTAGAAAAGCGATTCTTGTGTCCTACAACCATAAAAGAATTTTCTTATCGCAAAGCAAGTGTTTACATTAAACGGGCTAATTGCGTCTTTTCTAAGAGAGGACCAGTTTCGTCCGTGAGCTCGAAATACTCTATCTTGATGATTAGTACAGCTCTTAATGCGATACAGTGTTGTTTACACTCTACGCGAGAGGTCAAACATTCAAATTCTGCGACGGTTGTTACACTCCTTGAGTTCTCAGTGTGGTCGGCGCGTCATCGAGTACACTTCTGTTGGCTTAGTGCCAGCACTACAGACGCTGTCCCTGTCCATGTGTCTAAATGGTGTGATGATGGATACCACGAAAACAGTTCAGACGATCTGTGAGCATAAAAATGGTAGCGTTAGCCCCCTTATGCAGTACTCTTTAGTAGTGCTAGCTATAGTCTAATGTACCAGATAGTACACACAAACCTATATCTGACATATGCTGTTATCAAAGGTAGGTGACCGTACACCGTGATATGACTCAAAAGTCACGTTTTGTTTTTTTTGAGGTACTGGTACAATGTATCACCAAAAAGTAGAAGAAATGCTCTTCCCAATGGCATAATTGGTTTTTTAAAACGGTGATTTCTGGCATAGTTTCACTAATTCTTATACAGGTACTCCCCCCCCCCCCCCGATCACATCTACCATCACTGTCAGCATCATTGTCATTTTACGATGTCATGTTAGGATGTATCATAGCTGTGTGTACGTAGCGTGTATGTGACGTGTATTTCATGTGTATGTAATGTGACATGTATTTCATGTGTATGTAATGTGACGTGTATTTCATGTGTATGTAATGTGACGTGTATTTCATGTGTATGTAATGTGACGTGTATTTCATGTGTATGTAATGTGACGTGTATTTCATGTGTATGTAATGTGACGTGTATTTCATGTGTATGTAATGTGACGTGTATTTCATGTGTATGTAATGTGACATGTATTTTATATGTATTGCCACTTTACTATTGTGAGGCGCCCAGAGCTCCAGCAGGAGGTTGGGCGCCAGACAAATCCTCATTATTGTTACTATTATTATTATTTTCCCAGAAAAGGAGAACAAACTTGAGAAAACACAGTTTTAGAAGTTTTCCGTAGTAACCAGTATCAGTCTAAAGAAAACAAAACATTTCCACACTTAATATGATCAAGATATCAAATCTCATGACGGAACAATAGCCGAAGAGTTCAGATCGAGTGAACTCTCAAAATCGACCAATCCACCCTCACCTGCTGTATTTTGTTGTAGTTGTTGTTTTGTTTTTTTTTTGTTGATTTTTTTTTTGGGGGGGAGGGGGGGGGGGTATTAAAAAAAAAGTCTAACAATTAACAGCTTTGTTTTTTTGGGGGGTTTATTTTTGGTTTAAAGTCTAACAATTAACAGCTTTCTATTTCTTTCTTCCCCGACAGATCACTCAGCAATGCCGAAGAAAAGTTTCTCCCTCCAACACGATGACGGCGTTCTGGCTGTGTCCTTCAAAAAACATCCAACACGATCAGACACAGACAAACCGCCGGCTATAGACACTGCCATCGAGATACACATTCCTCCACCCGACCCTTCGAACGCACAAAATGGCACAAGAAAGAGCAGTGTTTCAGCCGCGTCAAATATTTCATCGACAGCGACGACGACAACGACAAAAACATCCACGACAACAGGCTGCTGTGGGACTAAAAAGAACAAGCAACCGACTGTGGGCGCCATGGAACTCGTGAGTGTTTTGTTTCTTGTGTGTGTGTGTGTGTGTGTGTGTGTGTGTGTGTGTGTGTGTGTGTGTGTGTGTGTGTGTGTGTGTGTGTGTTTTGCCGTACATTCACACCAAACGTTTGTAAAAATGTATTACTATCAAGATACTCTCTTCTACTATTGTCTTCGTGGTTCTTTTCAACATGTGTGTGTGTGTGTGTGTGTGTGTGTGTGTGTCCGTGGATGCGTGCGTGGGTGCGTGCGTGTGTGTGTGTGTGTGTGTGTGTGTGTGTGTGTGTGTGTGTGTGTGTGTGTGTGTGTGTGTGTGTGTGTTTTGCCGTAGATTTACACCAAACGTTTGTAAAAATGTTTTACTATCAAAACGGTACGTTTCTCACGGGTAAAGTAGGCCTACGCTTCAAAGCATCGGTGAGCGCACAAATTATCTCGCACAAAACATTTCTGTGTTGTCTAGTACGGTATATTAGATTTTTTATTGACAAAATACTATTTGCGTACACCTGTCTGGACTATGCTTGTGTCAAATATTTGTTCCTTATCTGCCCGTCTATTCATTTTGTCGGGCACGCTACCCTGTCTTCTCGGTGAACTAATCTTTCGAACGTGCCAAGCGCGAGCTGAGTGGGCAAGGTGGAAAAATATGGTTGGTTCGTGCCCGTCGGCGAAAACGGTCCCTGGTTCTAACCAGTGAAGGTTACACTTTCTGAACCATAAATCAGTCTCAGCCGGTCGCACTCACGCATGCACGCACAGCCAGCCCCCCCCCCCCCCCCCACACACCCTTATGGCAAACTGACGACCGTGGTATTCTGTTTACTGTTCGTGGAGAATACGATCAATAGACAGTTAGTCAGCTGGTGAATGTCACATGTTCTGACAACTCGACCTCATTCAAATTCCTCTCCGCTCCCCCCAAAACACACACACACACACACACACACACGCGCGCGCGCGCGCACACACACACACACACACACACACACACGCGCGCGCGCGCGCGCGCTAGCACACATTTTCAAAATGTTGAAGAGCAGAGAAACAGACGCACGCACGCACGCACGCGCGCGCGCACACACACACACACACACACACACACACACACACACACACACACACACACACACACACACACACACACACACACACACACACACACACACACATTTTCAAAATGTTGAAGAGCACAGAAACAGTCACAGATTCATGAAACATCGTGAATACCGTCTGAAACGCGCAGTAAAACGAACAGTAACACGAAAGTCTCAAATGCGGTCTGGCAAAACTGGCAATAAAGGGAAAGCAGCAATGAAGGTATTCTTAGTGTTCTTATTATTGTCCTATGATTATGTCCGCAGTTCCGTCACGCAAGTCGTGGAGAGATAGCCATGATGGTGATCGGAACCTTGATGGCCGTGGCTTCAGGATGCGCCGCGCCGCTCAACACTATCGTCATCGGTCAATCGGTGGACGTATACGTCGACAACATACAGATCGCAAAGTAGGTATATGATTTACAGAATCGGCCGGCCGGTGGTTTATTTTTATTATTATTTTTTAAAATTTCTATTGCTTCTTTTTTGTAACCGTTTTTACATACGTACGAACATACGAATTATACACTGATATAATCATACAAAAATATATGTACATGCCAGTTTCCTTACATGCGTTTGAAAAAAAAAATTGCACTGAACATTAATTTTACGACTTAAGACCGAGAATAGTAATTTGTTTTTGCCGAAGTGGGTTAAACAGGGTGTTGATTTTTTTTTTTAATTTTCAGCAAGTGTTTTGGATGATAGCCCCGATAAAATGCTTACATATCGTAAGATCCCCCCCCCCTCCCCTCCGCTCCCCCAACCTGCTAAAGCCCCACGCCCAAGAAGGAAAACAAGCAAACGAACAGAAAAGAAGAACAACAACAAGAAAACAACCTCCAAAGCTTTACGCGTACAATTTTAGCGACTTTCAGATTTTCGCATTTTCGGGTCCTAGGCCAGTAACACAAAATGTATCTTATAAGCATGTGAAAAAAGAACATATAATACAACCACGCTGTATCGGCATGATTCCTATGTAACATTTTGCCAGCCATTTTCTCAAAATGGCCGCTTTTCAGCTTTTCAACAGTAACTTTTCAAGAAATATATCTCAGGCGTACACCATGCTACAGAGCTAATTTTCATACCCCCCCCCCCCAAAAAAAAAAAAAAAAAAAAAAACCAACAACTTATTTACTGCACTTTTCAGTGATGTCAAGAAATCCATAATTATGCCCCAAATTACCCTTTATCCCGATTTTGTGGGAGCCCAGCACCTCAGCGTGCCCTTTATCCCGATTTTGTGGGAGCTCAGTGCCTAAGCATGCCCTTTATCCCGATTTTGTGGGAGCCCAGCACCTCAGCAAGCCCTTTATCCCGATTTTGTGGGAGCTCAGTGCCTAAGCATGCCCTTTATCCCGATTTTGTGGGAGCCCAGCACCTCAGCAAGCCCTTTATCCCGATTTTGTGGGAGCTCAGTGCCTAAGCATGCCCTCTGTCCCGATTTTGTGGGAGCCCAGCACCTCAGCAAGCCCTTTATCCCGATTTTGTGGGAGCTCAGTGCCTAAGCATGCCCTCTGTCCCGATTTTGTGGGAGCCCAGCACCTCAGCAAGCCCTTTATCCCGATTTTTTGGGAGCCCAGTACCTAAGAATGCCCTTTATCCCGATTTTGTGGGAGCCCAGTACCTAAGAATGCCCTTTATCCCGATTTTGTGGGAGCTCAGTACCTAAGCATGCCCTTTATCCCGATTTTGTGTGAGCTCAGTACCTCAGCATGCCCTCTATCCCGATTTTGTGGGAACCCAGTACCTAAGCGTGCCCTTTGTCCCGATTTTGTAGGAGCCCAGTACCTAAGCGTGCCCTTTATCCCGATTTTGTGGGAGCCCAGTACCTAAGTATACCCTTTATCCCAATTTTGTGGGAGCCCAGTACCCAAGCATGCCCTTTGTCTGTGTGACCATCAGCTCCACCAACCAGACCTACGGGCACCTCATCGTGGAGGGCATCAAGCCAGTCGTCATGTACTTCGTCTACATCGGCATAGGCTCCATGGTCAGCAGTTACCTGGCCGTGTCGCTGTGGACGTTGGCCGGGGAGAGACAGATCACACGCATCAGGAAGCTCTTCTTCAGGGGGGTCATGCGACAAGACATCGGCTGGTTCGACACGCATGAGGTCGGCCAGCTCAACTCACGGTTCTCAGAGTACGTTTATTGCTGAAACCAGACACTGGTCGAAGAACACAAATGCACGGGGCTTCAAAATGCCTATAATTATATTCCATGTTAGCCTCAGGCATCATAGTCACGCTTACAGATGCTTCAATCTAGAAACAAACACTACCATGCACAGACCATTTAAGCGCACGCACCTGACAGGAGTTTTAAAAAAAATTGAATGTCTCCTTTCCGCTCAGGCCTCACTGGAGTAATGTATGTCTACCTTCTGTTTAGGCCAGAAAGCCATTTCACTCAAATCCACTCACGTCATTTGTGCCCGACCTATGCACAAAAAGTCCTAGCTGCACTGGCAGCTTGCCTCTTCTTGCGGCCCCCTGGCATGCACCTTGACCTACAAAATACAAAAACGATGCTTTTTCATGACAAAAACAATTACTACATACTAGCAGACTCACCAAACAGGGTCCTTCAAATAAACACTGCACTTGACCTCACGGCTCTTCCTTTGTGGGGAGCCGGGGTGGCCGAATGGTAGAGCGTTGGACTTCTAATGCTCGGGTCGTGAGTTCGTATCCCGGCTGGGGCCAAATATTTGTGCTGGCTTTTTCATCGTTGCCCCGTCTTTGATATCACCCGTATGTGGTGGAAAAGGACGTTAAAACCCCAAACACCCACCCACCCCACCCCTTCCTTTGTGTCCTTACGCCACAGAGTATAGATCCGCTGGGCTATGGAATGTACAGACTTTGCTAGACGCTGAAACAGCCCCTGTTTATAAATTTGGCGCCAAAAAAACGTCGCGTGCCGCACCACCATTGACAGGGCATACGTACACTGTCGCCGAAACTACTACTACTAATGAGTATTGTATCTAGGCGCTTTACCCAATTTCATGAATCGGCTCAAAGCGCCGCGAACTGAACCCAGCACGCACGCTCACGTGAATCACATGCATTCTCTCACACGGGGTCGAATGGTCAGCTCAGCTATTTAAATTTCGGAATTTAGAATTGCATTTTTTTTTTCAAATTTGGTGGACTTAACATTTCTAAAGCAGAGGGAGAGGAAGCCGGAGTACCCGTAGAGAACCCCCGACGATCGGCCCGAATGAACGGTGCCACATACGAGAAGGAAAATTATTTGCCCCGAGTGGGACTCGAACCCCTGACCTCTCGCATTGGTGATAAGTCTCGACCACTAGACCACCGACCGCCCAGACTAGTACGTGAAAGGCCCAAACTTTAACATCTTTACGCTCAGAGATCGTTCTGAGCAGTTTGGGGATGCCTTGCAACACACCACATAGACATCTGCACAGTGCCAGCATATTCAATTCTGGCACTAAGCCAGCCAAAAAAGTACATACTGACACGGCTAACACACTGAGCACGAGGCTTTGTTTGAAAAAACAGCCACTCAGTCGTAGAATTTTAATGTTCGACCGCTCGAGCGAAGTGTAAAGAGAGTTGTATCGCATTAAGAGGTCTGCTCGTCATTAAGGATATTTCAGCGCGCTCAATGTGTTTCCTTTCTCCTTTACAGCGACATGCACAAGGTGAGCGAAGGACTGTGCGACAAGGTCCCTGTGTTCATCCAATGGTTTACCACCACCTTCGCTGCCTACATCGTGGCTTTCTTCAAGGGCTGGAAACTCACCCTGGCCTGTTTTGCCTTCAGTCCCCTTTTCATCGTGGCAACCACCTGTACGACAAGGGTCAGTGTACACAGTTTTTGACACACTCCTCTTTTGCTCTGTATGCTGTGTGTACGCGAAGACATGGATCTAGTCGACAGAAGCATGTGATACGTGATGCGATTCTTTTGCTGTAAAAAAAATGAGATGCAGAATGCTGGTGTTTAGCTGTTTAAAAAGAAATGTTGCGTGCTTTATCAGAAGAAGTTTACAATGTGGCAATTTTCCGGGTAATATTTGTCCGACTAGCAAGTGTTGATTTTCGTGACATCGTCAGTGGTTGAAAGCTCTCGTGTAAGGAAGTAGGAATATTGGGAAATAGGATCGGCTGGACGTTTATCATCAGCTCTATCGCCATTTGATAGAAGGGCCTAAAAGCGCCTTGGTTTTGATAAACATGGCCTTTTACCATTTGAAGGCAGAGCAACAGCCTCTATATCTTTTTAAAGCTCATGCGAAAATCGCATTTTTACTTGAAATCTTCAGACCACTAGAAGCTACTTAAAGATCTAAGCTCCCAACAAAAAGCTTTCCGAAGCGTGAAAAAAAACCCAAAAAACTACAGAGTCGACCGTGCAAGCTCAGTCAACTCTGTCACAGTTGTAGAGTTTTCAGCGTCCCTGAAACCCCAATAAAAGCCAAGGGCAGCCTGATTTCACAGCTCAGTTTGCGTTTTGACACTGGGCGAGAAAGATCGTGCAGCACTAAACATCCCGGCGCTGGACACTGTAGCGATGTGTGTCTCGCTCACTGACCAAAAGCAAACAATGTCACGGCAAACTCGTGCTCTGGTTTTACAAGGGTCCCCGAAGCGCTGAAAACTCTGCAACTGTGACAGAGTTGACTGTGCTTGCACGGTCGACTCTGTAAACATTTTTCACACTTCGGAAAGCTTTTTGTCGGGAGCTTAGATCTTTAAGCCACTATTACGTAATCTGCAGCGGTCTCGCGCCTAGCAGGAAGGCCCACGCCTTGCGTAATAGTGGCATGAAGTGGTTCCTTCTGGTGTGCACTGGCTTGTTTCTTTTTCACTAGTCTTATCATATAGCGGGCAGGGGATGGTCGGTCTCGGGCTCTTGAGAGATAATTATAGGTCACCAACGCTTGGCTTACTCTTGGTTACGGTGTGCACGTGCAGTTGATCCGTAACATGGCCGTGAAGGAGATACGAGCCTACGCCAAAGCGGGTGCTGTGGCCGAGCAAACACTGAGAGACATCCGGACTGTGCAGGCCTTTCAGGGCCAGGAGAAAGAAGAGAAACGGTATGGACAAACTGAACTATATACAGCGGACCTTTTTGCGAGCTCTGTTCCCTAAAGAAATGTAACAGAATCACAAAGGGAAGGAGAAGCCGGGGTGCCGAATGGTAGAGCGTTGGACTCCTAATGCTCGGGTCGTGAGTTTGTATCCCGGCTGGGCAAATATTTGTGCTGGCTTTTTCATCGTTGCCCCGTCTTTGATGTCACCCGTATGTGGTGGAAAAGGACGTTACCCCCCCCCCCCCCACACACAAAGCGAAGAACTCTAGGGCGAGCAACTCTCAAAATGCTTAAAACAGTGTTCCAAACAGATCTCGACGCTGAAGATATATTAACTCAATTCCTACCAAGCACGTTTAAGATTGTGCACTAGTGGCATCACACACACAAAACATCATTAGTAATTTTTGTTTGCGTGGATTTGAATTGGGCTTAGTGCGAGTGTTACACATAGATTATAGTCGTGTTTGCTGCAGTAAGAGCCTTCAAGGAAAAGTAAATCTTGCCGGATTTTCGCATACAGGACCAACACCGAAAGAGAGTCAAAAACGTGGGATATCCGTGCGATTTTGCGAAATATGTTAAGCAAGTACGTAACTACTAAGAGCTCCCAAAAGATTATCTTAGAGATGATTCATGTCTTTAGATGATTCATGTCTGAGAGATCATTTATCATTGTCTTCCTATGTATGCAAAATGTGTGTCACGTGACAGGATTGTGTCGCCACAAAAGCGTCGGTAACCCCTGGAATGACGTATTAGCTGTACATTTAACAATGGCAGCTCAGCGAAGGCTATGATTTTTCACGTCATGGGAGCTGTTTTTTGTGAGCTTGAGTACAGGTCGATCTGTAAAAAAAACCTCCAAAAGTCCGTCTTCGCATGTGATCCCATGATAACATTTGTCCATTGGTTTAAACAGATTTATTTCGTAGCATCGGTGGAAACACTGGCAAACCGTTTGAGCACTAACAAGACGAACTTATAATATGCTCAGTAAAGCAGTCCATCAAAGCAGTCTTGCAATGACAGATCACAAATTACGAGAGAGAGAGAGAGAGAGAGAGAGAGAGAGGTCTCAGTTGGTGAGCATTTTCTTTTCAACAGCGGCCAGCTGCTACAGTCGTTCTTGCTATATTATGTACATGCCTATGAAAAACGTTCCGAAAGTGTGACAGACTCTAGACCGGTGTTAAAAATGTGTACGTTGGCTGTCCATTGCAGGTATGAGGACAACTTACAGTGGGCGACCATAGTGGCCTCCAAGAAAGGCTGGATATTCGGTATTGGGAACTCCTTCTACTGGCTTGTCATGTTCGGGTTGTATGCTGCGGCGTTCTACTATGGTGTGGTCCTCATACAGACGGAGCACCTTGAATCTGGCAACATTCTGTCGGTAAGGTTGTGTTCCGTATTTGTTGTGTTTCTGTATTTGTATTAACTGTGTTCTGATTCAGTACGTCGGTCAATGACTTCTTCGGAAAATGCGTGCTCTGTATTAATCGGGGAGCCGGGACATTCACATTGTAGAAGGTTGGATTTCCAGTGCTCGGGTCGTGAGTTCGAATCTTGCCTGGGAGCCAAATATTCGTGGTGACGTTTTTTTTTTTTTTTTCTCGTTGCCCCGTCCTCGATATAACCTGTATGTGGTGGAAAAGAAAGTTAAACCTGATTAACAACCAACCAACCAACCAACCAACCAACCAACCAACCCTGCATTTATCCTTACAGTTGAATAGCTCTTAAAAGCCCGTGCAAAAATCGCGTTTTAACTTGAAATCTTTGTCTCACTAGTTCCGCTTCGAGCCACTATTATGCAATCAGCAGCGGTCTCGGGCCTAGCGAGAAGACCTATGCCTTGTGTAATAGTGGCTTGAAGTGGCTCCTACTGGCTTGCAGTGGCTGTTTCCATGTGGTCAGCTGGGGGGCAGTCGGGCTTGGGCTCCTAAGATTTAAGGGTGATATCACAAACGAAACAACGAGGAAAAAAGCAGAAAGAAACTTGTGGCTCTCAAACGGGATTTGAACTCAGGACCCTAGCACTGAAAGTCCAGCGCTGCACCAGCTCAGCTATCCCGGGAGATTGGGTTTGGGTGTTTGGGTATTTAACGTCCTTTTCCACCACATACGGGTGATATCAAAGACGGGGCAACGATGAGAAAGCCAGCACAAATATTTGACCCCAGCCGGGATACGAACTCACGACCCGAGCATTAAAAGTCCAACGCTCTACCATTCGGCCACCCCGGCTCCCCAGCTGTCCCGGGAGATGATATAGTTGATGGGACGTCAGGTGGTCGGTAGCTAGTATTTTTCCACTTGTGGATAAGGTCGACGTCAGCCTTGACCTCCATCACTTATTTCTGCGAAAAGCATAATAATGCCTCACATAATAATACTCTCACATTTGGTTTTTTTTTTCTGTTCAGGTGTTCCTGTGCTTATTGTGGGGCTCCATGGCGCTGGGTCACGCCTTCCCGAACCTGGAGGCGTTCGGAAATGCTCGCGCAGCCGCAGTAAAGGTCTTCGAAGTGATTGAACTTCACCCTCTTATTGACGTCAGTTCTCCTTCCGGGAAAAAGCTGGAAAACTTCCGGGGCGTGATCGAGTTTAGAAATGTACACTTCCGGTACCCAGCCAGAACAGAAATAAAGGTAAGTGTGACTTGGCCCTGTATTGTTGAAGATGAAGCAGACTATGACAGCGACAAGAAGAAGAGGAATCAAGGGGGAGAAGATGAAGAAGAATTTATCGTGAAGCATTTCTGACTCACGCGTGTAACAAAGTTAATCTATTTAAGAACCCTCCGTCGTCTGTTGCCTGTTGGCTGTCTATCTGTCGTCTGGCTGTAAAAAATTTCACACTGGTGTTTTAACAGTAACTATTAAAGGTAGAAGCACCAAACTTAGCACAATGGTAGTTGTGACAAGGGCTTTCCGAAAATATCATTTTAAATGACCTTCCTCAAAGGTCAAGGTCACAGAGTCACGGTGAAAGTTCCAATCAGTGGTTTCTTTTTTCTCAGCGACTACACACACCAGGCAACCCATCTTTAGCACAAATGAAGTTGGTATGAAAAGGTTTACGTTTACAGTTTGGGTGACCTTGACCCCTGGGATCACAGGGATTAGGTGAAAGTCTCGAAAATTATAGTTTTGGTTGAACATTTGCCTTATCTGGTTTGATAGCTGGGAAGAATACCTTTTTGAGTGACCTCTAGTAAAGGTCCCAAGATCACACGTGAGTCATAAAGGCTTTTGCGTTCTAGCCTGAAATGTCGCGCCGTGTGGTACTGAAAGAGAGGGCGATTTAGCGGGTAAAAATGCCCCTTTATCAAAAGTAGTCAAATAGTCATATTCATCGCGATTCCGTAAATACAGGGATTTTATCGCGGGGTCATCCGAGGGTCTTCGGCCTCGCGCTGTTCAAAATATGACTATTTTTTGTTAACGTAAAGAATTTCTTTTATTATTTATACCCCAGTCGAAGCCCGCCAGCAGAAGAAGGGTGGGTGTATGGGTGTTTGGGAGTTTAACGTCCTTTCCCCACAACATAAGGGTGATATCAAAGACGGGGCAACGACAAAAAGGCCAGCCCAAATATAATTTTGGCGCCAGCCGGGATTCGAACTCACGACCCGAGCACTGTAAGTCCAACGCTCTACCATTTGACTATCCCGGCTCCCCTGCCAGCAGCAGCAGCAGCAGAAGAGGAAGAAGAGAAGAAGACTGTGAGAGTTATCATACCCCCACTGATTTTGTAAATCGCCAAGGTCTAGGTGAGTGATCAGGCTTTATCTTTCTCCAAAATCAAACTGTATCTAATATATTCCTTTAACGTGGTCACGTACCGCAGGTTCTGAACGGCCTAAATCTGAAGGTGAACCCTGGTAAGCAAGTGGCGCTGGTCGGTCCCAGTGGGTGTGGCAAGAGCACAGCTATACAGCTTCTACAGCGCTTCTACGACCCAGAGGAAGGACAGGTACGTTCAGTTCAAGACTGCACCTCTGCGCTCGGAAATAAACATAATTATACGCTCCATCGAGTACTACTACTACTACCACCACCACTACTACTAATCGCATGAATATAGGCTCTTTATCCCAGGTATTTTGCTCAAAGCGCCGCGAGCTAAACCCAACACGCACGCTTACGTGAATCACACGCATTCTCTCAGACACTGGACATGAACACGTAACAATCACGAGTTGCGAAGGGCCAGCTCAGCAATTTAAGTTTCGGAATTTTAGAATTGCATTTATTTTCGGGCTGAAACATTTCCAAAGCTGAGGGGGAGGAAGCCGAAGTGACCGGAGAGAACCCCCAGCGGTCGGCACGAATGAACGGTGCCACATACGGTGCCACCCCACGCTTAGGGTGGGACTCTAACCTGACCTCTCGCATTGGTGACACCGACCACCGACCACCGACCGCCGACCGCCCTGCTCCCCCCCCCCCCCCCCCCCCCCTTACCGATCCCATCTCTCCGAAGTCTCTTCAGTGTCATCTTTGAGTCTGATTCAAAGTTCCGAAGGCTCAGGGTGTGCCAGAAGACTGTATCTTGGCGATGTTCCAAGAACTTCCCCTGTTTAAAAACAAAATGGACGATGAAGACAATTTTACAATCATTGTTTATTTACTTTCTGTCTTGTGTTGTCGCAAAAGATATTGCTGGACGGCAATGACATCAGGGATCTGAACCTCAAGTGGCTGCGGGATCAGATCGGCGTTGTCAGTCAGGAGCCAGTCCTCTTCGCCACCACCATCGCCGAGAACATCCGCTACGGTTGTGATGGCGCCTCTCAAAGCCAAATCGAGGAAGCTGCCAGACAGGCCAACGCGCATGACTTCATTTCAGAACTTCCGGAGGTGAGCAGTCCCTAATATTTGTGTCATCCTTCAATTTCCAACATTTTCCTCCGTTTTTATTCATTTGTTTATCTTGATTATATCACCCATGAATTGTAATTCTAATGTTTCACCCCTGTTGTCGGCTTGAACAGGCGGTAGTCAGTGGCACACATTGCTCGCAAACTCAGTCCTAACAACCACTGTATCAAAGTCAAGAACCATCTTTGCCATTCCGGGTGTTCTGTAAAATGGTTATAGTTCGTAAACCTGCGAAGTTCACGTAACCAGGCCTCCCAATTGTGTTGACAAGACGCCAGACCACGTTGTGGACGCCGAAAACTCTGCTCGTGCACTTTAGCACAGCATGATTAATCAAACATTCCAAGTTTGACTAAAATTAACCTCTCAGAATACGCGTCACAGCTACTATTCAGCAAAATGGCGATGTTCTTTTGGAAAACTGACACTTTCGCTATGGATATAATGCTTTCGTAATAGCTTGTTTTTTTCTTTTTAAATGCGTGCATGGAGGGTACAACAGGGCATCGCATCATCAGTGCATCATTGACCTATGCGTGTATTGCAAGCGGTCCTTGACTTTTTGTGATGAGGAAAGTTGATTATCTAGTTTTCCTGGACAGGGGTACGATACTTTGATTGGAGAGCGAGGTGCACAGCTGAGTGGAGGTCAGAAACAGAGGATTGCCGTGGCACGTGCACTTGTGAGGAACCCCCGCATCTTGCTTCTGGACGGGGCCACGTCAGCACTGGACTATGGGAGTGAGGCTGTGGTGCAGGCTGCCCTGGAAAAGGTGACAACTCATTGTAAAAAAGTCAACAACAACCCAACAGCAAACAAACACTTAGACAACAACAATAAGTACAGCACTACGGAATCAGCTTGAAGACAAAACCTGTAGGGCAGCTACTCTCACGCAACTGAAGATACGTATGAACATTTTCGGCGTTTTCAATAATTATCAAAATCTGTGCCATTCATTTAAAAAAAATCTGTTTTGCTTGATATTTTCCAATATGGACATACACCACATATAACATATATAACACACATATGTATATAACACATTGGTACAATGCATACATTCAGAAGTATATTTTTTATAAATTAAAAAAGCAAACAAAAACAACAACAACAACAACAACAAAAAACACGCATACTTATGTATACAGAGAAACGCCCTCAACCCCCAAACCTCCCCCAGAGAAGAGGCAAACCATTCAAACGATTTGTTAACTACACTGGTGTGAGTAGAGTTGGAGTTTCTCTTGAACAGTGTGATCAAATAGTATAGTGTGAGTAACAGCTTTAGTAACCACGACCAGTCCATAGTACAATTCGAGTTGTTTCTCACCCAGGCCGGAGTGGGTCGAACAACAATCAATGTTGCCCAGCGTCTGTCGACCATTCGTTACGCGGATAGTATCGTGTCTCTTACTGACGGGAAGAAAGAGGAGGAAGGGACACACGACGAACTGATAGTTCGGGACGGCCTGTACGCTCAGCTTGTCAAACTGCAGGTTGGTCAACTCTGTCGTTGTCTGTCTGCCTGTCTGTCTCTGTTTGTCTGATAAACTCAAAGTCCGCCCGTCCGTCTGTCTGCCTGTGTGTCTCAGTGTCTGTCCGTCCATGTATGTCTGTCCGTCTGTCTCTGCCCGGCTCGCTCTGAAAAACTCGTGTCTGTCCGTTCGACTGAATGCCTCTGTGTGTGTGTGTGTGTGTGTGTGTGTGTGTGTGTGTGTGTGTGTGTGTGTGTGTGTGTGTGTGTGTGTGCGCGCGCACTGTTAATCCATGTGGGTTTTTTTTTTTTTTTTTTGCTTTCCAGACTTTGGCAGAAGAGGAGACAGGCGAAGAAGGTAAGAATCAGTAAAACAATTGAAAACGTGTTTTGGGTTTCGATTCTGCAGTCTGATAAATTAAAAAAAAAATGTACTAATAAAAGTTACATCCTGGAGGTCTTTTGAGCTCACAGACCGACCTAGGCTTATAGTGGTTACAAGAAAACGATACCATTTAGATGTGTGCAAAGTATGTGCAATTTTTGGGCTGTCGTTGCTAGGATATGAGCCGAAACACGAACCAGAACACGCGCCTAGTTAGTGAAGTGACGTGTTTTTAGAAAATAGTTTCAATAGCTACGGCCAAAATGTCCGTCTCATGGTAACTCGCGTGTGGTCGCTGGCGACATTACAAGTTTACAATGCTCTAAAGTTGATGTTAGGAGGAGCACTGATTCAATAGTGTCGAAAAAGCATTTCGCACATATGCTGTTGCTCATCCTGCCTGATGTGTAGTGTATTCGTGATCTGAGTGCATTGACTAGACACATCAAAGAAAGCAATATTACAACTTGCCACAGTAACATCGCATAATTTGTTCGTCAGAGCCTGCTTTGGAAATGTTCAGTCCACAAAATTTGAAAAAATAAATGTACCTGTAATTCTAAATTCCGAAATTTAAATAGCTGAGCTGACCCTTCGCACCACGTGATTGTAATGTGTTTATGTCCGGTGTGTGAGAGAATGCGTGTAATTCACGTGAGCGTGCGTGTTGGGTTCAGTTCGCGGCGCTTTGAGCCGATTCATGAAACTGGGTAAAGCGCCTATAGAATACTCATTAGTAATATTATTATTATGTACATGACTGGATGATGGTACATGGTGTGATGTGTATTTTGATGATAAAATTGATGAGCTTTCTGCGTTGTTGTGGTTTCTTTAGCTGCATTTTGTATAAATTATTGTTGTACTTTATTATCACGGTCTCTGAAGTTTGATATTCCTCCATTCCACTAGCGGAGAGAAAGGAATAGAATCTTTAAAATCTTGATTCTTGAATCTTGATTACTGCATTTGTGCACACTGTCTCTTTGAATTCCAAACCACCTGTGCACGCACTTATCTTGTCTCCTCGTGCCCAGGTGTGGTGGTGGAGATAGTGGAGGCTGACGACGCCGAGGCAGTAGAAGACGCGAAACTGGTGAAGAAAGTCGTCACGGACTCCGGTATGATACGCAAGCTCAGTGTCCGCACCAGCTTACGGAAGACGAAGGAAGGCAAAGAGAACGTGAAGGAAGAAGCTGCAAAGGAAGTGAAAGAGAAGAAGGTTAGTGCAAGATCTACTACTACTACTACTACTACTACTACTACTACTACTACTTCTTTATGATAGGGAAGCCGGGATAGCCGAATGGTAGAGCGTTGGACTCTCAATGCTCGGGTCGTGAGTTCGAATCCCGGCTAGGGCCAAATATCTGTGCTGGCCTTTTCCTCGTTGCCCCGTCTTTGATATCACCTATACGTGGTGCAAAAAGGACGTTAAAACTCCCAAACACCCACCCACTATTATATATGATAATAATAATAACAACGATAACTATCTTTTCAAGATCAAGAACAAGGTGTACGTGAATGTCTGCAAGTGAAAATGTTGCATCGGGGACATAACTATATATTTTCGTCTAATAAGAAAAGTAGGTTATATAAATAGGTAAAACCCACAAGGCGATCTGGCACGTGAAAAATCACATTCCACCACAGGGGGCGTGGAATGAATCAGAATCAGAATCAGAATTGTTTATTGATAGGCCTTAGGCCCATTCAAAGTTGAGAGTGACATCCAGACATTCTTATCCACATCAATACTTGTACAGGAAATAACCAAAGTGCAAAATAAAATATATCAACTCGGCTGAGCAACTGTTGTCTTTTTCTTAACGCTAGAAAAATATATAATGCCAGGTTCTTAACTGTACAATAGTTGCTTGAGGCCATTAGCAAAGTGAGTCGAAAGCTGCTTGGATGGTTCCAAAATTTTCTAGGAATAAACCGGGTACGGATATCAGAAAAGACTAGGACAGTATAAAAGAAAATGTAACTCGTCTTCAATATCAATAGAGAACAAGTACATCATGCAGGCAGGAAACAGGGAAACAATGGGCGGCTCTGTAGACATGGTGACGCGCTTTCTCCGCTTACTGTCTTACTTAACATGTAGCCATTTCCTACTTGACAGGTCATGCTAGCCAACCAAAGCGCCCGAACGAGACACGCGCGTACTCCGACAAACCCACACCTGTGGGTTAGCTTGTCTGACAAAAAAAGATCTGGGCCCGCATGTAAGAGTCGAGGTTAGGGATTTTAGCCCCCGGGTTAGAGCCTAACCTCGAACTAAACTAGCTCTAGGGTTAAATTTTCTGTTTTTTTGTTTTTTGTTTTGTTTTAACCAGGAAGCGGGTCCAGCAAGGTGCCTATGCCGTTATAGAAGGATTTTTGTCTTTCTTTCTTAGCTTCTTTTTTTTTTAATTTAATTTTGTTTTGGGGTTTCTTTTGTCCAAGTCTGGGTTAGGCCCGTAGCCGTGGGTTAGACTAACCTTGAGCTCTACATACGGGCCCAGAAGGTAAAAAAAAAAAAAAAAAAAAAGTGCGCTACGCGCAGTTGCCGTGGAGGAATGCGTTTTAGTGAGTGGGCGTGGCTACAGGTGTCTGGTCTACAGGTTTATAAGGAAATAGCGAAATGTGAGTTACGCGACTGGTTTCTATAAGATGTTCACTCGCTGTTGTAGAGACGTTCGTCACTACAAGTACAACATAGACTCGCCTCATATTCGTGTTCTGTCCAGGATGAGGAAGAGGAGGATGAAGAGGAAATAAAGAAAGCGGCAAAGGCCGCCAGTCTGAAGAGACTTCTCCGCTTGAACGCACCGGAATGGTTCCACCTTCTGATCGGCATTGTCTTCTCCACCATTTGTGGTCTGACCTACCCGAGTCTGGCCATCATCGTTAGTGAGTTTATCCTGGTAAGAACAACACTGAACGGCGACCGGGACCCGTAGTGTAGTGGTTAGCACTTAGGACCGTGGATTAGCACTTAGGATCATGGGAAAAAAAAAGATAGAAAGCCAGTTCCTTCTGAGGCGTGATCACCTGCCAAATGCCTAGTAAGACTATTCTTTTACGTCACCGAGGGTATAACCTCACAGCTCTACGACATTCACACGTTTCATACCTCAGAATTAAGTGAGTCTGTGCATTGTCCTTAATCTCTGCTGTGCACCCAAAAGCACATGATTCTCTGCGATGGACACGTCACTTATACGACACACTTCACTGTATTCGGTTACACCTTTTATTCCTGTGATGTTCGTTATACCATCACTGAATCAAAATCCTGAGCACAGTTTTTTTCTTTTTCAATGCACGGGTACAATTTTTTTTCCCGTGGTTTGCAAGGTGTTCTCCCTCACGGACCCAGATGAACAACTGCGGAGGGCGGTGACGCTGACCATTATATTTGCGGCCATTGGTGTCGCCTTGGCCATCCTCCGAGTCGCTTTGGTGAGTAGTTTGTTGCTTTGGAGTGCGGTTCAGAACGCTGGAGAAATGAAGTTTTGCTTTTAGTCGTTGTTTGCGCCTTCATTAAGAGCTGGCAGTATGTAACATGAACAGGTATCGAACGGCCTAATATGGGTTTATGTTACTCTCATCGTTTTCTCCACAACACACTTATCTCAGAATACGAAAAATTTTGCAAGTTAAAAGTTTGTCGCAGTTCGACTTTTGTAGCATTCCTCAGAACAGACCATAATTAGCGACCCAACAAATGCACGCGTTCCCCTTCCAACCTGTCCGAGTCCTTACCGCTTTTGGCTAGTTGTGCAAGGTGTTTAGATATGTTGTGGGGAAGAAAAACAGGACAAAGTAAAAATTATATAAATAACAGTTTCAACTGCAAGAACGGTCAGTCACATGGGAATTTCCCCACGTATCACATGCTTCTGTCGACTAGGTCTATGTCTTCGCGACCACGAAGCAAACAGAGCAGAAGAGGAGTGAGTCAAAAACTGTGTACACATCAGAACAACGCAAGCGGGTTGCACTTTTTTTTTCCTTTTTCAGAACGTGAGTTTCGCAAAATCCGGAGCTGCTCTCATCAGCCGACTACGAAGCATGGCCTTCAAGTCCATACTGAGACAGGTATAAAGCATAATTAGGCCTACCAACTGTTTTGTTGTTACTGTTTTTGCAGTTCCGAATTGCTGAATGTGAATTTCATTCATCACTGTTCACCAGATCAAAATAACTAAAACCTAAGACAAAACAGACAAACAGGTCGATAGGTGTACACAAAATAATGGACGTTAATGATTATGCTGAGAAAGTCTTTTTGATGTTGTTAGTATTGTTTGTAATGGATGGCATGCTTGGTAAATCTGTGTATTTGTATTAGTATTATTACTGTTCCTTTGTGAGCTCAGTGTTAACATGTATGTTAGAATTATGCCACAGGTGACTGTGATGTATATGTTTATGTTTGTCATGTTATTATTAAGTACCATACATGCAGTTGCCCTGGCCCTGAACCTTCACTTTTATCTGTCCCTTTACCTGTACTCTTAGCGCTTAGAACTGCCTTACAAGTAGATTACAGCGCTATATAAATAAATTATTATTCAGGCGCGTAGGAAGATGCTGAGAGGAAGGGGGGCCCACTAAGTCGGGTGAGCCATACGGCCGGGGTGAAGAAGGGGGGGGGGGGTGAGGGGAGATGTGTGTGTGTGTGTGTGTGTGTGTGTGTGTGTGTGTGTGTGTGTGTGTGTGTGTGTGTGCCAAGGATTGTGTCCTGCGACAGCAGAGCAGGGGGGGGGGGGGAGCACCAGTGGTGGGCCCCCTCTCCTCTTATCAAAAGCAAGGGGGGCCCAAAGACATTCGGGCCCCCCTTCCAAAAATCGAACGGGGGCCTGGGACCCCAGGGCCCCCGTGGTTCCTACGCCCCTATTATTATTATTATTATTATTATTATTATTATTATTATTATTATTATGTGTTTTGTTGTTTCACAATGTCCCAAGAGGGTAGGAAAATAATTTGACTTTGACTTTGAGACTGTTCTGTTACATACTGAATGTATTACTTTACATTCACTCCCAGCTCCTTACGTAAAAGGGGGTGGGAGTTAGGTACTGCTCACGCCCTTCCATTACTTCCGTTAGTCAAGACAGGGTTATTTTAAAATACAGGCGGATTTAAAATGTGTTTAAAATACGTGGAAAGCGATCTGCGATGAGCTTATATTAGTTTAAGCACTCTCATTTACAGGGATATGATCGTTGAGAACAGCAGATCCTTTGGCCTCTCAGTTTGCTTTGGTATCCGGGTTTCACGTATGTGTGGTTTCTTTCTCTCTGTAGGACATGAGCTTCTTTGATTCTTCAGAGAACCAAGTGGGCACTCTCACAACCCGCCTAGCGAATGATGCAGCACTCGTTCAGGGGGTAAGACAATGTGAACACACACACACACACACACACACACACACACACACACACACACACACACACACACACACACACACACACACACACACACACACACACAGAGAGAGAGAGGGAGAGAGAGAATGATGATGATGATGATGATGATGATGATGATGAAACTTTATTAATTTTATCAACGGTAAAAGTTTTGACAGAAATTCGCCAGTTTACAAACTTGCCGTTGCTAATGCTACAGTGACTATCTACTGAGAAAAAAAGTAATAATAAAGTAAAAAAAAAAAAAATTCAAGACAGTAAAATGCACTAAACTACAAGATACAAAACCAAAGAGAAAATCGTCCATCAGGTCCAAGCGCAAAGAGAGAGAGAGAGAGTCACAATTGTATCCTCCATTTTGCCCACCAGGCAACAGGCAGTAAGATAGGAAGCCTTCTGGAAGCCGTCTCCACAATGGTAGCCTCTCTGGTTGTGGCTTTTGTCTTCGGCTGGAAGCTGGCGCTGGTCATTCTGGCCTTTTTCCCAGTCATCGTCATAGCTGGCACTGTTCAGGGCAAAGTCATCGCCGGCTCCGCCCAGTCTGAAAAATCACAGCTGCAGGAGGCAGGAAAGGTAACTCTAACCTTCTCCGTAGCTCGATTACTTTTTTTTTTATCTGCCCCAACTCTTTGCCAGCTCTAGTGGTGTTCCTCCCAGGTCATGGGTGGAATCCATGGAGGGCTCCGAAATCTGGGCAAATTTTATTATGCATAATGATGGAGATGAGGGTGGTGGTAAGATGATGCTATGGAGGTCCGTGTGGCTTGGGACTGCGGGAAAGGGCCGCATTCCACGCTCCGTGTCATAAATGCCCCGGAGTTAACCAGGCCCGGGAACTACGGCACCTGTGGTGCCGCCCGTGTAATCACCCGCATCATAAGACGTGTCATACCAAGGGAAGCACCCCCAAAGTCGCACCCGTGAAGTGGGTGAATCTCGGCTGTGTGGCAACAGCCTCCTCCCACTGAGCCTACAGCACACCCGCTCTGGGTAGGAGCCGACCTAGGTAGGAAAAATCCCGCTAGCCTCGGCTGGGACTCGAACCCGGGGTCCATGGTCCGAAGTGCTATCCACTACACTACGGGGGCCGGTCGGTTACTGCTGTTTATCAAGGTAGGCAAGACAGCCTCCATTGCCAAGCCATAATTGTACGCGTGTGACATCAGAACTTGTTAGTGAGTTCTAGAATGCTCGACACCGACCTGAAGTTTGAAGCAAATCAAAAGCTGTGCTAAAGCAACAGGCATGTGCAGTGTCGGACCTGAAAGGGAAGGATTGTTTTCTCTGCAGACAATGTCTTTTTTTTTTTTTTTTTTTTTGCTGCCACAACTCTTTTGCCGGCTCCAGTGGTGTTCCTCCCTGGTTTATGGGTAGAATCCACGGAGGGCTCGGATGTTGGGGCAATTTTTATTATGCATGATGATGGAGATGAGGATGATGGTAAGATGATGCTATGGAGGTCCGTGTGGTTTGGGACTGCGGTACAGGGCCGCATTCCACGCTTCCTGTCATAAATATCCCGGCATTAACCAGGCCTGGGAACTACGGCACCTGCGGTGCCGGCCGTGTAATCATCCGCATCATAAGACGTGTCATACCAAGGGAAGCACCCCCAAAGTCGCACCCATGAAGTGGGTGAATCTCGGCTGTGTGGCAACAGCCTCCCTATTGGGTCCATAGCACACCCGACCTAGGTTGGAAAAATCCCGCTTGCTTCGGCTGGGACTAGTACCCGGGCCTCCCGGTCCATAGTCCGAAGTGCTAACCACTACACTACGGGGGCCGGTTCTGGAGACAATTTCTAATAATGTCTTTCTGATAGGCAAAGAGCTACTTCCACCCTCACCACCACCCCCCCCCCCGCGAAAAAAGAGGGAGAAAAGACGCCATTGTAAATCTATGTCTTCCAGATCTGCTCGGAGGCTGTGGACAATATCCGCACAATAGCTTCAATAAACAGGGAAGACATCTTCATCAACAAATTAGAAAATCTTATGAATGAGTATAAAAGGTGAGTGATTCTCTTTCTTTTTTGTTTGTTTTTGTTTGTGATCTTTTTGCTCCATGTGCAAACAATAACAACAATAATAATATTTATAGGGCGCCTATCCCCTGGGGAACGAGCTCTAGGCTCCCTACGATCTAAAACCGAAGTTAAAAAAAAAAAAAAACAACCAAAAACAAAAAAAAAACCAACAACATAAAAAACAAGCCATTCAAGGCAGAAGTTTTGCAGATTTGAAAACAAAATCTCCTGCTCAACATCTAGCCTATGTTAGATGCATTTCGGTGCATTTTTTTCAGTTATCTTTTTTGTTAATTTTTCAGTATGGGACTAAAGACATCACAGTTGCTGGGGATAACATACGCCCTGGCAACAAGCATTCAGTTCTTCGCCATAGCGGCCTCTTTTCACTACGGCACTACACTGGTGGCGGACGGGGAAATGGTATTTTATTATGTTTTCAGGTGAGAAAACCATTTTTTTCCCTGTACAAAAGTGATGGTTTTCGTGCAGAAAAAAAAATTCTGCAAGAAAAACATGCTCATTTCATTGTCGATTTTTCCTGCAGAAAAACTGCTGTTTTGTCAGATTTCCACAACCATACATGCTTACTCATCGTAAATCGTTCTTGCATCGGACACCTTCAAACCGCTACCATACACCCCATGCTACTGGGGTGGGTGGGTGTTTGGGGGTTTAACGTACTTTTCCACCACATACGGGTGATATCAAAGACGGGGCAACGATGAAAAACCCATGCTAGTAGCCAGATTTAGTAGGACTTCGTAAAGAGGACTTCGCTGAGCAGCGTAACCCATTTACATGTAAATTAGGCTCACACGGCAGAGGCCGCGAGCTGTTAACGCGCTGCGATCGGCTAATTGCACCCGTAACGTGCCTAATTTACATGCAAATGGGTTACGCTGCTCAGCGAAGTCCTCCGTACGAAATCCTACTAAATCTCACTACTGTGTCTTTCTCAATTCTGTACAGAGTTTTCATAGCGATCGTGTTCGGAGGGGCGGCTGTTGGGCGTCAGAGTTCATTCAGTGTGGACTACACGAAAGGCAAAGTGGCAGCGGGGAGAATTTTCACTCTTATTGATCTGGAACCCAAGATCGACCTCGACAAGCCTGGCGAAACTCTGGTCAGTGGAATATTACCGTGGAAGTTTTGTTTATTGTACTAGAAAAAAAAGGGTTAGGGTGGTTGGATGGGTGTTTAGGAGTTTAACGTCCTTTTCCACCACGTATGGGTGATATCAAAGACGGGGCAACGAGAAAAAGGCCTGCACAAATATTTAACCCCAGTTGGGATTCGAACTCACGACCCGAGCATTGAAAGTCCAACGCTCTACCATTCGGCTATCCCGGCTCACCCCCAAAAAGGGTCAGGAGAAATAGAATGGAAATAATTATCAGAACGATATGCTGTCGTAAATATTCAGCTGCAGCATACTTCGTGTTCTCAGTGTCAGAGTAAAAGATTTAAGGACAGCGGTCGTTTTTATGTCAAGGATTAAAGGATGAGTCCTTGATATTATTTTTCATATGATGCATCTACCCTTTGGAACACCCATTTTTGCAAATGACAAGAAGAAGAAGAAGCACAAGAAGAAGCATTCAAAACAAACCCTAAGACACACAGACTCAGTCCCCACCTTGAAAACAGCTTTTAAAACACAAATTTGCTCTTAGCAGCAGTGATGAATAATGACAAAACACGCTCTCTTTGTTTGTTTTTTAGTGTGTGTGTGTGTGTGTGTGTGTGTGTGTGTGTGTGTGTGTGTGTGTGTGTGTGTGTGTGTGCTTCCTGTATTGCTTTTTTATTTTTTTAGCTCTTTTTTTAAAACTCTGTAAGCGCTTACAGCCCACCGAAAATATGTTTCCATCATTATTATTATTATTATTTGGATAGCGAGTTCATTAGTTCATTAGTTAGTTAGTCAGTAAGCCAGGATTAGTTCGTCAGCTATTCCTGTTCTTGTAGTTCCCAGAGAGAAAGAAAGAAAGAAAGCCTGAAGGTGAAACGATGGAGTGATCGCAATAACATATAATATCACACAGGCTAACTACACGGGTCAAGTGGGCGTACGCAGCGTGGTGTTCTACTACCCTACCCGCCCCACAGTACCCGTGCTGAACGAGCTGACGGTGGCGGTAGAGCCGGGACAGACCCTGGCGCTGGTGGGGGGCAGTGGCTGCGGCAAGTCCACCGTCCTACAGCTTCTGCAGCGCTTCTACGATCCCCACGATGGGGCCATGGTCAGTGTTGAAGAACACACAAATCTGTGGACTTTGAAAAATATCGACTTAGCTTAGGTTTGGTTGTGCAGCAGGTCTTCAGTCTGGACGCTCACAAAGACCCAGCAACTGAACGAGAAGAGCCTTTTTGGAACCTGGGGTAATACAGTCTTCACAAAAAGTTAAGGACCAGTCAACATAATGGGTGACAGTTTCAATAAATCAGAAAAAAATAAACGAATAAGATTTTTCCCGTGAAATTCGGTAGCAAGGTTAAGGGGTAATTAGTGAACATGGCGACCACTGTGTGGATGGCACGTGCGCGTCACACAGCATGCTTGGCGCGTTTGAAAATCTGCAATTTCGGCAAAACTAGACCGAGTTTCAGTGTTCAGTGAGCGATACCTGGGGCTTTCTGCACGACAAAAATGAGATGCAGGTCAAAGAATGCATCCCTGGCTATGAACTGTGATCGTTTGTTTGCCTACATAAGCCGCCGTTTCAGCGATGTTCAGCACTACACCAGCATGCCACCACGACAAAAGTTGAATGATATTTGTAAGTGGTCCTTAACTTTTTGTGAAGGCTGTATATCGGCCAGATCAGCTATCTTTACGGTGTAACTGTCAACCTTACCACAAATAAGACCTGGGTAATACGAGTGTTCCGGAAGACTGACACTACTCAAGACCCGGGTAGATCCACCCTGACGCCACGGGCACCGTGGATAATTAATCATTGTACCCGGCCCCTTATTAGCTTATATCTTCCGTAACTCTTGTAAGACTCGGAAACTGTCAGTCGTGCACAAACAGCTGATGTGGCCCTCGTAGCACAAGTGTGAAACGGATCCACATTTGTATTGATGTTTAAATTCCGCGTACATCACACTGACCCACGAATATATTCAGGATAGCTTTGGTTCAATGGAACGATCCTTTGACAGCTTGTCTCATAAAAAAATATAGCCCAGACAGGGACTTGAGAACTATACGGGATGGATGGGATTCCGGCGATGATACAAATTGAAAAGCTGTCGTTTTATCGTTTTGATTTTCCTCTTCCTGAGCAGACGATAGAAGGCCGTAACCTTCGCCAGATAAACCTCCGCTGGTTCCGGCAGCAGCTAGGTATCGTGTCCCAGGAACCCACACTCTTCGACGGCAGCATCGCCAGCAACATCGCCTACGGTGACAACACCCGGGAGGTGCCCATGGACGAGATAATCGCTGCTGCGAAGGCTGCCAACGTCCACACGTTCATCCACGAGCTGCCTCGGGTGAGTTGAAAGGAGCGAACGAGATATAATTGTAGAAAGATGGCGAACTTCTAGTGGACCCCCTGGAGGATGGTGTGGTAGGGCGAGAAGAGGAAGGGGTTGGGTGGTGGTGGGGTTTGGTGGTTGAGAGACAGCTCTGTCAATTGCACGATTGGATCGACTTAACACCAGTGTTTACCGTTTATCCAGAGATGTTGGCATATTGGCTACACTTCACAGATATCGATTTCAAAGAAAACGCTTTAAATTCCTATTAAACATAACGTCGCACACCGTAGAAGTCTCTCAAAAGTGTCCGCCTCACTTCACTCTGGTTTCTTTTTCGAAGATAACCCTCAAAAGCCCATGCAAAATGGCAGTTTTACTTGAAATCTTTAGATCACTCGAAGTCACTATTATGCAATCTGCAGCGGTCTCGGGCCTTGCGTAATAGTGGGTTGAACTTGAAGTGACTCCTGCTGGTGTACAATGGCCTGGTCTTTTTAACAAGTTTTGTCAAAAAGTGGGCAGGGAGTGGTCGGGCTCGGCTCTTAAGGGGATGGGTGTTTAGGAATTTAACGTCCTTTCCCACTACGTACGGGTGATATCAAAGACGGGGCAACGAGAAAAAGGCCAGCACAAATATTTGGCCCCAGTCGGGCGGGCTCTTAAAGAGTTAGACCCGCATCATGCGCAGAAATGAACAGTCACAGCACGTGAGGCGGTGACCATAAAAAACAACGCTGTTGTCCCGCTGCTCTGATGGCGCACACCGTGCTTAACGCCGTCAAACAACAACAACACACGTGTTGGCAACTTGGCATGTCCTTGATGTTGGCTAAACTGTGTGACAGGGTTACGACACGAGTGTGGGTGACAAAAGTACCCAGCTGAGCCGAGGTCAGAAACAGAGGATCGCCATTGCCCGCGCACTGGTCAGACGACCCAAGGTTCTGCTGCTGGACGAGGCGACGTCAGCCCTGGACACGGAGAGTGAACGGGTAAATAGTCGGTCTTTAAGTGTAAGCTTGACGTGCTTATTGACACGGAGAGTGGACGGGTAAATAGTCCGGCTATACCTATGCTTGACGTGCTTATTGGCACGGAGAGTGAACGGGTAAATAGTCCGTCTATAACTATAAGCTTGACGTGCTTATTGGCACGGAGAGTGAACGGGTAAATAGTCCGTCCGTTATTAAGTTCCACTGGCGGTTTGCCTCCTGTTGCAACTCCCTGGCATGCATCTTGCCCTACAAATACAAAAATCACGAAAATCACGCTTTTTCGTTTTATCATTACAAACTAGCATACTCGCCAGAAGTGGTTCTTTAAATAAACACCGCCAAACTTAACCCGACGCTCGATTTGTGGTATTTACCCCTGCACCCACGAAATATTTGGGGAAAACAGCCTCTTGCGTGTTGTGCTCCAAACTAACTCGTGAACCAAGCCAATGATAGCTCTTGGTTTGGCTAAATTTAAGGTACGACCTCGACCTCTTAGCCACGTGACTGGGGTTAGCTCCAAACTTTTGACATTCTGTATGAAGAATTCACAAAGTAGTTCAAGAAAAACGACGTTGAAATGGTTGAAGAGAAAAGGGAGAGGGTGAGTGTGTGGATGGAGCAGCTCATCGTATTTTGGGTTTGTCTTGTTTTGCTGTACACAGCTCAGTTTCTCACGTATCGTGTTTTGTGTTTCTCAGATTGTGCAAGAAGCGCTAGACAAGGCACGCGAGGGCCGCACGTGCATCGTGATAGCTCACCGCCTGACCACCATTCAGAACGCGGACAAAATCGCCGTCATCAACCTGGGACGCGTTCAGGAGATAGGGACGCACAGCGAACTCGTCAAGAAACAGGGAGCTTACTACACGCTGCTGATGGCGCAAGGGGGAGGTCACTCCAAAAAGGAGTGAAGATGACTGTAGCGTTTTTGTTTTGAATGCGCCCGTGTCCAGATTACGTTTTTTGCACTGGGCACAACTTTTTAGCAGTTGCGCCTGTGCGCTTCAAATCAATAGTCAATTTTAAGTCTCTCCCTCTGTGCTGCGAATATCTCCTGCTAGCATACTAATAAATGGTTGCGTCCTTTCGATCGGTAGAAACCCGTTTTACTAGCGCTGTATTTAGTTCCGCACTGACTGAGAATATAAAATAGAAAGATGGCCACCGCAGCCGAACGTTGTGAACGTGAGGGCCCCAAATGGGGACCTTAGCATAGAGAGAGATGTTGATAATGAATGGAGTTTTGAATGCAACACAATACCGCCGGCTGACCGTGCAAGCCAAAATTCAATCGACCCTGCTAAATCAGCGAGTGACCGCAACATTTTATGCAGACGCATAGCTTTCACTTTGCATTTAGTCTGTTCTTGGCTCATTGCCAGCCTGAGAAACACTGGAACTGTGCATGTGTCGAAGTGAAATGATCAGTATAGCATTAAGATGCGATACAGCACTTACACTTTGCACGAGCGGTCGAACATTCAAATTCTACGACGGGTATTACGCCACTGGAACGAGGGTCAGTGTGGTCTCGGCGTCATCGAGTACGCTTCTGTTGGCTCAGTGCCAGCATTACAAACGCTGTCACTGTCCAGGCGTCTAAATGGTGCGATGCTAGATATCGCGAAAACGGCTCCCAACGATCTGCGAGCATAAAAACTGTAACATTAACCACTTTAAACTGCTCAGAAACATTTGTGAGTCTAGAAATCTCTGTAAATGACCCCAAAGTCTTTTTCCTAGATGTGATAAAGTTAGTAGAAAGAGATAACGCTATTTTTAGACCCACCCTTCAATCCAGGGCGAAGCAAAACAACAAAACATCGTCGAACACGATTCACAATTGCCGCAAGCACTGGGATTTTTCAAGAGTGGGAAGGGAAACTAGATCTCTCCGCCTGCACTTTCTTTATCGTTAGTTCTAATACTTTAACCCGGCACAACTGCTAAGCGCCGCTGTGGTCCCTCGGCAAAAACGGTGCCACGTGTGAGTGACATGTTGGCACAACTTCTGTTGAGAAACGCCGACTGGCGGTCTGTCATGTTGAACGGCCCCTGGAGTGAAACTGTCCACGGTTTATACTAGTGTTGCTGTAGTTCAGAAACTGTTTTGCTGAGCAGTTAGATACGCACTACAGTGCAGTTATAGTGCTGTTCGATTTTGTATTTACTTAACCACTTTCATGGTTGTTAACAAATGTGTTACAGCAGGCTATAATTATTAAGAATGCCGCCTCCCCCTCCCTCCCCCCCCCCCCGAAAAAAAACAAAAAAAACGAAAGAAGGAAATCACACCACCACCACCATCACCAAACGAACCCTAGCTGTAGAGGTCAATGAATATAAATGCACGAGGCCTCAAAATGAAGGCACCATACTCACCCCTTAAAGTGCTTCTATCTAGAAACAAAAATTTCCATGCATATACCATGTAACGCACCTGCCAGGAGTTATAAAAAAAAATTGAATGTATCCTTTCCGCTCAGGCCTCACTGGATTAATGCTAGTCTACTTTCTGTTCAGGCCAGAAAGCCACGTAAATGAAATCGACTCGCGTCACCTCTGCCTCTCTTGTGCGCAAAACGTCCCAGCTTCACTAGCAGCTGGTCTCTTGCTGCAACCCCCTGGCTAGGCATGGCTTCCCCTCTAATCGAGGATGTGGCGTCCCCGATCACTCATGGGTTGCCCGAACTACCCCCCTGGCATGCACCTTGCCCTACAAAATACAACAGTCACGAAAATGACGCTTTTTCGTGACAACAAAAATCACCACAGACTAGCACACTTGCCAAACAGGGTCGTTCCAATAAAACCCAAACTTGACCCCACGCTCTATTTGTGTCCTTACGCCTGCATGAAGAGAGAGAAGAGAGTTTGCCAAAGAAAGTAAGAGAGACCACGTGTAATCAAACCGTGGTCCACCGTTGCAATCAGGATAGTGCTGCTTTTTTGTTTCTTACGTACTCTACCATAACCAAAAAAAAAAAAAAAAAAAAACCCTCTGGTGGCATTAACAATATTCGCATTTTACATTGTAGAAGAGAGGCAGAGAGAGAGAGAGAGAGAGAGACAGAAACAGCCATTCACTGGTCATTATCGTTATTCCAGAAAGTCTAATATTTCGTTATGTTTTGCCACGCGACACACCTGCAAGTGTGTCGCGTTGCTGAAATTTACGTTTGTGCCAAATGGTATTTTATGAAATCATGTTCAATATTGTTTCACAAGTTCATCATCCTCTTGTGATATAAAACTTGTTCGTGTAAATGGATGCCACATTCTATTTGTCGGTATATGCAGTTTTGTCTCGTTACTTTTTGTTTTTGTTTTTGTATGTTTCTTTGTTTGTTTTGTTTCATGCGTTTAAAATGTTATTGTGACTTCCAGGTTTGTGAAGAGTTACGCCTGGCGCCACGGTGGAAGTTGTGTAAACTGTTACAATCAAGAAAGAAGGTTTTATTATGTATATTTGTGACGTATCAGTTATAAACAGTTTTGATATGATCGTCCTTGTTTTTTGAGTGTACTGAACACACACACACACACACACACACACACACACACACACACACACACACACACACACACACACACACACACTTAAAAGCCACACTTTCATAAATCATGGAATCCTGTAGTTTTAATACCGCTAAAACTATAATTATAGGTCTTGTGGTCGCTGTGTGCATAGTGATCTCGCACACACGCACGCACGCACGCACGCACGCATGCACACACACGCATGCACGCACACACACACACACACACACACACACACACACACACACACACACACACACACACGTACGTTTGTTAAAAGCAGCGAACTAACTAAGGCAAGAAGATAAACAAAACATTATCTCAATCACTTCCTAGCTACACACCCGAACACCCACCACCACCCTCACCTTCCCGCTCCTTTGTCTATCCCCCCCTCCCCCCACCCATCTCCCTCCCTCACCCCCCCTAACCCCCTCCCTCCCTCCCCCCTCCCTTCTTTCCACCGATGCCCCTTTCCCAGTCCCCGCAAAAGCAAAATCAAACAACGGTTTCTATAAAGTCTCGGGAACGCCCAGCTATTAACACGAACCTACGTACAAAATCCAAACGAACAAACTGAACGCACGGACATAAACTAGTGTTTCTTCTACAAGGAATATGACACTTTTTGAATACTCATTCCTTATTTCCTGTCACCCCTTCCACCGAAGGAAACGACGAATACAATGACAACAATACAAAAACGTTGATTTCTTGACTATGTGTGTGACTGTTTTACACTCATACATGGGTTTTTGCGTAAAGTTGTTGACTAAGCAGGCCGTTATACGTCATAAATGTTTCGTGTGCATTTTAGACATCCCGTGTCATAGAACGCTATCCTTTGGGGGGTTATACTGGAAGTTTAAGGTTGAAAAGAGAGGAGAACATTAAAAAGTCCAGTGATGTTGATGACTGGCCATTATTATAGCGCTACAAGAAAACTTCCATGTAGCAAGCATGCTCACGGCGCCTTTGGAGTGAAAGAGAGAGAGAGAGAGAGAAAAGATGCGTCTTGAAGTTCCGCTTGAAGGTCATGACTGACGCAGAACCTGACTTGAGGTGAGCTGGCAAGTTGCTCCAGAGGCAAGGAGCTGCACTCTTGAGAGTCCAGTGCGTACAGAAAGACCATACGGAACAGTCAGTGTGCAAATGCACCATGGGTCCAAATTAACTAGGAAACTTTTTTTTCCCCTGTGGGTCACTAGTTTATCAGTAAATTTATTCTACTTTCCCCCTGTTCTGAGCACATCCGTCAAAATCCCGACAGTGCTGCTTCATTTCGAAGGTTCCCTGCCAGAACGTCCTATCTCGCTTCCTTCTCTCTGTATCGATGCTACCTTCTGTCACGTAACCCTCGATTATTAAAGCCTCCATGTGTAATTTGTGTTCACAAAACCTCCCGATATAAAAGTGACTGAATCAAACCTGAGTTCCATCTGTCTCTCTAGCTTCTGCATCTTTGGCAATTTCTGTGCCAGCACCCATTTCGGCCTTGCCATTTCCTGGACTTTCACCGTGTGTGGACAACACATTGGCTTCAGGACCATTATCAACCGCTAACGCCTCCGTTTAAGACTTGTCACCGGATTCAGTTGGTTCATCGGAAGCTTCTGCAGCTCGAGCAGTGTCACTTTGGTCAGTTATTACCGTGTCAGCCGCGCTAGCCTCGTCTGCTTTGTCCCCCGTGATTTCATTCTCTGCTGCTGTGGATCCAGTTTTGTCGTCGTTCTGGGGGTGCCGCGCTGCTTTGTCAAGGAGTTCTTCTGAACGCGCTGTGTCTACATGACCATCTGCGTCAGCAGATGTAGGGCCAGCTCCTCCCGCGGTTTGATTCTCCGTTGTCGTAGATGTTGTTTCGCGGTCGTTTTCCGGGGTGTGCTGGGTCGCTTTGTCAAGGGGTTTTTCTGTCTGTTCTGAACGCCCTGTGTCAACAGGACCTTCTCCCTGACCTTCTGATCTGTCTGTGGACGCAAGACCATCAGTGTGACTTTCTCTTTCTGTGGTTGCAGGACCGGTACCTCCTTCACTGCTCTCCCCAACACCTGGCAAAGTTACGGTCAGGCTGGCTGGCTCGTTGGGGGTAGCTTGACTTCCCTGTCCTGTCTGGGTTGCCGTTCTGTGCCCTTCTTGAAACTGTTGCCCTCCTTGTGCAGGCTTTCGTGAATCCGACACGGAGTTGGGCCTCGCTGGGCAGCTGTCCTCTTCAGAGACGACTCCCAGTGGAGGTTGGCGGGGACTGGCCGTATTTCCAAGACCGGCTGTGCCTGTACCGTGCGGGAGAGCTTGACCTGATGAGGTGAAGGTCTCCACAGGCACACCCATCTCACGCTGCAGCTGAGCCATCAGGGCCACCTCCATCTCGATGCGGCACATCCCACATGCGCAGCTGGACATGTCCTGCACTCCAGGTGGCTGGTGGGTGTCACTTGGGGCTGGAGTTAGGAAAAGCAGATCAGACAGTTAAGACAAACTACGACATGAACAGCGACAAGATTGACTACGAAAAGTAAGCCAGGCGGTCCACACAAAAAGAGAGTCAAGCAAACCGCAGAGGGGGGGGGGGGGGGCGCAAAGTAAGGAGGAAAACTAAACAGACTGGTGTCAATAAGCCAAAGAACAGAGACTAAACAAGAGTGAAATGAAGATTCTTACATCAGCATAATCATATACATACAGACGAAACCGTATTGATAGCAATAAATTAATTAGGTGACTGTCAATACAAACATTATCACAAAACATTAATGTACACAATCTGCAGAAAACAAATCGGGAACCAACCTAGAATGAAAATGAACGTTAGAAAACCACTAAGTGAAAGTAAGTCTGACCCTGTATACCCCTTACACACTCCCGTATATCTTCTTCTGTCGTCCACCCCCAAACCCACCCCCAGCCTCCATCTCAACGCGCACTTCCTGCACAACCCAACACACCCCCTCTTACCAGCAGGATCGTCCCCACCAGGCGTACGCAAATAGAACCGGTCGTGCAGCCTGGCCTGGGCGTTGATGCGGACAAAGCCACTGGCGTCACGCATGTGAAAGTGGTGAGGGTGACTGTGGAACTGGCTGTGACTCATACGAGGCGACAGCTGCGACACGTTCACCACCTCACCCTCCTGCCAAGCGCCCGGTGCGGTGATTTCTGTAGATCCTGGCGCCCTCTTGCGGGAAGAAAGCGTCCTGAACGCCCTCTGCTGGGAAGAGTGAGCAGTCTGGGCAAACTGTGCGTTGGGAGGTCTTGGGGCGTGTACGTTCTTGGGGATGTCCACTTTTGCGTAGTAGTCGAGGATGCGTCCCACCTTCCTGTCGTAATCCATGCGCTCCTGGATCGTGGTGTGCTTCTCCATGTCCGGCTGTTTGCTGGACACCTTGGGCAGGTCCCGCACACCGCTCAGGTAGGCTTTCCGCAGGTGCGCCAGGTAGCTACCGTCGTCTCTGGTTGTCATGAAGGGGTTCATGGCACTGTACACGGATTGCGCCACGTCAGGTTTGGTCTTCCTGAAGAAAGTCACTCTTCCCCTGTCCAGATACAGCGCAGCGATCTGGTAGTCGCCTATCACGCAGTCCTGTTGCCTGGGGGATCTGGGATGAAAGACGGGGCTGGACCCCTCCGCTGACAGTTCACCAAAAGGAGCGATGGTGTGGACCGCCACGCGCCTGGGGTCTAGAAGTGCGTAGCCGCTGGACGGTCTTTTCGGGGAGCGCATGCCTGTGAACCCCCTCTGCTGTTTGCTTTTCGGCTGCTGGTGGACGTCTTCGATGCGCTGGTGTTGGTGCTGACTGTGATGGTCGTGGTGATGCCTGGGACTAGCGACGTGCTGAAGAACGTGGTCCTCGTGGCTGGACAGCTTAGTGATAGGGAAAGGTGGCGCCGTGGTGGCCCTGGGTTTGGGCGTGTAGGACTTGGGGATCGGGCTAGTCATACAGGACTCGTCCATCTTCCTCCTGGCAGAGTTGAGCCTCATCTGGTTCTTCATGTTGTTGATGTAGGGTGAGCTCCGCGGCGGCAGCACTGGGGATTGGGGTCCGTACTCAGTGTCTCGGGCGTACTCTTCGGGCAGAACCCCGCTCGTCAGCATGGCCCCGTCCTGGGAGACCCGCGCCCGCGCGCTGCCCAGCCGGCGGACAGCTCTGGGACTCCGGAGTCTGGGACTGCGTGGGCTGGCGCTGGAGGCCCTGGAGGGAGGGCTCGGGGTGGTGGCACGGGCCGGAGTGACGTCGTCCTCCTGTCGCACGTCCCTCATGGTAAGCTGGTAGCGGGGCGGCATTCGTTGCCATAGTGTCCAACAGTTTAGAGACATCGTGCTGGCTGACCTGTTTCACGTTCTCGCCCTGCGTGACAAAAACGGTGAATGTTTTACTGGGCTGCAGTAGAGATTCAATACAGGAGGAAGACCTTTTTCTAGAGACAGGTGATTATTGGACAGGTGAAGAACAACGACCTTATTTCCATTTTCTCCGGCAATTTTCCTGGACGTAAATTAAGTTTCTGCAAGCGGGACATGTAAACTTGCCCGATCGACAGCAGTGGGAAGTCTGGTGACCGGCGTGTCCCAGACTGCGACAAGAAAATTCGGGCCGGTCGAATTTACAGAGAGAGAGAGAGAGAGAGAGAGAGAGAGAGAGAGAGAGCAAACGCTTAAAGTGGCCAATGATCTAAAAGTAAGAAAAGGAAAGGTGCGAAACATGTAGTGACGAAGCGGCAAAGAATCACGCTAGTAGTGTCTGGGGCATGCTGGTCAAGAATTATTTTTATTAAGACTAAAATCGGTGCAGTTTATTGCATTTTAAGTACTCCACAGGAGGAAACACTTTTGCTTTGAGGGAAATTTTCAGGGTGGGTGGGTGTTTGGAGGTTTAACGTCCTTTTTCACCACATACGGGTGATATCAAAGACGGGTCAACGATGAAAAAGCCACCACAAAATTTAATATTTGGCCCCAGTCGGGATACGAACTCACGACCCGAGCATTGTAAGTCCAACGCTCTACCATTCGGCCACCCTGGCTCCTCGAAATGTTCAGAATTAAACTAAAATCTTTGCAAGTTGGTGCATTTAAGTCCTTCAGAGGAGGAAACTTTATTTGACGAAAATGTTTTGGCTAAAAATGGAAATCCTACAAAAGACTTTTAGATTTTACAAACGATTTTAAGCCCTGCAAAATTCACATAGGCTTTTGTTGTTGTTGTTCTCCGCGCAGAAACACTTACACCAACAAACCAAAGCTCAAAAGCAGCATGCTTCCCACTGCGGAAATGCCTACAACCTATAACCTTCACGGCTGAACAAAACAGCCACGCATAATTGTACTACCAATTTTGCCTCGCACACTCAAGCTTCCTTCGTACGTACAGACGACACGAACCACGTCACAAGCGTAACTCTGCGATCTAAAATCCTCTAGAGCCGGTCTCACAATGCGATTTTACGCTGAGCGAATTTTGCTGCTAGTAATCGGCGCGTGTGGCATGTGGAATTACCGTTCGCCGGTTCGGCCACGCTTCCACAGACGCGAAAACGCAATCAAACATCAATACCACGTAATATACTCGTACCAAACGTTCCGCTTCACTGACCGTCACGGTGTATGTGGCACGTTCCTTACGGTTGTTGACAGAAGGGGGATAACAAGCGTGTTTGAGCTACTTATTATGTGCCTTTTTATATGGATGTATAGACATCTAGGCTGTATTGGAATGTAGATGAACTTGCTCTTTTTAATTGTGGCACGTTTCAGCGTGTGTGTGTGTGTGTGTGTGTGTGTGTGTGTGTGTGTGTGTGTGTGTGTGTGTGTGTGTGTGTGTGTGTGTGTGTGTAAAACGGTGGAAATGGGAAAGGGGGGGGGGGGTAGCAAGATCTGAAATGGAGAACTACGGCCAAACAGAGGTACTCAAAGTACCCATCATTCTTTAAATGGCAGTAGTTCTGTTTCAATTCTGTTTCGAAACGTATAGTACATGCCTTGAAAATAAGATTACGAAATTTAATGCCTCACTCCCCCTCAACTACCCCCACCTGGCCCCAACAGTAAAAACACCCCCCCCCTCCTCCCCCCGACCCTTCCTAGCCCCCATTCTCAACGACCACGGCAATACAACAAACACTTCATTCAGAAAACTCGCCACTTCTCTGAAAGGAAATGAGAAATAACCGACTAGTCCAATTTCTTATGACAGTCAACGGTATATTTTTCATCAGGAAAATTTGGCTGTATTGCTTAGCTCACACCAGTTCCTTCTACATTATTATAACCCCCCCCCCCCTCCCCCGGAAAACCAGTTTATTGACATGATTTACAGGCAGTCGTACATAACAACACGGCAGTAACACAAGTGCAGCCATGGAAGCTGTATGTATGTATGTTGACAGCTCTCGTCTGCTTTCACATTGCCCGGGTGTTAAGAGCGACCCAATCAAACAGTGAGCTTCGCTTTCAGTTGTTGCCTATTAACACCTACCTAAGTTTCGCGACTGAACCATTAAAACATCGTGCAGAGAAAGTTTTATTACCGCGCTAACGCACTGCAATTATGGGCGTCTTGGCTCAACAATGGTTTAGCTGTTCGACTTCAATGTTCGTTAAAATTAGTGGGGAGCCGGGGTGGTCGAATGGTAGAGCGTTGGACTTCTAATGCTCGGGTCGTGAGTTCGATCCCGGCTGGGGCCAAATATTTGTGCTGGCTTTTTCATCGTTGCCCCGTCTTTGATATCACCCTATGTGGTGGAAAAGGACGTTAAACCCCCAAACACCCACCCACCCTCGTTAAAACTAGAGAAGGTATTGGCCATATTTTGTGAAAAAAAAGTTATTGCATTCATGATTACCAAAGATGAGACTAGCACACACATTAATATATGATATTTGATCGATTTGCAAACGACATGAATCACTCAACTAACCGTGCGACCAACGTTTTTACCCAGGAGGAAAACGCCTTCAGAGAATTTTGGGCTCCCGGCCGGGATTTGAACTCAAGACCCTGGCATTAAAGGCTAACGCTGTAATAGCTCAGCTATCCGGGCTCCCACCTGCGATAAATGCAAGCTTACACAGCCACTTGAGTTGTACTTAAATAGGAAATTCATCAGAGATGGCAGCAACAATAAATGAATGGACAATACGCTGTCTTGAGAGAGAGAGAGAGAGAGAGAGAGAGAGAGAGAGAGAGAGAGAGAGAGAGAGAGAGAGAGAGAGAGAGAGAGAGAGAGAGAGAGAGAGAGAAAACAAAACACCAAAACACACACACACACACACACACACACACACACACACACACACACACACACACACACACACACACACACACACACACATCTTGTCAAGTGAACGTATCCTATCTGTTTTACTCGTGAACGACTTCTTGTTTTTATCTTATTTTTGTTTTGTTTTGTACTTACAGCAAACTATGACAGGCGTTAACATTACCATTTGAGGGGCGGTCTTTAGACACCCTGTCTTCCAAATGTCCACACAAATGACAAATATATCACCGCACTCGATATCGTCCGCTCGTTCACCTAAACGCATGCCTCAACAACTAATGCCATGGGGTGTCTTTAGGCTGAAGGTTGGATCAGGTAGTTTCGGTAATTTGGAATGGGCTTCTCTGTCTGTCTGTCTGTCTGTCTCTGTCTCTGTCTCTTATATTTTATTATAGTAGGCCTACTTTAGAATTGCGTAGAACCAAGGACAGGTTTGAAAGTTGGGTCTCTGCGCCTATACCTTCTTACCTGGAAATATACACTCTCTCTCTCTCTCGCTCTCTCTCTCTTGAGAACACACACACACGCACACGCACACACACACACACACACACGCACGCACGCACGCACGCACGCACGCACACACACACACACACACACACACACACACACACACACACACACACACACACAATTTTACCCGGATCTGAACGGTATGCCCCAAAGTAACCCAATCTCCACATATCAACCAAGATGTCAGACGTCTCTCTCTCTCTCTCTCTCTCTGTGTGCATAAACGCTGCAGTCAGCCAGTCAGTCTACCCCCCCCCCTTCTCCCTCTCAACCAATTCTGCCTTCAATGGAAGTGAAAACAACGAGTAACGGTGAGCTCTCAGGTGGCGAAACTTAACACCCACCCGTGTAAATGACATACGGTGTCGTATATATACATCGCACGCCAGGTATTAGCGCAAGAGAATGGCACAGTCAATCCAACACAAGGGTTTAACACGGGCTCGCTATCCTATTCAATTGCTTCGTGCTTACTCTCTCCTTTATCCCGGATTAAGGACTACAATAGCGCACACCCAGCCCTCCTTACTAGCAAGTGAATTGTTTACATTTTCTCTTACTGCACGCACTACAAGAAAATTCATAGTACACGGGTATATGTTTGATGTTTGGGCAAATAACCGACTTTGCGTATAATGTAATAATGACTGATGTGAGCCGCAAAAGAGATCGCACTTGACGTAGGAAAATGTACGTGATCTTGAGAGTAGTCTTTGCTTGAAAATTAAATTTAATGTTAAAGTATTTAATTTGTTTGTGTCCCGAGGAAGGCGAAAGCCGAAACGTTGACCCGTGCCGTCCTTTGTGAAAGTTAAGTGGTTTCTGTCCCTTTTATGTCGCTTTTATTTGCTTAACTTGTAACCACTTCGCAGTCATTACCGTTTCCTTTTCTACTTATTCTTTGGTTCAGACCACAATATATAAGAACACAAGACCTGTGTTCAGTCAGTCCAAAGTAATGTCATGCATACGAGGTGTGACCTAATGACTATTAACATTCAAACACGTGACACGTGTCTTCTAATATTAACCCGGCATTTCAAGTGCCGCACAGGCATAACCACAGATGCGAGAAAACTTTTTGGTTTTTATATCGACCTTGAAACATGGCCAGTCGGTTTTGGCCTGCCCGGCTTTTTCCTTTTATTAGTGTGCCACCCTTACTCAATACTTCCTCGTTTCATTTCAGAGGAATATCAGGTCACAGAAGCAGGCAATGAAATATTTCTAACGTGCACCGGACATGAAATATATATACGTATGAAACACATAACAACGACAAACTTCACCACCACCACCACCATACAAACAAAAGTCAGTTTCCATAATGAAGAAAAAACCATTCTTACCTCAGTTCATATCGGCCTCACTAAACTTCTAAACTGAGACAAAACCTCGTCCAACAAACTGCACATTTCACTTCACGAGACCTACCACATGCACACACACACACACACACACACAGTGTTCTATGAAGTCCCCTCTCTCTTTCTCTCTCCACCCCTAACTCTGCATCTACAGACCACAGGCCTTGCCAGTACATGGCCAGGCGGCGGCCAAGCAGCATTGAAGTGTTCAAATGACTGTTAATCCAGCAAGGCGCAGCCCGACTGCCAGCAGTAGCCCAGCAACAGAACAAAGGCAGGAGGCCCCCGGGGGGACCAGCACTCGCTTCACGCCCAAAGCCTGCTCTGATAATCGGCGAGGCATTCAGTGAACGCTAAGTTCAACTTGTGACAGGAACCGTGGTTCTTATCTCACTTTTTCCTTTCAAACAACGGTAATCACTCGTGGCGAGAACGCAAGTCAAGGTTTACTGAACAGAGAGAGAGAGAGAGAGAGAGAGAGAGAGAGCGCAACTTTATTTTGCAAGGATAAAAGATTAGGTGTGCAGACCTGTCTTACACTGATCTTGTCCTTGCTAGGTTACAACTAGTTTGAGAGAGAGAGAGAGAGAGAGGGTAAGTGTTTGGGAGTTTAACGTCCTTTTCACCACTTATAGGTGACATCAACGACGAGGCAACGAGAAAAAGGCCAGCACAAATATTTGGCCCCAGACGGGATTCGAACTCACCACCCGAGCATTGAAAGTACAACGCTCTACCATTCGGCTATCCTGGCTCCCCGGGACACACAGAGAGAGAGAGAGAGAGAGAGAGAGGGGGGGGGGGTGGAAACAACGGAGATCTAAGCAAAGACTGAGTGAAAGGTTACGAACAAGAAGAAGCAATGGGAGCAAGGTGGTTGGATGGTGGGTTGCTCGGTTAACGTCCTTCTCTACCACATAATGATAAGGGTGATACCAAAGACGGGTCAATCACCGACAGAGAAATCAGCGCAATGTTTTGGTTCCAAGCCGTGATTCGAACTCGCGACCCGAGCATTGGAAGTCTGTGTTGGGCAGGTCCCAATTTAACAATCAGTAGGCCTCCAAAGTAGCAGTTAAGATATCGGCATTTTCGCGCAGCCATTCGGTCGCTACACAGAAAAAAAAAAATCGTACCTCTCTCTTAAAGTAGGCTAGACCCTTTGACAAAGCTGATCTGTTGCAGGCAAGTCCGTATCCAACATTCGGCAGACATCCAAAGCTGCAGGAATATTAAGACATGTTTGAGCAACCTTTCCGTCGCAAAACAGACACAACCGACCGCCCCCCCCCCCAAAAAAAAAAACAAAAAAAACCAAACAAAACAAAAAACAAAACAAAAACAATAACCCAAACAAACAAAAACCAAACGAAACCAAAACAAAACCCCAACAACAACAACAGAACGAAACAAACAACAAGAACAACAAAACAAAAAAAGGAAAACAAAAAATCCAACAGCAACAAAACAAAACAAAAACCAAAAAACTCCAAAAAAACAACAACCCAACAACAACAAAACAAGCACCAACCTAAAAATCAAACAAACAAACAACAACAAACAAAACAAACAAACAACAACAACAAAACAAAAACAAAACAAAACAACCAAACAACAACAACAAAATCCCCACAACAACAACAACAACAAGAATCTCTCTCCAATACAACAACAACAACAGCAGCAGCAACAACAACAACAACAACATCCCTCCCTCCAACAAAACAAACAAAACAACAACAACAATAAACTGGAAAAAAATCCTCGCGCCAACCCATACATGAAAGTGGACACTGTGACAAAAACGATCTTTTCACTTTTAGGCAAGGCCGAAGTTAACATACAGCAGGCATCCAAATTAGTAAGATATTGGCATTTCAGCACAACCTTCCCGTCGCCCAGCAGCAAAAAAAAAAAAAAAATCTCGCGGCAGGCTGTAGGTGAAAGTGGACACACTGACAAAGTTGATGTATTGGCGACGGGCAGGGGCTCACAATCAGCACCGTTATCGCTCAGACCGCTCGTAACTATTGAGTGCGGCCTACTCGACAGACGCACACACAGATAAGAAAGACTGACTGTTGTATTTGCAGCTCTCTCTCTCTCTCTCTCTCTCGTTCGTTTTGGTATGGGTGTCAAACAGGATGGCCGGGGGTTAATCAAATGTTACTTCGATTCAAAAGTTTTGATCACGATTTTTCTCGGGTAAAACCAATGTCACATTGAATGTTTGAAACTTCAGCACTTAAAACAAAGAAACAAAAGAAACAAAAGACCCTGTATTATCTCTTTTAGGAAATTCGGACTGCTTTCAATGGGGGAAGAGAGTCACTGCAGACATGTGGCTTTACATAAAAGCGATCGTCGTGAAAACTTTCGAATTGTAGTAACACCTTGGTGCTGGGGTGGAGAGAGAGAGAGAGAGAGAGAGAGAGAGAAGAGAGGGTGGGGTGGGTGGGTGGGGGGGGGTGTTTGGGGGTTTAACGTCCTTTTCCACCACATAGGGTGATATCAAAGACGGGGCAACGATGAAAAAGCCAGCACAAGTATTTGGCCCCCGCCGGGATCGAACTCACGACCCGAGCATTACCAACGCTCTACCATTCGACCAGCCCGGAGAGAGAGAGAGAGAGAGAGAGAGAGAAGAGAGAGAGAGAGAGAGAGAGTAGAGAGAGAGAGGATAATAAAAGACCAAAAAAAAAAAAAAAAACCCTTTAAACCATCTTAACCCGTGAATGTAGGCGAAATCTAGAAACCAACGTACTATATATTCCCAGCAGTTTCTGAGAGCAACATTTGAAACGTAGTAACACAGGAAAAACACCCCACTGCGCCATCTTGTCTACCTCCCCTTATGAATTGTGACTTTTCTTTCGAGTCGCTCCTTTAAGTATACCGCAGCGCCGCAGACTGTGTTTCCTTCTCTTTTTCTTTTTTAGTAGGGTTTTATTTTGTTTGGCTTGCTGCCTCGCCACTTGGCTCGAATTTAATTAGGAGACGGTCGTGCATGTTCACAATTGTGGAGGACATTATATTGCCTGAATCAAGGAGCTGCACAAATCGAATACGTCTTGACTGGTTCTTTGGGTGCATGTACATAAAGTTACTTATAAGACAATCGTGTTCGAGAAGTCGAGAAAATTTAATCTGTTTGAATTCAACTTACAGTTTCCGTTTTAGAGGTGTTCAATGAAAGCGAGAAACCCGAAAAGCGAAATGCTTGTAGTGCGTACATATTGCAGTGATATGAAGCCGGTTGAGAAAATGATATTTCAGCGCTGTTAACCGTGTGTATTCAGGGTGGTTTAGTAAACTTTTTCAGACTATGTAGCGGATGTAATCTAGCCACTCGGATTAGGGGTTGGGGGTCAGGGTTAGGGTGAAGGTAAGGTTAAGGATTAGAGTTAGGGTTAATGTTAGGCTTCTGCTGAGGGGTTAAGGGAAAAAGTTTAGGGTTAGGGTCATGAACAGAGGTGATTTTTATATCGATTTTGGAAATACGAATATTTAAAAGATAAGGATTGTGAGATCAAGTTTGGGAATAAATATTCAAAGTCCCCTCAGAAGGCATCTTTAAATCGCACTGACTATTTTTCTTCAAGTGACAAATTGAACTGAGTGTGCGGGCGACTCTATTCTTGGCAGTCGTAGTTTTAAGCAAGAGCTGCCAAACACGGTATTGGCAAACCGGAGTTAGCGAAGGGAAAACATAATTTATCGGCGAATTGCGTGTCACACACAGGAACATTTCAGTCTAAACCAGGCCAAAGTCAGCAGGGTACAATGACACCCTCTCTCTCTCTCTCTCTCTCTCTCTCTCACACACCACACACACACACACACACACACACACACACACACACACACACACACACACACACACACACACACACACACACGCACGCACGCATACATACAAACACATACGCACCCCTCCACCCTCACCCCTCACCCTCCCCCACCCCACGAGCCGATCCCCCCCTCCCCCATCCGTGCCGCATCCTCCCTTCCAACACACATTCACACACACACACACACACACCACACACACACACACACACCACACACACACACACACACACACACACACACACGCGCGCGCGCGCGCACGCTTGCACGCTTAGGGGACACCACACAGGCGACAAAGCGGCAATTACAAAGACAGCTCTACTTCTTTTGATGGTGATTATTCATCTTGTTGTTGATCAATCTGTTGTTGTTAGCTTCTTTGAGCCCGGTCGTGTTCTGTGTTTACGCTGTCACTGAATACACTTCAGAAACCCTTCCAAGCACACGTCCATATGCGCACTCAGACGTCAAAATGGTCAGCAAACATTGGAGATCAGAACATTTTGTGTATTCACGAGAAAGATCAAGCGATATACTGTGTGGTAGTATGTTCCAGTGTCAATACAAAGTGAAGAAGCGAAGGCACATTGTGAAAATCTGTTTTGCGCTCAGATCAGGGAATGCATTCTGACTGACAACGTTTCGCGTGAGTAACTCTATGTTTGCATCTGCCTGTGTCTGTGTGTCTCTCTCTGTATGTATCCGTGAGATGTGTGTGTGTGTGTGTGTGTGTGTGTGTGTGTGTGTGTGTGTGTGTGTGTGTGTGTGTGTGTGTGTGTGTGTGTGTTTTCAGCAGCTGTACACGATCCCCCTTTCAACATGGCAACATTATGCATTCGTCTTCTTTTTTCTCTTCTTATAATTAGTGTAAATGTGTTTCTGACACCCTTCCTTGTGTTATTACGGACAAATGCTGGACAATGCTTTGAAAAAATAACAATAATCGGTAATTTCCACAGCGAATATTGGAGCAGGTATGCAATACTGCAAGTTGTGAAAAAAAAGGACACGTAATAAAAAATGTGCCTGTGTGTGTTGCTGATGAGATTCTAATCGCAGAGTATCTCGTATCACGGGGGCTAGTCGAGACGGCGGAAGGTAAATTCGGTTAAAAAAGGTTTGACAACGATTAGTCTTACATAAAGCCAAATGTTCGAAAAATAAGTATGCACATGTCTTCATTTTCTAAGTCGTTTTCTGGTTGATAAACAACCACTTTCCTTCACACCGCCAAACCGAATCCAAAGGAGTTTTTCCGGTGTAACTCACATTTGAAAATGGAAAAGGCTGGTTTTACCGTAGTGTAGTGATTAGCACTTCGGACGATGGTCCGGGAGACCCGGGTTCGAGTCTCAGCCGAGGCAAGCGGGATTTTTCCAACCTAGGTCGGCTCCTACCCGGAGAGAGTGTGCCATGGGCCCAAAGGGGAGGAGGCTGTTGCCACACAGCCGAGATTCACCCACTTCACGGGTGTGACTTTGGGGGTGCTTCCCTTGGTATGACACGTCTTATGGTGTGGATGATTACACGGCCGGCACCGCAGGTGCCGTAGTTCCCGGGCCTGGTTAACGCCGGGATATTTATGACAGGAAGCGTGGAATGCGGCCCTGTCCCGCAGTCCCAAAACACACTACCTCCGTAGCATCATCTTACTATCATCATCTTCATCATCATCTCAATCATCGTGCATAATAAAAATTGACCCAGCTTTCAAGGCCCCCCGTGGATTCCATCCATGACCTGGGAGGAACACCCTGGAGCTGGTAAAAGAGTTGGGGCAGCAAAAAAACAAACAAACAAAAAACAAAAAACAAAAAAATCTGGTAAAATAAAACAACAACAACCAAACAAACAAGCAAACAAAACCAAACAAACAAAAAACAATAACAAAAACAACAAAAAAGAAAAAGTTATTACCATGTTACCACGAGTGCATGCTCGCACTACAGGCATCCGCCATCTTGCCTAGGACCCGTGGATGTGCACTCAAGGAGCTCATAACCAATGACATCGAACTGGGACAGAATACAAAGTATCCGAACAAGAGAACAGTCCCCGAGTGCCACAGCTGTACGCGTACTGTTGTGTTCGTAATCAAAGAACGCACCAAGCAGACAACAAAACCCCGATTATCTTCATCTACCATTTTGCTAGACCTCAGCTTGCAACTGGTTTGTTGTGTGTTGGGAAAACGTCACGAAATTGCAACAGCGGCAGCAATAATAACAACCATCTGGTTTCGGTAGAAAGCGTTTTGTTGTGCGTTCTTGCCATCTGGCTCCCTCTCAGATCGCACTGGCGTGCCCTCTCATGCGTATATTTCGAGCAATCGTCGTTTGTGTAGGTTACAACGACCGCGTTTAATTAATCCACAGATATCATTTTTTTTTCCTCTCTCGACTCGAACAGGAGAGAAGCCACGTTGGTACATCGCGCCTTAATAATTTCGCAAACGCGCATGTCCGAACCCTCCACTGTGGGTGTATATAAAGACGCTTTCAGTCAACTTCCAGCCTCGGGTTGGTCTTTCGGAAGCCGTGCTAAAGAGGTAAGATGGATATAAACGGGTTTTGGTTTTTCGATTGTTTTGTTTGATTGATTGGTATGTTGACTTTGTGAGTTTGTTATGGTGAGTGTCAAATTGCATGCAAGACAAACCGGCGGAAGTTTTCTTTCGGGCCCGTCGCCATCCGACTCCTGAACAAACTGTGATGTGATGTGATGTGATAATTATGATGTGATGTGTGTGTGTGTGTGTGTGTGTGTGTGTGTGTGTGTGTGTGTGTGTGTGTGTGTGTGTGCGCGCGCGTGTGTTTGTGTGTGGGTGTGAGTGAGTATAGGTGTGAGTGAGTATAGGTGTGTGTGTGTGCGTGTGCGTCAGTGTGTGTGTGTGTGTGAGAGAGAGAGAGAGAGAGAGAGAGAGAGAGAGAGAGAGAGAGAGAGAGAGAGAGAGAGAGAGAGAGAGAGAGAAGAATAAGAATGCCTGTGTTCTGTTTTTAGCCCAGCGTTCAGCTTATAAATGAACTCTTACGCTTTTTAAGTTACTTGAGTCTGTGATTAATATTCACTGTTCTTAATTATTTATTTGTTGATTTATACTGAGCCTGTCTCAATCTTAATTGCCCGTTTCGGGATGAATAAAGTGCAATTGATTGATTGATTGATTGATTGATTTAGGCATTCGATTTAAACCACGACTCTGAAATTGTTGTTTGTTGTTGTCTTTTATTCCCTTACGTATTTAATCATTTCTTCCGCCATTCGGGGAGCCGGGGGTGGTCGAATGGTAGAGCGTTGGACTTCTAATGCTCGGGTCGTGAGTTCGTATCCCGGCTGGGGCCAAATATTTGTGCTGGCTTTTTCATCGTTGCCCCGTCTTTGATATCACCCTTGTGGTGGAAAAGGACGTTAAACCCCCCAACACCCACCCATTCACCCTCTTCCGCCATTCGGTGAAAGGGCATAAAAGTCATGGATCTTATCAGCACTTGAGGTCTTTTACTATTTGACGGAAGGTCTATTTCTTAAATGATTTATTTAAGTGTGTGTGTGTGTGTGTGTGTGTGTGTGTGTGTGTGTGTGTGTGTGTGTGTGTGTGTGTGTGTGCAGCAGCTGTACACAATCCAGCTTTTGCCATGGCAACAAGGTCAAACTTAATGCTTCCACTGCTCTGCGTCATATGCACGTTTTCATTGCACTTGATATGGGCGCAAGAGGTGGAGGTAAGAAAACACACCACAACAACAACAACAACAACAACAACAACAACGAGAACAGCGACAAAACGAAACCCAACAACAAAACAACCGCTACATGTCGACTTTTTCTTTATTTACTGCTCGAAAGATTTCGTAAAAAACAAACAAACAAACAAACAAACAAACAAACAAACAAACAAAACAAAACGACAACAACAACAAACCACACAAACAAACAGATAAGTGCATACGTGATAACACTGACTAAAGTAATTTCCTATACTGTCGTGCTGTCATACTGCTTAATGAAAAGAGGAATTATAAACTGTCCTTTTGATATGTCTCTCTCTCTCTCTCTCTCTCTCTCTCTGTGAAGTCTTTTTCATGTTTGTGTTTATTTCAAAGTTTGCTTTATATTTCTTGTGTAGGATTAGCAGCTGCAAGGTGGAAAATTGGTTTGGTGACAGTCACCTTTTTTAACCTTGTAAAATAAAGATTTGTTCGTTCGTTCGTTCGTTCGTTCTCTCTCTCTCTCTCTCTCTCTCTCTCGTTGCATGATTCCTCAGTAATTTTGAGGGTCAGCAATTAAACCCACAAAGTATAACATGCAGTGGCCGCCATTTTGCAGAACAATACATTTCGCGACGACCCGGATCTTCGCTATCTTGACGGTGACGTGTTTGATGACGACACAGAGCTGGATGAGGTCCACGTGTACTTGAAGCACGGAGTCCCTGTCCGGGGAAAAAAGAAGGTAAATTTATGCAAATTTATGCATAACTGTATTAGTCGTATAATTATAATTACCATAATCATAACTGTGGGTTGATTTTTTTTTTTAACATTGTGGGTTGATTAATAAGTGTTCATGTCTGTGCTGTATTCAAATGTCCTGTATTGTGACTTGTCACCGCGAAACGACTCAAAAGACATTTTAGTTATCAACATCATTTTTTATTAAAGTTCATGGAAAACCCTTTCAAACGGTGCATGTTTCAAACGGTGCAAGTTTCAAACGGTGCAAGTTTCAAACAGTGCAAGTTTCAAACGGTGCATCTTTCAAACGGTGTATGTTTCAAACGATGCAAGTTTTAAACGGTGCAAGTTTCAAACGGTGCAAGTTTCAAACGGTGCATCTTTCAAACGGTGTATGTTTCAAACGATGCAAGTTTTAAACGGTGCAAGTTTCAAACGGTGCATCTTTCAAACGGTGCATCTTTCAAACGGTGCATGTTTCAAACGGTACAAGTTTCAAACGGTGCATCTTTCAAACGGTGCAAGTTTCAAACGGTGCAAGTTTCAAACGGTGCATGTTTCAAACGATGCAAGTTTTAAACGGTGCAAGTTTCAAACGGTGCATCTTTCAAACGGTGCATCTTTCAAACGGTGTATGTTTCAAACGGTACAAGTTTCAAACGGTGCAAGTTTCAAACGGTGCAAGTTTCAAACGGTGCAAATTTCAAACGGTGCATGTTTCACTCGGTGCATGTTTCAAATGGTGCAAGCTTCGAATGATGCTGAAAATTAATAGCCGGGGTATTGTCGACGAACGATGGAAACCCTTCGGTTAGACCAACGCGCGACGGTTTTTTGTTGTTTTTTTTTTTTTTTGGGGGGGGGGGGTGGTTCCCCCCTTCTTCTGCCCCAATTCAACGCCAGCTCCAGTGGTGTTCCTCCCTGTTCATGCGTGAAATCCACGAAGAGCTCGGGAGCTGGTGCAATCTTTATTATACATGATAATGATGGAAATGAGGATGATGGTATGATGATCGTATGGAGGTCCGTGTTGTTTGGGAGTGCGGGGCAGGGCCACATTCCAAGCTTCTGTTACAAATATCCCTTGGTTAACCTGGCCCGGGAACTACGGCACCTGTGGTGCCGGCCGTGTTATCATCCACATCATGGGATGCGTCATATACCAAGGGAAGCACCCCCAAATCTGGGATCAGGTGATTACCGACACATCTGGTGGCGATGGGTCACAACCGAACAAATGATTACCGTCGTCTGGACAAAGGGCCTAAACCCGTGGATTTGATTTGCACTTATGCCCTTTTTCAGAAATCGGGGAAAAAAATATCAATGAGAAGACACTGTTCTTCTTTTTCTTTGTTTTTCTCTTGTGACACAGGCACAGCGGGACCCCGTTCAAGGTCTGATACCTCCCGCTGATGTCATCGACGATGTCCTAGATGAGAGTGCAGAGTACTCATACCCAAAGAGCAAGAAGGACAAGAAGTCCAAGAAATCCAAGTCAGAGACAAGAAAGAAACGCAGCATCACCGTGGACCCGTCCAACTACTGGCCAAACGGCATTGTGCCTTATGTATATGACGATACCATGAGTATGTCAATGTTCTCTTATTCTTAGTAAATTGTATGTTGGTATTTAACTCCTAAAAATCTACGCAAAAATCGCATTTTTTTCCTTGAAACCTTCAGATCACTGGTAGCCACTTGAAGTCACCATAATGCAATCTACAGCGGTCTCGCGCCTAACGGGAGGCCCGTGTGCTTTTAATTTCCAACTGAAAGTGTCAGTAGCTATTTTTGTCCTTCCATTACTTCCTATGGCTAACTCTGCAACATTTTCTGGATGCAGCCGAAGACTTGAAGAAGTCTTTCTACTTTGCCTCGGAACTGATTGAGAAGTATACCTGCGTGCGGTTCGTGCCTTGGGACAACGAGACTCGGACAAGTTACGGCATTGATCATGACAATTATCTGCTGTTCATGGGAGACAGGTGAGTGTAAGAGGCCTTTCACACTGTATTCCGAGTTGCGTCTCGTCTCCCTTGCCAGGCTCGAAGCGACTCTGTGCAAGAACATATCACGTTGCATAAACGCCATTGAATTCGACTTCGCTCTCAGCGAATGACGGCCACAGAGGTGCCAGGGTTGGAGCGGAGTGTACGCTCTGTACGCTCCGCCGCACTTGCGGTTACTGGCACCATCCCATCGGCCGTTACCCGCATCGGGAATAGTAATCCCATGCGTCCTGAGTCTTTACCACTCTATACTAACTCTGTGTTTAGATGTGACCCCTCACCCCTAATCTCTTTGAATTCTCGGCTATCCCTTCCCCACCCCTTGTGTATGAGCTTTACGCGCTGGCGACTAACACTGCCCAGGAGTTTTCTCCCAGGCGGGACTTGTGGCCTCTAAAGATGCGTTAACGTGCTCTTGTGTTGTCTGTCGCTAGGCTCTGTGTTGGGGCGGGGCCAGGAAGGGATAGTGCCGGTTGTACGTAGGTTCGTTGTGCAGTGGTAGGTGATGGGCTTTTACTGGTTAATTGCAGCAGGGACTGAAGCCGGGTTTAATTCTAGGTGCACACGTTTAAATTTTTCCCATCAGATACTTAGGAGTGAGAATGCGGAGGCGTGTGGTTTTTTTTTTATCCTATACTTTAAGTTCATTGTTGGTTAGTCCTCACTTGGTGTGATATTCTGTTTTGCTAGCTACTCTTAGTTTCTACCATACTATAGTTTGACTCTCTCGTGAACAGTGAACGATATATTTTCGATCAAACGGCCCATGTCTTTTATTTTGCCGTCAGTCATTGGAGACCTGTTTTGTTGATTATCATCATTAAAACTTTATCCCTTTATTCTCGGAAGTTCATTTAATTTCTGTTATTTCATGTCTTGTGTCGTTGCGTGTTTAGTGTGTGTTGTGTTGGTGTCTACCGCCGTCCTGACAAACAGCATTCAGGCATCAGCATAGCGGACATAGCACACTACAACGTAATTCATGGAACTCTAGCAGGCGGCACTACATGTGTGTGTGTGTGTGTGTGTGTGTGTGTGTGTGTACAAGATAGCTTTACTATGAACAAGTTGTCGGATGTATGAAAACAGAACAGCAGCGCATCAGATAATTGTGTTACAGTGTCTAAGATGCACTCTGCCTGCATGTGCACATGCGATTTGTACTGTATACTGTGCCTGTGTTGCACGTGTGTTATTGTGAAAAATATATGTATGTGTCAAACACAGAATTAAAACAACAACAACAACAACAACAACATGAGCTAAGTGCATCGTTCATCAAGCTATTCCGAAAAATGTTGGTACTCTTTTCAGCAATGCTTGCAACTCTTACGTTGGGATGATAGACACAGGGAGTCAACAGATTCGCTGCTGTCATGCGGTAGGTATATTAATGTGTTGTTTGTACTTTTAATAATAATAATGATAATAATAACAACGCTCAGTTGGTGTAGTTCGTCTATTAGGGGTGCAAATGTACCCCAGTAATTTCCTAAGGGGGCGGGGGGGGGGGCAAATGTACCCGAGCGAGATGCGCGGGGAGGGGTGCAAATGTATCCTCAGTGGATTTGGGTGTCGCGAGTTGTAACTTAAACGGAAGCATTGCACGAATATACAGCCATCAAATGTTGACGATATACGTGCATGTTTAATATCCGTTGTAATAATATTATTTCTTCCGTCTTCCGGAAACGAGCCTTTCCACGAAAATAGCACGGAAATATCGCAAGAGCTGACCGGACTGAAGGGCGGGATACAATCGTCCCGTTGAGTGGAGGGCTGGAGTACGTTAATGTTGCTCCCAATGCAAATGACTGGATACATTTGCACCCCCTAGCGGACGAACTATACCAGCTGAACCTAACTAGCTAGACGTACTTGATACCAAGAAGTTCTCTGTTACATGTATCGTACGCCCCCGGTACCTTAATAATAATAATAATAATAATGAGGAATTGTCTGGTGCCCAACCTCCTGCTGGAGCTCTGGGCGCCTCACAATGGCAGAGTGGCATTACACACATACACATTAAATACATGTCACATTACATACACATTAAATACACGTCATATACACATATAGAGCAATTTCCAAACCTAATCTAAAGCTGCGCTTCATGACAAAAGACAGACAGCCAGGATGACCAATGAACCATACGAATCACGTAATCTGTCTCTTGTTGAAGGCTGCATGTGTGCACGAGCTGGGCCACGCGCTGGGCTTTGAGCACGAGCACATCAACTATCTGTCCGAGGGCTGGCTCAGAATCAACCGGGGTCTTGTATCAAGTAAGCACACACACACACACACACACACACACACACACACACACACACGCACGCACGCACGCACGCACGCACGCACATTTTGGCCTCTCACTTTTATATTCAAGCTAATATCTCATCCATTTTTCCGCATACTTTGTGTCGAAACAGAGCGATACAGCTTCGTGGGGGGTGGGTGGGGGGGGGGAATAGTTTTGTAGTAAATGATTATTTGAAAAAAAAAATGGGCACAGTTCGATCGGTTAAGATCACAGACACTGTCGGCAATGCTTTAAACAACATCAGTAACAACCAAAAGCAGTTTTCCAACCACAACACGTAATCTAACAAAACCAATATTTCAATTCTAATATAGAAATTAATATGCTTGAGCGTCTGACACTGACCTAACAGTGGCTGTGAGCCTCGCTGGACTTGAAGTCTTAGCCGATGGATGTATTAATTGTGTGAGTTTCTTTTTCAGATGCACGCAGGTACAAGAACTATAGGCCGGAAAGTGGACGTGTCTTCACACCGTACGATCTGTCGTCCCCAATGGAATATGCCATCCAGACAGTGAGTAGAAAAGATCTTTGCCTGCGTGTAAACAAAGTAGCCATCAAACTGTATGTGTAGTAGGTTCCGCCACATAATATATGTGGTGGAAAAGGACGGTAAACCCTCAAGCACCCACCTACCTACCCATGAGCTGTAGCGGATGCACAAGCGACCCGAGCCAGAGCGGCCTCAGACTAAACCCTGTAGGTAGTCTGAGAGCGGTGCGCGGAGCGGTTTTTCCAAGTGTAAACTCGACAGGGACGGTATCAAATTTTCAGCTAATGTAAACGGGGCCTAGTCGATTGTACTGTCGTTGCTTGCTGCTCTGCAGACATTAATTTTAATGTGATACAGGGCAGGTGCTTGCTAACCCTGAAGGAGTCAGTATGTGTTCTATGTTCTTTAATAATTATGTCATTATTAGACAAATGGCATACCAGAGATGACAGTCCTGTTCCCGGAGTTGGCCATTACACAAAACTACTTCTACATGATGGGCGACATTGCTACTATGTACCAGTGTAAAGGTTTGGACCCTCTCTCTGTCTGTCTGTCTGTCTGTCTGTCTGTCTCTCTGTCTCTCTCTCTCTCTCTGTACGCGGTTGCGGTAAGATGGCTTGTCTCGTAACATAATAATAATAATAATACCATTAATGTCCTACATTGGGTAACTTGACTTTGTGACTCCAATATACAATAATAACATCAACAAAACCAGTGTAAACGCTCAACTTAACAAAACACAACTGCTCAACAATGTAAGCATTACAACAGAAAGAGCCAGCAGGCTACTATTCGGAAATAGTTATTTCTTGTCATTCAGAATTGGAAATGAAAGAATTGTTTAGGGGTTTCATTTTAACAAGAGGCATTCTGTACCTTTTGCCTGACAGATGTCAAATGAATTCTGGGTTCATGGGGTGAGTAATGTCAGAGGCAAACTGAGCTGCTTTCCTGAACAACAATTTGTAACACAAATCATTCAGAATAAAAGGGTTAAACATGCAGTGTGATATCCAAGTGTATTGACACACCCTATGTTTCGTCTGCAGAGAGGAATTGCAGCACTCACATGGACTGCTATTACGATGGTTACGTCACTCTGTTGGACGGTCAGTGCGCATGTCACTGTGTGGAAGGGCGGGACCCGGCAACAGGCTGTCAGACACTCCTTGCTCATGGTACGCTCATATTCAAATTGCCTAAGGGTGAATTTTTTTCGGAATCGTCTAACATTGCACTCGAATACTGTAACGAATGATTTTTCTCCATTTTATGGTTCATTTGTGTCATCTTACCCCAAAGTCCGCCTTGTGAAGTTTGTGTCGTTTGTTTGGATTTCCCCCGCTGTGGATAAAACAATTGTTTTAGGTTATTTTGTTCAGTTAGTGCAGAGGTTCTCTCCAAGTCCAGAGAGGGCTTGGGATCAAATTTGGCTACAGTTCAAACTTTGCCAGGGGGATTAAAAGACTGGTAAGGATAAGAGTTACCTGTAGCCACAGTCTTCCCTCTTAATCTTTAGAACCATCCAATCATGCATGTGTTTATTTTTTTCTGCCCCCCCCCCCATCTAGTCACGTATGTGTGTGTGTGTGTGTGTGTGTGTGTGTGTGTGTGTGTGTGTGTGTGTGTGTGTGTGTGTGTGTGTTTTCCTGGTCGATCACGTTGGGTTTTTTTTTTTCTTGTCAAGTATTTGCCATCTTCCCCCCTTAGTCACGTATACGTAATTTTTTTTTTCTCGGTGACATCTGAACTGATTTCACCTTCGCCCTCGACAGAGGCGAAAAATAGCAAGGTCACATCATGGTTAACTCACGAACCTCTTTTATCCCTAAAGTTCCTGACACTTCATCGCTGCCAGGGGGTAGCTACGCTTTCCCTGCGCCGCTTGAAGGATGCCCATCTGGACACAGCTTGAGCAGTGGGACGCTGGAGCACTTCTTCCTTGCCACTCGCACCTACCAGTACAAGGAGAACCTCCTACAGGGGGAGCTGTCGAGTGGAAGAGCTGAGCACCACTTCTGTGTCAGTGAGACAGCGGACAACGACGTGAAGTGGCCTCGTGGGAATTACTGTCTGATGCGGAAGGGCGGCTCTTGCCCTGAAGGTACATGCTGTCCATGGCCCCGTTTACATTAGCTTAAAAATACCGCTCTGAGAGCGCCCTGTTGCGTTTACCCTTGGACAAACCGCTCCGAAAGCGCACCGCTCTCAGATTACCTACAGTAGGTAGTCTTGAGGGCGCTCTAGCCTAGGGCGCATCGTCACGTCACGTGGGGCCCTGAGTCACTGTAGCAACAGGCCATTTTTGCAAATAGCGAAAGATCTTTTTTTTTTTTTTTTTTTTTTCTGCCAGGCATACAAAAACACGTGCTTTCTGGGCGCTGCCATCTTGAATATGTCACATTCCTCGAGAGCACGTGACATATCAGCTCCCCTTCCACGATTGTGTAATGTAAACGCCGTGGAGCGCTCTCAGTACGGTGCGCTTTAGGGGCGCCCTCATAGCGCTCTGTAATGTAAACGGGGCCCATGATAACCTCTCAAATGCCCATACAAAAATCGCAGTTTTACTTGAAATCTTCAGATCACTGGGAGCCACTCCAAGCCACTAATAAGCAATCTGCAGCGGTCTCGGGCCTAGCGGAGAAGGCCCACGCCTTGCGTAATAGTGGCTTGAAGTGGCTCCTACCGGTGTACGGTGCTCTTCTGTTTCAAGAGGAAGGTCAGTCAGTATGTAAAAATGGGCATGTCTAAATCTGTTTCTGACCGGAATGTGTCTGTGGTCTGCGCCACAAGTGAAGTCACACTTCAAGATTTTGACCACATAAATCACACACTTAGAGACCGAATCAGCCTCAATCGCTTGATGTAGAAGCATTTTGCACAGGTTCCAACCAGGCCCGAACATGATAATCAGGAACACAAGTCTGCTTCATAAGTCTTATCATATAGTGGGCAGGGGGTGGGAAGGTTCGGGCTCTTAAGAGTTACGTCCTGCAGGATGAGCAAGAGGAACTCGCACTGCGTCAAAAACGGGTTTCGCACAGATGGTGCCACCACTGTGTCATTGGTCTTCAAAAAGTCTCTTCTAGAGTTGTGCAATCTTGTAATATTGCCACCGACCCCATGCGACTTGTACCGCTGGCTCTGAATATGAGTTCAATGAGATGCACCAAGACGGCCATTAAACGTAACCATAGTCTGTTCATACAAACGTGTCGCTTGCTTCATGAGTCGATTAGGCGGTCTGTGTGTGTTGTGGCTCACGTTTTGGCTCATAACGACAGCAATGACAGCCCAGAAATATTTTGCACACTTGTAAATGGTACCGGTAACATGCTCTTGTCGCCGTAATCCGCCATGGTCGATGTTACCTTATGTACTTTTAAACAGACAAAATAGCGCCCTTCTCCGTTTTGCAGGCCGTTTTTTATTTATTTTTTTTTGGTAGGTGCCGCTTCTAGACATTTTGTCTTTTTCTTTTTGTAAATCTTTCTTGTCTTTTGTTGCCATGATTGAAAACGAAATTCAAAAGAAAATTAGTAGTTGATGGTGTAGTCGTTTTGCCCGACTACAAGTCTGATTACATGTTACTATTGTCAGGATGTGGCGTATGGCCGTTGAGGCGGTGTAAAGCAAACCATGCGTTCACACGAACCATCCACACACACTCACGCACACCACGCAGGAAACGAACATGACGAACAACATGCAGGTTACCAGTCAGGAGAACTGCAGAGATGCTTGGGTTTAAGCCATTGAGGAACTTGAGACACGCACACAAGCACACACACACAATGTCATGCACTCGCTCATCCATTCGCCATTCTCTCGCACATTCTCACGTCCTTCATTGTCATGGTCACCGTATCATGGTGACCATGAGCCAATGACGACAACAATGTAAGGGGATAACCTCGTGTTGTCATAGTTACTTACCTTTTGGGGGGGTGGGGGTTGTTTGGAAAGGACAACTTAATGTGAGACAAACCTTGGCATTTCTCTTGTACCTCTCAGGGACCTCTCACGGGTACATTCAGTTTGACAACAAGCCATCCAGCGGGACCGAGTATGTAAGCACGTGGTCGGGAACGTTGCCAGACGGCACCTACGGAGAGGACACGCGGTGGGAGTTCTGCTGCCGAGACGACAGCGTTTTGAGCGTCCCCATGGACCTACCCAACGACCAACCGCTGGCTTTGTGGCGGAACTCTTACTACGGATGCCAGCCAATCAAAGGTCCTGATACATGCAAAACTTTTCATCATTTTTTAATTAATTAATTAATTTTTTGTTGTAATTTTTCATCATAGATATTTTGTTTTTTGTTTTGTTTGTTTTTACGATTGTGTAGAAAACTGCAATTTGTTTTTTCTAATTATTTTTCTCTGGTGCTGTTGCAATTGATATTGTTTTAAAACTAGTCGTTCCTTTTGGGGTAAGAAATGATATCAAAGCGAGATGTGTGTGTGTGTGTGTGTGTGTGTGTGTGTGTGTGTGTGTGTGTGTGTGTGTGTGTGTGTGTGTGTGAACGCGCGCGTATTTTCTCATATATAATAAGAGAAACCCGTCCAAAATACAACATACTCGATGTATATGTAGACTTACGGCCTTCAAAATTAAATTTCAGGAATGAATTCAGAGTCCCACATGATGGTTCTGAAGAATGACGTCACAGGCCTAGCCCAACTATCCCCATCTGGAACCAGACCTTTGACGTGGAAATACGCCAGCGGGAATATGTACATCAGCTATTGCTACTACTATCCCATCCAAACAGGTTCGTGCATATGTGTAGTTATACATATGATCTAAATGAACCGACCTCCGTAGTGTAGTGGTTAGCACTTCAAACCATGGACCGGGAGACCCGGATTCAAGTCCCAGCCGAGGCAAGCGGGATTTTTCCAACCCAGGTCGGCTCCTACCCGGAGCGAGTGTGCTATGGGCCCAATGAAGAGGCTGTTGCCACATAGCCGAGATTCACCCATTTCACGGGTGCTACTTTGGCTTCCCTTGGTATGAAACGTCTTAAGATGTATATGATTACACGGCCGGCACCGCAGTTGCCGTAGTTCCCGGGCCTGGATAATGCCGGGATATTTATGACAGGTAGCGTGGAATGCGGTCCCGCAGTCCCAAACCACACGGACCTCCATAGCATTATCTTACTATCATCCTCATCTCCATCATCATGCATAATAATAAAAAAAAAATCCCCAGCTTTCGAACCCTCCGTGGATTCCACCCATGACCTGGAAGGAACACCACTGGAGCTGGCAAAGAGTTGGGGCAGAAAAAAATGAACAGTGTGTGTGTGTGTGTGTGTGTGTGTGTGTGTGTGTGTGTGTGTGTGTGTGTGTGTGTGTGTGTGTGTGTGTGAATCATCAATTCTCATGGATTTATTTCAGGTTCAGAAGGCTGCGGCGGAGTTATCACACTCACCTCCACAGAAAGATCCGCGACGTTTACGTCCCCCGGTTACCCGGCCAACTACGAAAACAAGCTGCACTGCGTATGGACGATCGAGGTTCGAATTTTTAACATATTCTTCGTTCGGCGCGAATTTCAGTATAAATCAGCATCCAGGTAAATTGTGCTTTCAAATATGACGGAGATTATTATTATTATTATTATTTTAGGTTCGATCAGTTCGCACAAGCATCCCATTCCACAGACAACTCTGTTACGTTTTACAAATGCATACATAGCAGCAAAATGGATCATGTTTTTTTAGCTTATTTGGTGTTTGAACCAGGGTCCCCCAGACTCTTCCATTCTTCTGACGTTCTCAGACTTTGACGTGGAAGGTACGCCGAACAACTGTGAAGATGAGGTGGAAGTTAACCACGCTCTGATTGGTCAAAATGGAATCAGGTAAGTACATAATATTATGACATGTGTATGTATCTTTTGATTTGTTTCCCTTTTGATCAATTTTCGCATTGCTATCATCTCACAAGGACTTTGAATTAATGCATGCTGAGAGTTGAATTTGAATTCCGCCAGAGCAAAAAAAAAAAAAAAAAAAAAAAGAGATCTGAAGGTTTAGCCAGAGCGTCTGTAAGCTCGTCCTGGAAAAACAAATTTTCACTTACTCCCTTACTCAGTGAGAGACGAGCGAGCGAGCGAGCGAGCGAGCGAGAGAGAGAGAGAGAGAGAGAGAGAGAGAGAGAGAGAGAGAGAGAGAGAGACTGACGATTTTTAAAATTTATGTTTTATCTTCCTCTTTTAGGGGCTTGAGGGTCATTAGTTTTAGTACTGTTCTATGTAATTTATTGAACAACATCGTTTTTATAGTATCTTTCTGTTGTTGAATGCTCAGCTGGCTGTAAGAGAAAGGTCCTCTTTAAGGACAATAAATGTGTATTGTATTGTATTGTATTGTATTGTATTGTATTGTATTGTATTGTATTGCATTCACTCACTCACACTGCGTCCCATGACAGCTACTGTGGCCAGGAAATGTACGGAACAATCCGCAGTGTCACCAATAAGATGTCGGTCAAACTGATCACGGGACTGTTTGGTCAAACCGGCGGCTTCAACGCCACTGTCACGCTGGCACTGCGTAAGTAAAAATATTACAATGGGGTTGAAAAATAAAACATTTTTATGAACATAACCATAACATTAGAAAAAAATCATAAAAAATCACCATTACTTTATTACCATATGTGTAAACTTTGTTGTGGTTTAAAAGAGCTGCTTTGCAGTCGCTCACAACATGCATGCTGCAAATTACTATAAGGTACAGTCACTCGCACATTAAATACTAAACGCCTTGTTCGTATGGTTCGCCCGCTTGTGTCATTTGCACGTGCTGTAAATGCACTGCGACCGTCTGAACAACATAGCGATGGAGCCATTATCACCAGGTAACCCCAACCCTAAACCTAAACCTAACCCTAAACCGATCTAAGCAGGCGAACTCTACTAAATGAGTGTGGCTGCGTTGGTATAGTTCGCCCAATACGGCCCAGGGGTGCGAACTATACTGAGCCATACTAACACAGTCACGTTAAACCTTACTGACTAAAATTGCTAACAGACTGAAACACAATACAAACAGACTGATAAAATACGTTGACTAAGATACACCCTACACAGCAGAAACAGGTCAGAATTCAGAACTGCAGAGTAAGACACACGTCATCACATATCAGATGAAAGGGGTGAGGAAGAGGCGGCACAGTTTACGGCCTTGGGGTGAAAGCTGTTCCTGAACCTTGCTGCTTCGTATTGCTGCATATATTATGTACATGTACATGATATTTATTAATTATCACTGGTAACTTTTCCTGTAGCATGAGATATAAGGCGTTGTTACACATCTGAGAACAGTGTTATTGGTCCGGTATATCGTTTGTCCCGTGACTGTATTGTAATGGAAATTCTGCCTCTGTCACGACACATCCACTCCTCAGCTGCATACCGCCCGTGAGCGGTGTCGTAGTAAAACCTTGTAAGTGCAGTGAATATCATACAATGATCCATACGAGGTTTGGAGAAATTTTAAACTTTGCAGAGGCCAGTGTGTCATCTGCAGCAGCGGTGTGGGATTAAAGATCTAAGCTCTCAACAAACAAAGCTTTCCGAAATATGAAATAATTTTACAGAGTCGACCGTGCAAGCACAATCAACTCTGTCACTGTTACAGAGTTTTCAGCGTCCCTGGAACCCCAATAAAAGGCAAGGGCAGCCTGATTTCACTGCTCAGTTTGCGTTTTGTCACTGAGCGAGAAAGATCGTGCAGCACTCAACATCCGCTAGACACTGTAGCGATGTGTCTCGCTCACTGACCAAAAGCCAAATCATATGTCACGGCAAACTCGTGCTCTGGTTTTATAAGGGTCCCCAAAGCGCTGAAAACTCTGCAACTGTGACAGAGTTGCTTGGATTACACAGTCGAAGGAGTCGCAGTTATTAAAATAATAAAAAAAACGCAATGTTTGCGGCTTTTTGCTGAGACTGCAGATCTGTAATACAGTAATACTGCGTTTGATTGTCCTTACAGCCGAGGAGCACTGTTTTAACCCCGCGGACCGTGGAGCGAGTTACAGAGGGACAGTCAGCTTCACACGTGACTTCCAGACCTGTCTGCCATGGAGCGAAGTCACCCACTGCCCTCACCACCCTTACAAACACGGGTAACTCTTCAACGGCATAGTGTCCCCCGACAAGAGGATTTTGCCAAGTGGCTGAGGCGACTCCACTGTGGATCATGAGGCGTGGGTTCAAATCCTGTGGTGGGCAGGAATTTGGATGGGGAATTCTCTCACCAAATCTAGTCAAAATTCTCGTGCAGACCATTGAACAAGAAAAACGAAAGATGGATGGCTGTATAAATAGCTGCTTGCCTCCCGACTTGGAGGGGGGGGGGGGGGGGGGTGTTGAACTTTTGCGTCAAGTACCTCTTGGTGAGATGTTCGACCTTTAACTCTTATTTTCCAGAGACTATTATGACGGACTGGACGGCAACTACTGCCGTAACCCTGGAGACGGTCTACGTCCCTGGTGCTACACCAACGCCACCTTCTGTCAGCGCAACTATTGTGACGTCTGCCAGCTCGGTAACGAGATCCTGTGTTTGAACACCAATTATTTTGAGGCCTTAGGATGCCTGTCTAATCGCTAATACTAGTAACAGGCAGCAGGCACTTACCTGGAAATCAAGAAAAAAAAAGCAGGAACATACATTCTGGGAACCAACATTACTTTCAGTTTTTTCTTTATCGGAAGCCATCTTCACTCACATACGCATGCCTGGCCCTAGTTCGGGTAACCCATGAGTGATCAGGGAAGTCACATCCAGGTTACGGGAGAGGGGAACCATGACTAGCCTGACCCTAGGCAGGGCGTCCCTCTAATCGAGGTGACTTCCCCGATCACTCATGGGTTACCCGAACTAACCTGACCCTTGCGTTGCCTGCTCAAAAAGAGTGCCAGACTGACTGGCAGCTTGTGCAGCTTGTCCCCTGTTGCCCCACTCTTGCATGCACCTTGCTCCATGAATAACAAAACTCCGAAAAACCAGACTTGCCCACACCATCCAAAAATATCTGCAAACCAGCACATTCTCCAGACATGCTTCCAATAAGCCAGACGAAAAATGCACACCCCAGGGTAAAATTTGTGCTGCCTTACACACCTGACTCAGAGCCTTTGTGTCTCTTCTGTAAGCCGCTTATAAAGGCAGAAAGGAGAAGAGGTACATCTGCTGTGAATAAAACATGGTTTGTCGATTTCACCAGAAAATGCTTACGACACGGAGGACGCCGCCTTCTGTCAGGATCTTCTGGTGAACGAGTCGTGTTCTGACCACGCTGTCGCTCGCCAGTACTGTTCTCGGACATGTGCTGATCTCCTGCCTGCCGTGGACATTCCCACCACCCCATGTAAGCTGGACACCGTATGTTTTCCCACTGCACACCGAATGTTTTCCCA